>SJYT01005981.1:130209-221619 GCA_006410635.1 Cephalophus harveyi | reverse complement strand
ACAGAGGATGAGATGGCTGGATGGCATCACGGACTCGATGGACGTGAGTCTGAGTGAACTCCGGGAGATGGTGATGAACAGTGAGGCCTGGCGTGCTGCGATTCATGGGGTCGCAAAGAGTCGGACACGGCTGAGCGACTGAACTGAACTGATATTAGTAGAAAAAGATATATTAAAATAGTATGTAAATATAAAAAGTAATTTTGTTACTAATACCCAATAGAACACAATTTTCTGTCTATCTGAGAGGAAATTGGGTAGGACAAATGTTGTCCTATTGTGTGACTTTACTTTTCTATACTTTTAAGTATTTTTTAATTTTTAAAAAATCATTATTTATTACTTATATTATCAGGATTTAGTTGCATGCAAATCACCTCAACAAATTTTGAGTCCTCTACCCATATTCCCTATGGGTATGGAGGAAACATACATGATCAGATTTTATGCCAATCTCCCTGTTTTCACTGATTGTGGTTCTCAGCCCTTACTGTCCATTAAAAACACTCATGGAGTTTTTAGAAAAGAGTTGTGCAGGAGAACTTCACCCTCATAGATTCTGAAATATTGGTGTTTTTAAATAAACTCCCTAGATGCTTCTAATATCTAGCCCAGAGATTCCCAGATTTGCTACTTTATTTCACTGTTTAAAATACAGATGCCAGGACATATTACTTGGAAATTTTTAAGACGGTTGGTCTAGAGTTTGGACTTGAAAACACATACACAACTTAGACAATTATTTCTGATCAACAAAGTATTTGCAAATGACTAAATTTGCCTATTTCTTCAGTAGGGGGCCAAAGTCCAATTATAGTGCTTGTGAGGAATTACTCAACTTTAAGTGACACTAAAATCGTTTAAAAATTAAAATAGTATGTTTACATATAATTATGTTAAATATAAAAAATGAAAAAAAATCCACTTAAAAGGCAAAACCTGGCTGGATAAAGTAAGTGACAGTCAAATACTTTTGTTTGCAAGAGCACAACTTAATTGTAGGAACACTGAGAATGTGAAAGCAAAAAGACTAGAAAAAAAATGTTATAATGTAAATAACAACTGAAAGAAAATCAGAGGAGCTTTACCAATATTACAAAAAAAAAAGTGGGAGAACAAGATGATGGAAGAGTAGGTGGACATGGAGTACATCCCTCACCACGGATACGTCAGGAATACACCTCCAGACATAGAAGTGCATACAGAACACCAGCTGAGAGTAGACAGGAGTACCTGGCCAGTGGAAAAGAATATATAGAACCACACAAAACTCAATAGGATGAGGGACCTAGAGTTTTAGTAGGACTGGACCTACCCTTGGCAGGTGGGGGAACTGAAGCAAGACTCCAGTCCCCACATCTGAGCAATTGTCTGAGTCAGAGGGGAAACATTTAAGGCTTAAAGTGAAATAGTTGATCTGTGGCAGCCTAAGTGGTATGAGAATCAGACAGTCCTTGCCAAAGCCATACATACCCTGAACAGGGAAGCAAGTCCCCTGGAAGGCACAGTGGCTGGGAGCTGGAGTTTAGGGATTGTGGAGGGCTGCTGTTGACTGTGGAGAGATGGATTGAGGGGATGTGAGGGAGGAGACTGTGGTGGGAAATGCCTGTGAAGTAAAGCTGGGCAGCCATGGAAGCAAAGCTATACTGCTGAGTCACACAAAGGGGTTGGAGCTATCAACATAGCCTCTCTCTCTTCACATGTCAGCATCAGCAGCTGAGCAATAGAGAGGCTAGCCCATAAAATGCCTGTTGCACTGAACTACAAAGTAGGACCCCATGTCCAACTCTTTGTGACCCTGAAGTCTGTGGCCTGCCAGGCGAGTAATCCAGGCAAGAATACTGGAGTGTATTGGCCAATACTGGTTCCATACCCTCTTAGAGCACTATATTTCCTACTTCCCTAGTCATCAACTCTCCTGAGTACCTTTTGTGGCCAGAACCCCTGTGACCCAAGCAGCTACAACACCTCTGCACCTGGCCTTCACAGGGGCAAACCCAAATCCTCCAGGACAACCTCAAGAGCAAACCCCAGTGGAGACCACATGCAGAGGTGGAAATAATACCACAATTAAAACTTAGGGGTGGTGTGGCTAAGGAAGAAGACCTCAAACCTTCCCACCAGCTGTACAAGCTGCAGATTAAATCCACGCAATCAACTAGGCAGACTCTGTGCCTATGCAATATGTAAAAGGACATTGAGAGCTCCCACAAAAGAAAACACAATAGTTTTTAGAGCTGTGAACATTGGAGGCAAGAACACACAATAATAGGACAAGATTAGAACCTGAGCTGCCCCCACAGCAGGCCAAGAGATCAGCACAGAGTTGGAAGGTGTCTTAGGGAGGTGAGATGGATTGCTACTCCCAGTGAGGGAAAGGACTCTGACAGCAGTGACTCAAGAAAAACATGTACTATTATTATGTTTTGACTTACTCTGTAGCTTTTGAGCTTCTTTTTCTCTCAGTCACATATTTTACTGTTGGTATAAACCTCTGCCTCTATGTTGGGCTTTTGCAGTTCTGTGCAGCTTTCCTTTTTAAAAAAAATTTTTTTTAATTTTTTAAAAATTTTATAAACTTATTGTTATTTTTTCTACATGTATTCCTTTGATTAGCTTTTCTACTGGTCTCTTCCCCTTGCAATTAAACTTTAATGTATATAAATCTTCTTTATCTACCTCTATTTAAACTTGCATATCCAATCTTTCTTTTCTGTCTTTCCTTTCTCTCAACATATTTTCCAGTTTTATTTTCACTGCTTTATTCCACAATTGGCACAATGCTTTAGTTTTGTTTTCCAGTTTGTGATTTAGTTATTTTCGTTCTTAACTGGTAGATATAATTTTTGGTTTCTTTTCCAGGTCAGTTGAGTTCAGTTCAGTTCAGTCGCTCAGTCATGTCCAACTCTTTTCTACCCCATGAATTGCAGCACGCCAGGCCTCCCTGTCCATCACCAACTCCCGGAGTTCACTCAGAATCACGTCCATCAAGTCAGTGATGCCATCCAGCCATCTCTTCCTTGGTCGTCCCCTTCTTCTCCTGCCCCCAATCCCTCCCAGCATCAGAGTCTTTTCCAATGAGCCAACTCTTCCCATGAGGTGGCCAAAGTGCTAGAGTTTCAGCTTTAGCATCATTCCTTCAGGCAGATTGAGTGCAGCACTTTCACAGCATCATCCTTCAGGATTTGAAATAACTCTACTGGAATTCCATCACCTCCACTAGCTTTGTTCGTAGTGATTCTTTCTAATGCCCACTTGACTTCACATTCCAAGATGTCTGGTTCTATATGAGTGATCACA
The DNA here is from genome assembly GCA_006410635.1 of Cephalophus harveyi. Classification (NCBI taxonomy): domain Eukaryota; kingdom Metazoa; phylum Chordata; class Mammalia; order Artiodactyla; family Bovidae; genus Cephalophus; species Cephalophus harveyi. Next base: position 218,319 of record SJYT01005981.1, on the reverse strand, counting down.
CCATCGTGTATGCTGTAATTTATTTTTGTTGAACTGTTTTTATTTTGCTTATGGGTGTATATGTCTAATATTCAGTCACACTTTTTATTGTTATTATAAACCTCTCCCTCTATGTTGGATTTTTGCTGTCCTGTGGTGTTTTCCTTTTATCATTTTTTCTTTTTTTTTTCTCTTGCTTTTATTTCTTTTCTCTTTTTACAGATTTGACATTTAATTTTTTAAACCTATTTTATTTTTCTACATTTATTCTTCATTTGGCTTTCATACTGCTATTTTCCCCTTGCAGTTAACCTTTAATGCATATAAATCTTCTTCATCTACCTCTGTTTAACTTTGCATATCTATTCTTTCTTTCTTTCCTTTCCTCTCAACATATATGTTAGTTCTGTTTTCATTGCTTTATTCCCCACTTGGCACCTTGCTTTAGTTTGGTTTCCCAGTTTGTGCTTTAGTTTTGTTCTTAGCTGGTAAATATAGTTTTTGATGTCCTTTGGTTGCAAGGTCAACCTACTGTACTTTATTTTTGTGTGACTGTTTTGACTTTGCTTATGGGTGTAGATATATATGTGTATATTCCATTTTTAAATTATTATTTGCCTTATTCTCTAACTTCCATTTGTCTGAGGTTTCTCTTTGATTTCTTATTTTTGGGTATTTGTTTTAGTCTCACTTAATGCCATAACAAACCACTTATGGAATCTTCATTCCACGGATCAAGCCCTGAGTCTTTGGAGTGGGAGCACTGACTCCAAGACCCTAGACTACCAGAGAACAAGCCCTAGGGAGTATCAAATTATAAGAACTCACACAAAGGAAACCACTCAAATACAAGACCTGGCATAACTCAACGACCAGTAGCACTCTGTGCAGGTTGCCTCATCTAAACAAACAAAGCAAAAATACAAACCCAATTATTAGTAGACAGGGTTACCACCTCACTCAGCATTGCCCATCAGAGGAAAACAAACAAAGCAAAAGAAACAAACAAAAAGCTCATCACAAATCTTACCTTATATGAAGCTTACACAAACCACTGGACCAACATTAGAAGGGCAGAAACCAAAAGGAAGAAAGAATTCAACCTTGAAGCCTGGGGAAAGGATATTTCAAACACAGTAAGTTAAAAAAAATAATAATTTAAATGTAGAGAAATGTTGTACAAATGAAGGAACAAAGTAGAAACACAGAAGTCCAAAGAAATGAAGAGAATATGGGAAAACTCCTTGAAAAAGAATTCAGAATATGATAGTAAAGATGATCAAAAACCTTGAAAACAAAATAGAGAAAATGAAAGAATCAATTAACAAAGACCTATAAGAATCAAAGAATAAACATACAGAGAATAACAACACACTTACTGAAATTAAAAATACTCTAGAAGGAATCTATAGCAGAATATGTGAAGAAGGACAAACAAATGAGGTGGAAGACAAAATGGTGGAAATAGCTTCTGAAGAGCAGAAAAAAGTAAAAAGAATGAAAAGAGCTGAGGATCATCTCAGAGACCTCTGGGACAATATAAAACAAAACAACATTCAAATTATAGAGGTGACAGAAGAAGAGAAAAAGAAAGGGTATGAGAAATTTTTTGAAGAGATTATAGTTGAAATTTTCCCCAACATGGAAAAGGAAATGATAAATCAAATCCAAGAGGCACACAGAGTCCAAAACAGGATAAAGCCAATGAGAAACACACCAAGACACATACTAATCAAACCAACAAAGACTAAACACAGGAAATAATATTAAAAACAGCAAGGGGAAGCAACAAGTAACATACAAGGAAAACCCCATACACTTAACTGATCTTTCAGCAGAAACTCTACAGGCCACAAAGGAATGGCAGGTTTAGTTAAAGTACTGAAAAAGAAAAAATCTACAAATAAGATTACTGTACCCTGCAAGGATCTCATTCAGAATTGATGGAGAAATAAAAGCTTTCCAGACAAGCAAAAGTTAAGACAATTCAGTACCACCAAACTAGCCTTACAAGAAGTGTTAAAGAGGCTTATATAGTCAAGAACTATGAGAAAAGGAAAAAAAGATCTACAAAATCAACCCCAAACAATTAAGAAAATGGCTATACGAACATATATATCAACAATTACTTTAAATGTGAATGGATTAGATATTCCAACCAAAAGACACAGAATGGCTGGATGGATACAAAAGCAAGACCCACTCATATGCTGTCTACAAGAAACCCACTTCAGACCTAAAGACACATATAGACTGAATGTGAGAGGATGGGAGAGATATATTCCATGAAAATGGGAAGCAAAAGAAAGCTGGAGTAGCAATCTTCATATCAGACAAAACAGGCCTTAAAATAAAGAAGATTACAAGAGATAAGGAAGGACACTACATAATGATCAAGGGATCAATCCAGGAAGAAGACATAAAAATTGTAAATATCTATGCACCCAACATAGGAGCACCTCAATATATAAGACAAATACTAACAGACATAAAAGGAGAAGCTGACAGTAACACAATAATAGTAGGAGACTTTAACACCCCACTCAGACCAACAGACAGATCATCAACACAGAAAATTAATAAGAAAACACAAGTCTTAAATAACAATTTAGATGAGATGGATCTCATTGATACCTTCAGGATATTCCATTCAAATGCAGAATAATAGACCTTCTTCTCAAGTGCACATGGGGCATTCTCCAGTATAGACTACATCTTGGGTCACAAATCAAAACTCAGTAAATTTCAGATAATTGAAATTGCATCAAGCATCTTCTTCACAATGTTATGAGACTAGATATCAATTACAAGGAAAAAAATACTATAAGAAACACAAAACCATGGAGACTAAACAATATATCTGTAAATAACAAACAGGTTACTGAAGAAATCAAAAGAAAATTAAAAAAAAATTCTAGCAACAAATGACAATGAAAACATGACAACCCAAAACTTACAGAATGCAGCAAAAGCAGTTCTAAGAGGGAAGTTTTTAACAATACAATCCTACCTCAAGAAACAAGAAAAACATTGAATAGACAACCTAACTTTACACTTAAAACAATGGGAAAAAGAACAACAACAACAAAAAAAAATAGTAGAAGGAAATAAATCATAAAGATCCAGGCAGAAATAAATGAAAAATAAATGAAAGAAATGAGTATAAAGATTAATAAATCTAAAATCTGGTTCTTTGAGACTATAAACCAAATTGTCCAAAATTTAGTCAGACTTATCAAGAGAAAAAGAGAGAACCATGAAATCAACAAAATTAGAAATGAAAAAGGAGACGTTACAGCAGAAAATGCAGAAATACAAAGGATTAAAAGAGACTATTATGAACAACTATATGGCAATAAAATGAATAACCTGGAACAAATGGACAGATTCTTAGGAAAGTTAAATATTCCAAGACTGAACAAGGAAGAAAGAAATCATGAACAACCAAACTACAAGCAGTGAAATTGAAACTGGATCAAAAATCTCCCCAAAATCAAAAACCCAGGATGAGATGGCTTCAGAGGAGAATTCTATCAAACATTTAGAAAAGAGCTAATGACTATACTTCTAAAATTCTTTCAAAGAAGAATGGAACTGGAGGAATCAATTGTCTGACTTCAGGCTCTACTACAAAGCCACAGTCATCAAGACAGTATGGTACTGGCACAAACACAGAAATATAGATCAATGGAACAAAATAGAAAGCCTAGAAATAAATCCACACACCTATGGACACCCTATCTTGGACAAAGGAAGCAAGAATATACAATGGAGAAAAGACAATCTCTTTAACAAGTGGTGCTGGGAAAACTGGTCAACCACTTGTAAAAGAATGAAACTGGAACACTTTCTAATACCATATGCAAAATTAAACTCAAAATGTTAATTAGCCTCCAATTAAAATAAATAAATTTATATTAAAAAATGATTGAAATGTAAGACCAGAAACTATAGAACTCTTAGAGGAGAACATAGGCAAAACACTCTCCAACATAAATCACAGTAGGATCCTCTATGACCCACTTCCCAGAATATTGGAAATAAAAGCAAAAAGAAACAAATGGGACCTAATTAAAATTAAAAGCTTCTGCACAACAAAGAAAACTATAAATAAGGTGAAAACACAGCATTTAGAATGGAAGAAAATAATAGCAAATGAAGCAACTGACAAAGAATTAATCTCAAAACTATACAAACAAGTCCTACAGCTCAATTCCAGAAAAATAAATGACCCAATCAAAAAATGGATCAAAGACCTAAACAGATATTTCTCCAAAGAAGACATACAGATGGCTAACAAACACATGAAAAGATGCTCAACATAACTCATTATCAGAGAAATGTAAATCAAAACCACAATGAGGTACCATTTCACACCAGTCAGAATGGCTGCGATCCAAAAGTCTACAAGCAATAAATGCTGGAAAGGGTGTGGAGAAAAGGGAACCCTCTTACACTGTTGGTGGGAAAGCAAACTAGTACAGCCACTCTGCAGAACAGTGTGGAGATTCCTTAAAAAACTGGAAATAGAACTGCCATACGACCCAGCAATCCCACTGCTGGGCATACACACTGAGGAAACCAGAACTGAAAGAGACACATGTACCCCAATGTTCATAGCAGCACTGTTTATAATAGCGAGGACATGGAAGCAATCTAGATGTCCATCAGCAAACAAATGGACAAAATACAGTGGTACATATACACAATGGAGTATTCAGTTCAGTTGCTCGGTCATGTCCCCACCCCCCGCTTTGCGACCTCATAAATTGCAGCACACCAGGCCTCCCTGTCCATCACCAACTCCTGGAGTTCATCCAAATTCATGTCCATTGAGTCAGTGATGCCATCCAGCCATCTCATACTCTGTCATACCCTTTTCCTCCTGCCCCCAATCCTTCCCAGCATCAGAGTCTTTTCCAATGAGTCAAGTCCTCGTATGAAGTGGCCAAAGTATTGGAGCTTCAGCTTTAGCATCAGACCTTCCATTGAACACCCAGTATTATTCAGCCATTAACAAGAATACTTTTGAATCAGTTCTAATGAGGTAGATGAAACTGGAGCCTATTATACAGAGTGAAGTAAGCCAGAAAGAAAAACACCAATACAGTATACTAATGCATATATATGGAATTTAAAAATATGGGAACAGTAACCCTGTATGAGAGACAGCAAAAGAGACACAGATGTATAGAACAGTCTTTTGGACTCTGGGAGAGGGCAAGGGTGGGACGATTTGGGAGAATGGCATTGAGACATGTATAATATCATGTGAAGTGAATCACCAGTCCAGGTTCAATGCATGAGACAGGATGCTCGGGGCTGGTGCACTGGGATGATCCAGAGGGATGGTATGGAGAGGGAGGTAGGAGGGGTTTCAGGATAGGGAGCATGTGTACAGCCGTGGTGGATTCATGTTGATGTATGGCAAAACCAATGCAATATTGTAAAGTAATTAGCCTCCAATTAAAATAAATATATTTATATTAAAAAATTTTGAGAAGAAGGAATACTTCCAAACTCATTCCATCACCCTGATACAAAAACAGACAAAAACATCACAGAAAAAGAAATCTACATGCCAATATCACTGATGAACGCAGATGCAAAAAGCCTAAACAAAGTTTTAACAAGCAGAATTCAGCAACACATCAAAAAGCTCATGCACCATGATAAAGTTGGGTTTATTCCAGGGATTCAGAGATTCTGCAATATATGCAAATCAATCAAACCATATTAGCAAGTTGAAAGATAAAAACCATATGATATTCTCAATAGAAGCAGAAAAAGCCTTTGACAAAATTCAGCACCCACTTATGATTAAAACTCTTCAAAAAAATAACATAGAAGGAACCTACCTCAATATAGTAAATGCCATATATGATAAGCCTACAGCAAGCATTATACTCAATGTTGAAGAACTGAAAGCATTTGCCCTGAGATTAGGAACAAGACAAGGGTGTCCACTTTCACCACTATTATTCAATATTGTTCTGGAAGTCCTAGCTACAGGAACCAGAGAAGAAAAAGAAATAATCGCAGCACGCCAGGACTCCCTGTTCATTACCATCTCTCGGAGTTCACTCAGACTCACGTCCATCAAGTCTGTGATGCCATCCAGCCATCTCATCCTCGGTCAACCCCCATTCCTCCTGCCCCCAATCCCTCCCAGCATCAGAGTCTTTTCCAATGAGTCAACTCTTCGCATGAGGTGACCAAAGTACTGGAGTTTCAGCTTTAGCATCATTCTTTCCAAAAATATCCCAGGGCTGATCTCCTTCAGAATGGATTGGTTGGATCTCCTTGCAGTCCAAGGGACTCTCAAGAGTCTTCTCCAACACCACAGTTCAAAAGCATCAGTTCTTTGGTGCTCAGCCTTCTTCACAGTCCAACTCTCACATCCATACATGACCACAGGAAAAACCATAGCCTTGACTAGACGGACCTTAGTCGGCAAAGTAATGTCTCTGCTTTTGAAANGGACTCTCATGAGTCTTCTGCAACACCACAGTTCAAAAGCATCAGTTCTTTGGTGCTCAGCCTTCTTCACAGTCCAACTCTCACATCCATACATGACCACAGGAAAAACCATAGCCTTGACTAGACGGACCTTAGTCGGCAAAGTAATGTCTCTGCTTTTGAAAATGCTATCTAGGTTGGTCATAACTTTTCTTCCAAGGAGTAAGCATCTGTTAATTTCATGGCTGCAATCACCATCTGCAGTGATTTTGGAGCCCCAAAAAATAAAGTCTGACACCATTTCCACTGTTTCCCCATCTATTTCCCATGAAGTGATGGGACCGGATGCCATGATCTTCGTCTTCTGAACGTTGAGCTTTAAGCCAACTTTTTCACTCTCCTCTTTCACTTTCATCAAGAGGCTTTTTAGTTCTTCTTCACTTTCTGCCATAAGGGTGGTGTCATCTGCATATCTAAGGTTATTGATATTTCTCCCCTATATCCCAATGCACTGCTGGTTCTTGGATGTGACCTGAAATAGATACAACTTCACTGAAGGAAATTTAGCATCTACCATAATTTCAAGACACATTCCAGAAAAAAACAGGTGTTTATTTCTAGAAATCTGCTCTAAATATATATGTATGCATACAATAGCACAAATGCAAAGTGCTTTTTTTTTTGCCAAATTGTTTGTGAAGAAACAATCAGGAAGTCATTTAAACATCTCTCCACATACCACTGGATAAATAAAGCATGTCATGAACACAACGGTATTTAAATGAAGTCAGAGCACTGTTGCATGAGGTCATGAGGCAGTGTGTGTAGGTTTGGATGTGTGTGTCTGTGCAGGGCAGAATAATTCTGAAGAGTGCCTCAGAATGGTGTCATTGGTGAGGTACTGGAATAGATTAGCCTGTGTCCTTGGGTAGCCATTTGCAGTGCTAGAAAAATTTGATTTTATAATCCTCAACCAAAGCATTTTAGTTCCCATACTCAGATTATTCTCAACATTGAATTGTAAAATTTTAGGGTCCCAGTTATTCATTATCTGTAAATTAGAGTGTCCAAAATTATTTCTAAAGAGAAATCTGGTTAGGCTTACAGGTTGATTCCTATATCTTAACTTTAATAAGAGTATATTACTCTTGGAACCAGGTTCATTGTTATGTAGGAAAAATCATATTGGGTGCTAATTAAAAGCAGAGCATGGTGTGTGCTCAGTTGCTTCAGTCCTGTCCAACTCCTTGCAAGCTGTGGACTGTAGCCTGCCCCACTCCTCTATCTGTAGAATTTCTCAGGCAGGAATACTGAAGTGGGTTGCCATGCCCTCCTCAGGGGATCTTCCCAACCCAGATATCAAACCCATGCGTCCTGTGGCTCCGGCATTGAAGGTGATTCTTTACTGCTGAGCCGCTGGGGGACCCCTAATAAAAGCAGACATTTGGAGTTGAACAGACTTGATTCTAATTCTGCCTCTGCATTTTCTAGATATGAAACCAATGTCATTGTCATACATTAGAATCAGTCTTTTCACGTATAACTTGAAAACATAGAACTTAGCCTCATAGTGAAGTGAAGTCGCTCAGTCGTGTCCAACTCTTTGCGACCCCATGGACTGCAGCCTACCAGGCTCCTCCTTCCGTGGGATTCTCCAGGCAAAAGTACTAGAGTGGGTTGCCATTTCCTTCTCCAGGGGCATCTTCCCAACCCAGGGATCGAACCCAGGTCTCCCACATTGCAAGCAGATGCTTTAACCTCTGAGCCACCAAAAGAGTCAATAATACAGTACATGTACATTACTCATCATGGTATCCAACACTTATGAATATCCAACAAATCATGTCATTACTATTATTCAGTGTAGTTTTTTCACCTAGTTTTGAACTCAGACAACTAGACCTCAAGAATTTGAAAAACAGTAAGCATCTTGTGCTAATTACTGCCAATCAGTTTTCAGTAACTCAGCTCAAAAAGGAATCATTGGAAGATTGCTTCCAATATCTGTATCTTATTTATTCCTTGAAATATGCAACAGAGGTGAGGAAGGACCTTGACCAGAAAAGCAAGGAAACTGACTAGGACGTCCTGCTACATCTACTTTAACCGATGCAATGTATTTTGATTTGCTTATATATTGAAATTAATTTTATTTGAAAAAAGTGTTCTTTTAGTAAAAATGCAAAAGTTAAAAAAACTCCACATTCTTCTCTCTTGATAAAATCAGAGAAAGAAAAGGATGGCTGCATAAACATTTGTATCTCTTGAACTTATTTCATAGACCTACATCAAAACAGTCTCTAAAAACAGATGTTCAGTTTCACTAAATGTTGTATAATTTATGAGGGTCTTTAAAAGAAATGCTATCTTGTCTTATGATGGAAATAGGCTTATATTAAAGGATGCTGTAAAATCAGATGTTTCCAAATGAGGAGCAACTATGGAACCCCTGGGTTATAGGCACAGTGACCAGTGTAATGGACACCACTTCCTTCTCCATATTGGCTTCTAGAATGCTGGAGACCAGCTTTGTGGCCCTGTCATACCAGCTGGGAAAGGTTCTTAAGCATTGATTTTTGTATTAGTTTCATTTGGGGATCCATTTTATGAGTCCCTGACTTTGTAGTCCTCTTCTCTTTCCCACCTACTTCTATTCTAAGACACCCTAATGCATTTTATGTATCTATTGTTTCAACAAATATTTATTGATTTTCTACTAATGGCCAAGAACTAGAATGAGCAGAAGTAGAGTGGATTACAGAGTACATGACCTTGCCAACAGGAAAGTTATATTCAGTGCAGGCTTCCTTTAAAAGGCAATACACTAATTAATTACTTAATCAAAAATTATCCTGGTGGACAGACCAGGTAAACCCACATCCAGAGTAAGTGCCCACTCCAGTGAGGAAGAACCACAATGTCTCCATGATGGAAAAGGTCCAAAATAATCAACCTGCCAACCAGAAGACATGTCCGGGAAGTGGAGCCTGGCAGGCTTTAAGCCTAGTGTCTTTGCTCGCAGACGGACACTCAGGCTTGGCAGTAGTTGCGGATGGCAAACCCACGTGATTCAGTGAACGCTTTGCCTTCATTTCAAGCACCTGGCCAACCTTGTTTGTAAACCCGTCACAAAAGCTTGCCTGTGGAAGGATGCTGACTCATAGTCGCAGGACAGACCTGTCCACCAGATGTATATGAACCNAGGCTTGGCAGTAGTTGCGGATGGCAAACCCACGTGATTCAGTGAACGCTTTGCCTTCATTTCAAGCACCTGGCCAACCTTGTTTGTAAACCCGTCACAAAAGCTTGCCTGTGGAAGGATGCTGACTCATAGTCGCAGGACAGACCTGTCCACCAGATGTATATGAACCTGAGCCCACTCTCTCCTGGCTTCTAGGAAATACACTTATAGAATTATGGGGTCTCCATTGTATGTGATTTTTTTTTTTTTAATCTCTTGCTGTTTTAAGAATTTTCTCTTTGCTTTTGATTTCAGACAGTTTTATCATAATATGTTTTGCAAAAGATCTTTCTGGGTTGAACTTGTTTGGAGACCTGTTGAGTTTCATAAATTTGGAAGTCCCAGTCTCTCCCCAGACTTGGAAAGTTCTCAGTCATTTCTTTCAACAGCTTTTTGCTACTTTCTCCCTCCTTTCTCTTTCTAGGACTCCAGTGATACCCAGATGGTCTCTTTAAACAGCATCCCACAGTTCACAGAGGATTCCCTCAGTATTTTTCTTTTTTTTTTTTTTGCTTTGCTCTCCTCTGACTTAGTAACTTCAAATGACCTGTCTTCTGCCTCACAGATTACTTATTTTAAGTTGATGTTCCCTAGTGCATTTTCATTTCACTCATGATATTATTCAGCCTTAGAATTTCTATGTTTTTAAATTACTTCTCTGTGTTAAACTTCTTTTGTTCATATATTGTTTTCCTGAATGCATTTGAATGGCCTTTCTGGAGTTTTGGTAGCCCCCTGTGCTTCCCTCAAGCAATTGCAGTTGGCCTTTGAACAAAAGGGTTTGGGGTAAGTGGGCCCACTCATATAGGAGTCTGTTTTTGTTTTTTAAATAAATACATGCATCAGTTCTACATGATCTGTGGTTGGACAGTTCTGTGGATGCAGATCTGCAGACTATAATGGCATATGTGGATTTTCTCCTGCTCTGCATTGTTCAAAGGTCAACTGTATTTTGAGTTCTTTATCAAGAAATTTGGAGATCTCCATTTTTTTAAAGAGCTGGTTGCTGGAAAATTCTTATGCTCCTTCAGTGATGTCACATTTCCTTGGTTTTTCATATTCCTTGAAATCTCGTGTTGCTATCTTTGCCTTTGAAGAAGCCATGCGATCCTCCAGTCTTTACTGGCTGACTCTAGGGTGGAAACTTCTATCAGCCCTTGAGGGAGCATTGCACTTTCTCAGACCATTGATGGATACACCTGCTCCACACTTCTTTTTCCCCTTTTGGTGGAAATTCTTAAAATCATGTGCCATCTTTCCATCCTGAAAATTTAGGCCAGGTATGGGCAGTCTGCTCTATGTTCTCCCCAGGGTGGTGTTGTTGAGTTCACGTGCGTGTCTGCATGCTCAGTAGCTCAGTCACATCCAACTCTTTGTGATCCCATGAACAGTAGCTCCTCTGTCCATGGGATTTCCCAGACAAGGATACTGGAGTGAGTTGCCAGTTACTTCTCCAGGGGACCTTACAGATCCAGGGATTAAGTCCATGTCTCCCGTGTCTTCCCATGCAGGTGAATTCTCTACCATGGAGCCACCTGGAAAACCCCCTCAAGTTCATGTGTTTTTCCCAGTCCTGAAGAACTGGACCAGCTTTCTGCATGTGCTCAATGGCCACCTGCAAAGTCTCACTCTTGCTACAGTCACTAGTGTTTGTGGGGCCATGGCCACACGGTGGTGGTCAGTGGAGGTGAGGTGCCCAGAGCACTGGCCATGCTCATGGGCCAGTTGGGGGACCCACAGGCAAGATGATCCAGCAATTCATTGATAGGCTTCCTGATGGGGTCTGCAGAGCCTTTAGCAGGATCTGTGTTCCTGTGATGCCCTACAAGGTAGACATACTGCAGTGAAGCTGTCCCTCTTGCCCTCTTCAAAGCCTCATCCTGGATCTTTTCTGCTCCAGTGCTGTGCTAGGACTTCTCCACTGGACTCCTATTTTCCACAAAGCTTTTCTGGTATGAGGATAATTGTCTGAATCACTACTCTGCCAGGAAAGATGTTTGAAGACTAGTATTCCACCATATTGGCAATGTCACTTTTATCTGTATTTTCTAATAAGGCAAATTGAAGGGTATTATCTGTGATGCAAACCACACGTGGTTTATATTTTCGTAATTGGCTCTTTGATTTGGTTCTTAATAATTATATATGATGGGCTTCCCAGCTGGTGCTAGTGGTAAAGAACCTGCCTGCCAATGCAGGACAGGTAAGAAACACTTTTGATCCTTGGGTCAGGAAGATCCTTTGCAGGAGAGCATGGGAACCCACTCCAGTATTCTTGCCTGGAGAATCCCATGGACAGAGGAGCCTGGTGGGCTACAGTCCACAGGTCTGCAAAGACTCAGATATGACCAAAGCCACTTCACATGCATGAACACAATTATATAGAACACTGACTGTTTACATCTGTTAAAGGCAACATTTTAAGATATAACTTCATTTTATATAATCTTGAAAAACAAGCCTTAAAACTTCATGTACCTGTTACACAAAAATAGCAGTAGCCTTGAGCTCTTAATATTCCACAAAGCTTTTCCACACATCCTATATGGCAGGATCCTATTTCGCAATGAATTAACTGGAATTATCTACCAGTGTTATCATATAAACCTCATTCTAGACTCTGTTAACCTTACTTTGCAAACTAATAAAGATTATAAATGGGCTCAAAAACTTACTGGGCAGACTGTATGAAATATATAAACCTGTACTATCCTACATTTAACCCTACTTTCTAACTTTGTCAAAAACAATAATTACAAAATCAAATATTTGTATCTCACTCTTAACACATTGTGTCAACTGTTGAGAAAATTTCATCTGTCTCTCCATTTTCCACTGATTTCAATTCCAATAAAAATGCTATCAGATGTTTCTTAATAGCAAGAGATAGTTTGATAAAATTAGCTAATAGGTGAGATCCATGCATTAAAAGTATTATAAAAGTCATCATTTATCATCCACAAATTCCATCTTGGACTATCATTTTGGCTTTAAAAAAATAATATGGAACTAAAACTTCAACTGACTTTTTGAAAATGGCATGCAGATACATTGGGAATAGGTCTCATTTTTCCATCCATACCAATAAGCCAGATCTAAGTGGGAATTTCCTATTCATTTCAGAGAAATAGCAACCATGATCACTTCTATGTGGCTTTAAATAAGACGTGCACATTATCATTCAGTTCAGTTCAGTTCAATTCAATTGCGCAATCGTGTCAGACTCTTTGAGACCCCATGAATCGTAGCACACCAGGCCTCCCTATCCATCACCAACTCCCAGAGTTCACTCAAACTCACGTCCATCAAGTCACTGATGTCATCCAGCCATCTAACTCATCCTCTTTCTTCCCCTTTTCCTCCTGCCCTCAATCCCTCCCAGCATCAGAGTCTTTTCCAATGAGTCAACACTTCACATGAGGTGGCCAAAGTACTGGAGTTTCAGCTTTCGCATCATTCCTTCCAAAGAAATCCCAGGGCTGATCTCCTTCAGAATGGACTGGTTGGATCTCCTTGCAGTCCAAGGGACTCTCAAGAGTCTTCTCCAACACCACAGCTCAAAAGCATCAATTCTTCAGCGCTCAGCTTTCTTCACAGTCCATAAGCATCACTATGAACAAAGCTAGTGGAGGTGATGGAATTCCAGTTGAGCTATTTCAAATCCTGAAAGATGATGCTGTGGAAGTGCTGCACTCAATATGCCAGCAAATTTGGAAAACACAGCAGTGACCACAGGACTGGAAAAGGTAAGTTTTCATTCCAATTCCAAAGAAAGGCAATGCCAAAGAATGCTCAAACTACCACACAATTACACTCATCTCACATCCTAGTAAAGTAATGCTCAAAATTCTCCAAGCCAGGCTTCAGCAATACGTGAACCGTGAACTCCCTGATGTTCAAGCTGGTTTTCGAAAAGGCAGAGGAACCAGAGATCAAATTGCCAACATCCAACGGATCATGGAAAAAGCAAGAGAGTTCCAGAAAAACTTCTATTTCTGCTTTCTTGACTATGCCATAGCCTTTGTGTGGATCACAATAAACTGTGGAAAATTCTGAAAGAGATGGGAATACCAGACCACCTAACCTGCCTCTTGAGAAACCTGTATGCAAGTCAGGAAGCAACAGTTAGAACTGGACATGGAACAACAGACTGATTCCAAATAGGAAAATGAGTACGTCAAGGCTGTATATTGTCACTCTGCTTATTTAACTTATATGCAGAGTATATCATGAGAAACGCTGGGCTGGAAGAAGCACAGCTGGTATCAAGATTGCCAGGAGAAATATCAATAACCTCAGATATGCAGGTGACACCACCCTTATGGGTGAAAGTGAACAGGAACTAAAAAGCCTCTTGATGAAAGTGAAAGAGGAGAGTGAAAAATTTGTCTTACATACATTATCATTAAGCGTCTGAAATCAAAAGGATAGGATCTAAAGTCATGTTTGGGAGCAGGGCTGTGAATAATGGAGCACATAAGCATCTGAATATTTTTAATTTGATTTCAGGAAAAGGGAAATCAAGTCAAACTTTGCCAATTAAAAGTAGTCATTTTATTGTTTATGGTGAAGGAAAGAATCTCCAGAATATTCCTACACAACCTGCATCTTGCCTGACTCACTGAGGCACCAATTACATGTCTTACTGATACGAGGGACTTTGAATGATTGAAGTCCTGATGTATTTTTAGAAACAAAAAAATATTCCTCAGGGTTTCACAATATTTGTATGTCCTTGGGAAAAAAATATTCTAGACAGAATTATTAAAAGCACTAAAAATAAATCAAGCCATCGAAAGGACAAAAATTTTGGAGAATCAGCAACATGTTTTTGCTGTGTGGGCTCAGTGTAATGTATATTTGTCCTTGACAACACTAGCAAGACCATTACATAGAAAGTAATTAGGAACTTCAATGGGGAAAATATCTACTAAAAATATTTACTAGAAAAGAAGGATAGGGATTCCACACAATTAAAACACAGATAGATCATCCTCAACTTATGATGGGGTTACATCTCGATAAACCCATCATGCTTAGTGGCTCAGTTCTGTCCAACTCTTTGTGACTCCAGGGACTAGCCCACCAGGCTCCTCTGTCCTTGGAATTCTATAGGTAAGAATACAAGAGTGAGTTGCCATTTTCTTCCTCCAGGGGATCTTCCCGACCCAGGGATTGAACTCTTATTTCCTATATCTCCTGCATTGGTAGGTGGGTTCTTTATCACTACCACCACCTGGGAAGCCACAATAAACCCATACTAGGTTGAAATTACTGTAAATCAAAAAATTCATTTATTACACCTAACCTACCAAACATCAAAGCTTAGCCTGGCCACCTTAAATGCACTCAGAATAGTTACATTAGGCTATAGTTGGGTAAAATCATCTAACACAAAGATGTCAATCATAAAGGAAATCAACACTGCATATTCATTGAAAGGGCTGATGCTGAAGCTGAAACTCTAGTACTTTTGGCCACCTGATGCTAAGGAAAGATTGAGGGCAGGAGGAGAAAGGGACAACAGAGAATGAGATGGCTGGATGGCATCACCGACTCAATGGATATGAGTTTGAGCAAACTCTGGGAGATAGTGAAAGACAGGGAGGTGGGGTGTACTGCAGTCCATGGGGTCACAGATAGATAGCTGGATCTGACTTGGCGACTGAATGACAACATTTTATAAAGAAATGTTAAAGGTATCCTGTAACTTATTGAGTACTTCACTAAAAATGAACAGTATGATGGCTGTTATTTGGGTACAGGATGGTTGTAAATGTATCAGTTGTCTACCCTGGTGACCCACCCCATGGCTGATGGTGGACTACAGCTGGATGTCCCCCTAGCATCACGGGAGAAGCTCAGACAGCATATTGTCAGCCTAGGAAAAGATCAAAATTAAAAAAAAATTTAGCCACTTGACCAGAACTTCTATTACATAATTGAATAAAAGCAGTGCTTTATTCTGAGCTTAAATAACAATAAATTTATAATATTATAAACTTTGTAGCTCCAGTATTTTAAGGATTCCCCTATGGTTCAGCTGGTAAAGAATCCACCTGCAATGCGGGAGACCTGGGTTCAATCCCTGGGTTGGGAAGATCCCCCTGGAGCAGGGAAAAAGCTACCCACTCCAGTATTCTAGCCTAGAGAATTCCATGGATTGTATAGTCCATGGGGTTGCAAAGAGTCGGACACAACTGAGTGACTCTCACTTTTAAACATCATATGTTTTCTTAGTTTGCAAAGACTTACTTTTAAAATCATAAATAAGGGGTTGATTTTTTTAAATTTTCTATTTTGTGTTGGGCTTTCCTGGTAGCTCAGCAGTAAAGAATTTGCCTGTAATACAGACAGAGGAAGTTCATACCCCAGGTTTGGAAGATGCCCTAGAGAAGGAAATGACAACCTACTCCTGTAATCTTGCCTGGAGAATCCAATGGGCAGAGAAGCCTGGCCGGCTACAGTCCGTGGGGTTGCAGAGTCAGACATGACTGAGCAACTAACACAGACACCATGTGACATGCCTTTCAGTGGCAAGATTAAATTTATTTCCATTGCAAATGTGAGATCATTTCTTACATTTTATAAACCCATGAGAACTGCTTAGCCAGAGATGGTTAGCAGGAGCTACAGAGGAAGGTCTTTTATTAAACCAAATCACTTAATTACGTTTCCTAACCTGGGGTCATTATAAGCTAGACAGGCTGCAAATTTAATGAGAAAAAGGGCAAACTTGCTTAGACTATGCATTCAGGTCAGTTTGACAGGTAAAGTTATTCATTTTCATAAAGACTGAAGATAAATAGAATAGGAACAAAGTATGATGGGGAAGACAATTCTTCAGCTTTTTCTGCATAGTGTTATAAATGCAATATTATTATGAAAATGTGACTGTTATTATATTCAGAATAACTTATTTGGAATAAGGTGCATTCTCAGAATATTTGACTCACCCATGTACACATGTATATGTTAAAATATTGTTGTTCAATCACTAAGTCGTGTAGGACTCTTTCTGACTCCATGGACTGTAGCCCACCAGGCTCCTCTGTCCATGGGATTCTCCAGGCAAGAATACTGGAATGGGTTGCCATGCCCTCCTCTTGGGGATCTTCCTGACCCAGGAAACAAATTGGGGTCTCTTCCACTGCAGACAGACTCTTTACCAGCTGAGCTATTCTGTGGTCATAGGTATAACTGGCATACATATTTATATGCCAGGAAATGGCCTAGCATCATGATACAGCTTCTACATTTAAGAACTTTATTTGTTTTGAACAAGTCTGGAAAACTGTCACAATCTAGAAAAGTCTAAGGAGACATGATGACTAACTGTGTAATGTGATATTCTGATTGTAAGTGTGGAACAGGTAAGGGAAATTAGGTAAAAACTAACACAAGTATAGATTTTAGTTAATAAATCTGGATAAATTAGGGCTTAAGAATCACACATTTTTCTAATAAATGTACCATATTCATATAGGTTATTAACCACAAGAAAAATTGATATGGGTTTATGGGAATGCCCTGTACAATCTTTGCAATATTTCTGCAAATCTGAAACTACTTTAAAATATATCTATATGTCAATAGCTATTTAAAAACATTAAATAGATTGGCCAATTTCTTTAAAAATTAGCATAATAAATGCTGCAACACATCAGTGCTAAATAATTATATTATTAAAAAGATTTTGACATTTTTAAGAAATGTATTGGTTGATTAATACATTTTAATGATAAATTCAAAATGATAGATATAAATATTTAATGACAGAAAAATTATAATGTTTGTAAAATACTTAGCAAAAGTAGATAGATGGTAGATGAATAGAAATACAGATATCCAAGTACTATAAGTGAAATTTTAGTGATTTTAATCATTTACTTTTAAGCAGTTGCTTTATGTAAGATTATTAAACTGGGATCAGAATTGCTCCAGAGATTATCCCCAGCATCAGATAAAGTTAGACTGACTCATTTATTGGTTAATTTTCAAGTTAAGTCAATCTATATCTTTTTTCTTTCAAAAATATTATGCTTTTGCATCAAAACTGCCAATTTAAACTTTACTAATGGAGAAACAATAGATTCTAGATTTGTGTGCATGCTAGGTCACTTCGGTCATGTTCGACTCTTTGCAACACTATGGACTGTACCCCACCAGGCTCCTCTGTTCATGGGATTTCCCAGGCAAGAATACTGGAGTAGCTAGCCATTCCCTCCTCCAGGGGATTTTCCTGACTCAAAGATCAAACCCAGGTATCCTTCATTGTAGACAGATTCTTTACCATCTGAATCACCAAGGAAGCCTATAAGAGAATTAATGGACCAAAGTTAATACAGGAAACCTCATTATTATCTTCAGGCAGTTAATCTGGACCAGAAGTTAAGCAATCAAATGTTTTGTCAGATGCTGCTACTAACTTCAAATAAAATTGAGTGGCCAGCAACTAAGTCAAAGTGAAAGTCGCTCAATTGTGTCCAATTCTTTGTGACCCCATGGATGATATAGTCCATGGAATTCTCCAGGCCAGAATACTGGAGTAAGTAGCCTTTCCCTTCTCCAGGGGATCTTCCCAACCCAGGGATTGCACCCAGGTCTCCCACATTGCAGGTGGATTCTTTACCTACTGAGCTATCAGGAAAGCCCTGATTAGCAACTAAAATGTAATTTATTCACTATTAAAATGTTTATCCAAATGTGAGGCCCAGATTGCAAATTAGTACAGCTTTTGAGATATATAATTTATATTGTCCAATATTCTGGGGAAATATTATAAATTCAAATAGATCAGACTCTTCCTGCAAAATCCCAAAGTTAGCAAATAAGATTTAAAATCCAGTGAGCTAGTGTCTCCCAGAGCTTGTTCCTGTTGTTTTTAAGTCACTAAGTCATTCATGTCTGATTCTTTGAGACCCCAGGGACTGCAGCACACCAGGCTTCCCTGTCCTTCACTGTCTCCTGGAATTTGCTCAAACTCATGTCCAGTGATGCCAACCCACTGTCTCAACCTCTGTCATCCCCTTCTCCTCCTGCCTTCAATCTTTCCCAGCATTAGGGTCTTTCCCAATGAGTCAGTTCTTTGCATCAGGTGGCCAAAGTTTGGAGCTTCAGCTTCAGCATCAGTCCTTCCAATGAGTATTCAGGACTGATTTCCTATAAGATTGACTCGTTTGATCTCCTTGCAGTCCAAGGGACTCTCAAGAGTCTTTTCCAACACCACAGTTCAAAAGCATCAATTCTTAGGTGCTGAGTCTTCTTAATGGTCTAACTCTCACATCTGTACATGACTACTAGAAAATCCATAGCTTTGACTAAATGGACCTTTGTTGGCAAGGTAATGTCTCTGCTTTTTGATACACTGTCTAGGTTTGCCATAGCTTTTCTTCCAAGGAGCAAGCATCTTTTAATTTCTTGACTGCAGCCACCATCCATAGTGATTTTGGAGGCCAGATCTTGAGTTTAGGACAAAGGGAAGCCTCATGTTAAACTTTGACTCCACGAAGAACCAAGTCACCGTGTGGACATCACTTATCCTCTCTCTGCTATAGTTTCTTCAAATCAAGCAGAGGCACAATAATGCCTTTCAAAAGTTATGACCACACAGCATAATGCTACAGTACTGAAAAGATTTTTTAAAACTATGCTCTTGAAAAAGAATGTCCCCAAATTTGAGAAATGTTTTATACCTAGACTTAAATGTGGATTTCTCTGGTAGTGAATACATTTCTGGTGGTGTCAGAGAGCTCTTGGCAGGTCTGCACACCATTCCACTGTTTTATCACAATGTGAAAAACACTAGATGCACAAAATTAAAGTTCAGGTTAATCAAAATATTGCTTGACAAAGCAAATAATTGAATTGCACTTGCCGTGCACTGTGGTAGATGGTAATTAACATGCAACATCTCCAACATTTGAGCACAACTTCCAATTTTCATTTTAACATCATAGAATGCTGTCTACACATTTTTTAATGGTGCCCATGATAATAATATATTCTCTTTTTAATCATATTCCACGTTGCAAGAAATGAAGCTTGCAATTTTCCCAGGTGCTCACCAAATGACTACAGCAAGCTAATTCTATCCCCCAAGTTAAGAGTTTCAATAGAGCGCACATTAACAGCCTGCTTCTGTTCTTCCTGTACAACAGAAGGTAAGTTAATATGTGCCTCAATTATATCCAGTTTGTGCATTTATAGCACCCTGCGGGCAGCAGTAAGAAAGCTCTAAATGTACTTATCCTGCTTTTTTAATGCTCTACTCCATTACAGTAGAGTAACACTGAGAAAGTGAAAAGGCAGCAGAGCAAAAGAAATATAAGAAAGGCACTAAAGAAATAAATAGGAGAAAAGCATTATTTAATGGGGAATCAATAAGAAATGCAAATTGAAAATCATTAGTTTAAAACTTTTTAAAGTTTTATCTGTGTTGATATACATATAGGTGAGGGAAATTCATATACTCATGCCCTATTCTATATGCATTTTATTTTTGCAAAACTTTGTTTAGTTTGAATAACAAAATGATCAAGAATATCTTATTTGTCAAGAATAGTCTACAAATCAAATCACGCAAGAAAGATTTATAGTCTCTACAGGGAGATAGACATTGTTATAATTTGTGCAGGCCAATCCATCAGTCCCTTTAAATTCAAGACAAACCTGCTTTCCTCCCCTTCTTAATAACCTTAAGTAGTTAGCTTGATTTGCAATATGTAATTTGAATTTATAATATATGGCTCCAAGATATTTAAAACACTGTCCCACATATGTGTATGAGTTACCAATTTATAGGCATATAAAATAGTGATTTAAAACTCAGAAATCACAAATTAGGCTCAACATTTATTCTATTTTTCTTTTGGCATTCAATGGCATGTGGCCTCATTGCCAAGGTGAAATCTCAAAACAGTGTAGAGAGAAGGGTAAAGTAAGTAATGCATATTTTGATTTTTTCTGCTTTCAGTATGTAGCATGATAGAAGATAAAATTTAAATGTGACTCTTTAAACACACTCTTAATGTAAACCTTTAGACATCTACGTAAAAACTCATGGATAGTTGACAAAAGATTTTCTAGGTTACAAATATATATATTCCATATATCAAACTTTGATTACTCTATTTCCATTATTATCTTTCAAAGATATTAAAAATAAGATCATTTGCCAAAGATAACAGTTTACACATTAATTTTTAATTTTTATTATGACCATGGGAAAAGTGAGAACTGAAGAAATATTAATCCAAGTAACTAGCTTTTAAATCATTCTAGTGCTCACAACACTCACCTGGGTTTCCTCTTTTCTTTCACGTTCATTTGCTTTAAACTGACATCATCTGATAACTGTTACCTTAAGGACATCTTCCTGTTACCTTAAGGACATCTTCCAATTGTGATGTTGAGCAGCAGTCCCTCCTCATTTTGTTGATGCACTCAGCACTTGTTACTTATCACCTTTGAAATTCTACTGACCTGAGCAGCTCTCCAGGTTGCAATGGCCAACACACTGAAAATATGTCCAATACACTTGAGAGGAGAAATCACTTCCCGGTTCCCATAGATACTGAACCAAATTGTAAAGCATATAAGGAAGAGAACTGCCAGGTTGCTAGAGAACTTAAGGCCAACTTTTGTCTCTTCAATCAATTTTTATGCATGCTATAAAATTGCCATTTCTAAATTATAGTGTATAGTGTTAGTAACTCAGTTGTGTCCAACCCTTTGTGACCTCCATGGACAGTATCCCACTTGGCTCCTCTGTGTATGTGATTTCTCCTGCAAGAATATTGCAGTGGGTTGCCATTCCTTTCTCCGGTAATCTTCAACTTGGTTAATTGCACCCTTGTTAAAACTTTTTCATGGCTAGTCATAACATTAAAGCAAAGACCAAACATGGGCTTCTGAGGCAGCTGAGATGCTAAAGAATCCACCTGCAATGCAGGACACCTGAGTTCAATCCCTGATTCGGGAAGATCCCTTGGAGAAGGGAATGGCAAACCCGCTCCAGTATTCTTGCCCAGATAATCCCATGGACAGAGGAATCTAGCAGGTTTAGTCCATGGACAGAGGAATCTAGCAGGTTTTAGCAGAATGTCAGACATGACTTAGTGACTGAACAACAGCAAACAACTTTTGCTGGAGAAAAGCCTTTCATATCGCTGGTGAATATAAAGGGGGAGTTGATTACCAATGAAGAAACTTAACTTTCCATCACTAAGTCTTAGTTCCAACCACAAATGCAATATATTAATAAGAAACCTTTACTGACTTAAAAATAATTTTATGGCACTGAAGTATGAACTCCTAGAAGCATAAATCTAAGGAAAATTATACACTTACATACACAAGTATGCACAGATACACAATGCCAAGAAATTTGTGAGTATACAAAAATTAAGGAAATCAAGTATATTTTCCCCTATACCATTAGTTTTATTTCTAACTATATCTGTGTGTAAGAACTATAATTTAACTGGGTTAAAAGAGGATGAAGAGAGGAAGAAAATGAAGCACTATATAACATACTAGCAAAAGAGCTATGCTTTCTGAGGGGAAAAATGTCTTCTATCATATTTCAATCCTCTTTTTCCAGTTGCCAGCTAGTTATACAATGAAGGGGAAAAAAGAAAACAAAACTACTAAACTCCCCACACAGTCATCAGTCATAGTCAATTTTGACCATACTGTTAACCGTGTATTTATCTTACTTCTTCTGTGAGGTTTGAGTCTTTCCTTTTGATATCATCATAATTTCTAATCTTATAGTAAGATATAATGATGACAAGGTGAAGAATGAATAAAAATAGAGCATAAGGAAGTTCTAAATGGAATGATTTTTCAGAGTTTCCTAGGAGACACCAGAACCAGGTCTTTAAAACAGCACTTTGTAATGTCTAAAATAGTTTTTTTCCACACAAGTTTTGCTATGGAGTGGCATTAAAAAACAAATTAAAAATGTATGCCGAGCTAAAAAATCTTTTTGAATAGTAACTATGTCACTTAAGTGTGCCAGCGCCTCAATCTACTTGTCAGCAGAAACCAAAACCAAACCAAACAAAATATGTCCTAAGTCTTGTCTCTGGATTTCTGCTTCAGGGACTTAGGAAATAATTGCTAACTTTTGAGGCCATGTGCCATCTTCAGACAATGAATTTTTTAACTGGACAAATCCATTCTATAAAAATTAGTAATGATTTTGACACAACTAGATTTCTGCTACTGTTATACTCTGTTATACTGAATAGATTGCTACTGTTATATATATATATATATATATATATATTTTCTACTAGTGTAGATTTAATATGGACCTACATTTCTATTCAGCTGAGTTACTGTTATTTAGCTACTCTCCATATTATCAGAATTATCAGAATAAACAACTAGAAATCTAAGTCATCATCTCCACTCCAAATGATTCAATGGGATAACATGCTTCTGGAAAATGCCTTAATATTAGAACCCCAGCAGAAGAGACATCAAATTCATCAGTAGAGCTGCAGCTATGACTCTATCAATAATCCATGGCACTTTTGTATTCCCCATCTGAGGCTGTTATACAGCTTTGGATGACAGCCCCGCTTCAACTTCATCATATGATTTGCCGGGACAGAAACTCATAACTGACTTTCAACATAGAGTTTTCATATAAAAGGCAATAACCACAGCCTGACAGTGTTGGGAGGGGTCAGAAGAGTGCCCTGGTGAACACAAAAGTTTGGGGAAAAGCAGTTTGACACAAAGCGACAAAAACAAGCCCAGAAGGATGGCTCCTTAAATGTTAAAGGCAGGAAAGAAATGGGCATCTTTGAAAGACAGGCCTTTGGATAGTTTTTTCTATTGTGTCCTTTTAGGAGCTGTGGCTGTTGGTTTTAAACTGCTCTGTACAATTTCCACACATACACGGTCTCCAAGGAAGGATGAGATCAAAACTTCTCCTGTGAATGCACCTCCCGCCAGAGCAGTGGGTCTATTGTTTACAAACACTCCATATCCTGAATCAACTTCTCAAAATTATGCTTCATTGTTTTCAAAATCTCTTCGGATTCTCCGTGGGTGTGGTTAAGAACCTATTTGCTGAGTGGCTTGTAAGAGCCTTAAGGGCTGATTGTTAAAATTTCAGTAGTTTTGTGAACCAGTTATTAAACACAGACATTATGGAAAAATACATTACACAAATTTACAATTAAATAAAGTATACTAAAACATAGGTCATATGCAAAAACATCACTCAAAAAATTTTAAGCACATTTTGCTATTAATTATACTCCTGAAGGTATTTATGTCTCTGTGTCTGTGACATAGAAATGCTATAAAATTATTTGCTACCAGGCATCTTTTCAGGCTTCCCTGGTGGCTCAGACTGAAAGAATCTATATGCCTGCGATGTGGGAGACCTGGGTTCGATCCCTAGGTTGGGAAGATCCCCTAGAGGAAGGCATGGCAACCCACTCCAGTAGTCTCGCCTGGAGAATCCCCCTGGACAGAGGAGCCTGGTGGCGACAGTCCATGGGGTCGCACAGAGTCAGACATGACTGAGCGACTAAGCACAGCACAGGCATCTTTTTACAGCTCTGTGCCTAGCAAAATCTAATTGATCTGCCAGTAGTTTCAAATCGGTCAAAGTGGAAGCATGTGTATAACTAAGACCCTGTGGGACCTTCCTGGGACAGGCCTTCCCCCACATCCTCTGCTTTAGCTCCTCTCTGAAGTACCTGGATAATACTATTTGATGCACATTTCCTGAGCTGGATGTTAAAAACCTCCCACCAAATGGAAGATGTTAACTACTTGATGACCATGACCATACAGCCATAGGACTGACAATGTTAACCCCCAACCCTCCCAGAACACCGCCCTGCTCCCTCACCATCAGCCAATCAGAGCTCCCCCACGCTCCCCAGAACCCCGCCCTGCTCCCTCACATCAGCCAATCAGAGCCCACCACTCGTACATCATGAGAAAGGCTGGACTGGAAGAAACACAAGCTGGAACCAAGATTGCCGGGAGAAATATCAATAACCTCAGATATGCAGATGACACCACCCTTATGGCAGAAAGTGAAGAGGAACTAAAAAGCCTTCTGAAGTGACTTAGCATAGCATAGCATACTCCTTGGAAGAAAAGTTATGATCAACCTAGATAGCATATTCAAAAGCAGAGACATTACTTTGCCGTCTAAGGTCCATCTAGTCAAGGCTATGGTTTTTCCAGTGGTCATGTATGGATGTGAGAGTTGGACTGTGAAAAGGCTGAGCGCTGAAGAATTGATGCTTTTGAAGTGTGGTGTTGGAGAAGACTCTTGAGAGTCTCTTGGACTGCAACGAGATCCAACCAGTCCATTCTGAAGGAGATCAGCCCTGAGATTTCTTTGGAGGGAATGATGCTAAAGTTGAAACTCCAGTACTTTGGCCACCTCATGCGAAGAGTTGACTCATTGGAAAAGACTCTGATGCTGGGAGGGATTGGAGGCAGGAGGAGAAGGGGATGACCGAGGACGAGATGGCTGGATGGCATCACGGACTCGATGGACGTGAGTCTGAGTGAACTCCGGGAGTTGGAGATGGACAAGGGAGGCCTGGCGTGCTGCGATTCATGGGGTTGCAGAGTCAGGCACGACTGAGTGACTGAACTGAACTGAACTGAACCCTCCATCTGACACTGCCCTGCTCCCTCACATCAGCCAGTTAGAGACTTCTGCACCAGCACATCGCAGACCTGGAAGCCCACCTCCATCTGCTCGCTTTTAAAAGTGTTTTGCCGAAACACTGTGAAAGTCCAGGGCTTTTTAGTGCATGAGCCAGCTGTCTCCTTGCATGGCCCTACAATAAACCTTTCTCGGCTCAACATTTCTGTTTGTTAGGCCTCACTGTGCATGCCTGCATGCTTAGTTGTGTCCTACTCTTTGCTACCTTTTGGACGGTAGCCAACCAGGTTCCTGTCCATGAGAATTTCCAGGTGAGATCACTGGAGTGGGTTGCCATTTCCTTCTGCAGTGGATATTCCCCATCCAGTGATCGAAACTCCATTGTGCACAGGGCACCGGAAGTTGTGTTAACGTCTGCGCCATGGTAACCAGCAGATGCTACAATTAGGAACTCCATTTCTCACTATGAGAGGTGGTTGGTTTACCAGCTTATCACTGTGTTACAGTGTTCTATGCTATCAACACCAGGCTTCACATTTGCAAAGAGAAACTTTATATCTGCCACTATACATCTTTATTGAAATACAAATGAATATTTTAATCACTCCTTTTAAATGCCATTAGAGATTTTTTAAAAAATGATTACTATAAAACTCTCAAGGTTTTTATTAAGCCTTGCAACCATGCTTATCAATTCATTACAGAAGAGCAAAATGTTAAAACAATTTCAAAGTAAAATGTCTTTTAAAAAATAGTGTCATCTTTAAAATACAGTTGTCCTCAGTATCCACGAAAGATTGAGTCTGGGACCCCTGCAGATACCAAATTTGTGGATGCTCAAGTCACTTAAAATGGTGTAACATTTGCTTGTAACTGTGAATGAAAAATGTTGCTTGCCATATCGATAAACAAAGGATGTGGCACCCATCAAATCATACAGCTACCCACTTATAATAACCGATAACTGTTTTACAAGTTTTGAGGGTTACCTGAACTAACATCCATGTGAATAGCTATCAACTTGAAGAAATAAGTCATAGCATCTGTGAGGCATTGACTTTCTTATGTTTTAGAGAAATGAGTAAAGATGTGCCTGTGAGCTTAGCAGGCACCTCACTCCAGCTGTACAGCTACGGACTTCACTGTCCTTGGGTAATGGGAGGAGCCATGTAGACCAGGCAGGAGAAGAGACACGGATTAGCTAGATGTACATGAGCATCAGCAAGATTTTGGAAGAAGAGCTCTAGTAATTTTGGCAAAGGACTATAGAATCTATATGAAACAAAAATGGAGGCTTACCTCAATAACATGTACACATTCAAGTTCTAAACTTGCAGAATTTAGTAAATAAGCTTTAATTCAAATCTAAAGGGCAACTTTCTCAAGAGCTGAGAAATAATTTGAACTAGTGTTAATGGATGACTGATACTGAAAATGGCCTTAAGAAATTTTCATATCAAGCCTCAGTTTCTCAGCAAAATAAATGTTTATCCATCCAAGTTCTGTGGCATCCATTCTACTTTGAAATATCTCAAGAAATAGCCCATTTGACATTTGTTACTAATCTAGTATATGGTTTAATGATTACAATAAATCACTGGATGGACATGGGTTTGAGCAAGCTCCAGGAGGTGGTAATGGAGAGGGAAACCTGGTGGGCTTCAGTCCATGGGGTTGCAAAGAGTCAGACATGACTGAGTGACTGAACTGATAAATCACTTTATGTTTTAGAATTTCTCCTTTAGTGCAGTTATATCCACATATGTTATATGAATAATCACTATTCAGTTCAGTCGCTCAGTCGTGTCCGACTCTTTGCGACCCCATGAATCGCAGCACGCCAGGCCTCCCTGTTCATCACCATCTCTCGGAGTTCACTCAGACTCACATCCATCGAGTCAGTGATGCCATCCAGCCATCTCATCCTCGGTCGTCCCCTTCTCCTCCTGCCCCCAATCCCTCCCAGCATCAGAGTCTTTTCCAATGAGTCAACTCTTCGCATGAGGTGGCCAAAGTACTGGAGTTTCTCTTCTCCAACACCACACTTCAAAAGCATCAATTCTTCGGCGATCAGCCTTCTTCACAGTCCAACTCTCACATCCATACATGACCACAGGAAAAACCATAGCCTTGACTAGACGGACCTTAGTCGGCAAAGTAATGTCTCTGCTTTTGAAAATGCTATCTAGGTTGGACATAACTTTTCTTCCAAGGAGTAAGCGTCTTCTAATTTCATGGCTGCAGTCACCATCAGCAGTGATTTTGGAGCCCAAAAAAATAAAGTCTGGCACTGTTTCCACTGTTTCCCCATCTATACTAACACATATATATGGAATTTAGAAAGATGGTAATGATAACCCTGTATGCGAGACAGCAAAAGAGACACAGATGTAAAGAACAGAATTTTGGACTCTGAGGGAGAGGAGAGGGTGGGATGATTTGGGAGAATGGCATTGAAACATGTATACTATCATGTAAGAAACGAATCGCCAGTCTAGATTTGATACAGGATACAGGATGCTTGGGGCTGGTGCACTGGGATACCCAAAGAGATGGTATGGGGAGGGTGGTGGGAGGGGGGTTCAGGATTGGGAACTCATGTACACTCATGGCGGATTCATGTCAATGTATGGCAAAACCAATACAGTATTGTAAAGTTAAAAAAAATTTTTTTTAATTAAAAAAAGAAAAGAATTATTGTTCTCCAGATCTCTGCTGCTATTGATGGGTTTATAATCAGTATGTCACAAACTATGTGAGTTAACCTTTATTTTCTAAAATACAAATATGTATCTGTGAAATCACTGAATAAAAAATCAAATTTTCTTTTTGACAAGAATTCTTCCTATGGAGATAATTTCTTAAAGAATGTCATCTTAACTTAGCATGAGTGATACCTGAATATTGACTAGAATACTAAGTTTTATTCTGATAATCTCAGCATATTTAAGGAATGGCCAAGAAAAACACATAGTCAAAACTGAAGGTAACAATACACCTACAAGTATTCCATCACCTATTCTGAGATCTGGTACTATTTTAAATGAATACCCTAACTACCCTTACAAAGAAAATAAAAGCTATAAAAATAACTACTGGAGAAAAGAAACAGAGGTAAAAAAAACCTTTCAAAAAACCATTTTTAAAACATGACAATCCTCCAAAGTTCTAGGTCACATAAAACATGTACTGTTGTGTCAAACTATCAGAGGCAAAGGTTGAAGGACACACCAAAGGCAAGGCGAAGGTAAGGTGAAGTCGCTCAGTCGTGTCCGACTCTTTGCGACCCCATGGACTGTAGCCTACCAGGCTCTTCCATCCATGGGATTCTCCAGGCAAGAATACTGGAATGGGTTGCCATTTCCTTCTCCAGGGGATCTTCCCGACCCAAGGATCAAACCCAGGTCTCCCGCATTGGAGGCAGACGCTTTAACCTCTGAGCCACCAGGGAAGCCCATCTGCAGGCTAAATTCAGACTGCTTCATCTAAGTGATTTTTAATTTCTCAGGAGGCACATAACCAATTTCTCCAGCAAATAACATTGCTACTGGCCTTTACAAAATATTTTCATATATTTAATTCTTACAACAGATCTGAGAAGAAGTCCAGTATCATTACATTGACAAGTATTATTTGACAAGTCACAGTTATTTAGAACCTAATCTGAAAACCACTTTACTGGGTGATAAATATACATGAATATGTAGTCATAACCAAAAGAGACATGTTCTTTACCTTCAAGGAACTAGTTAAATCAGACAAACTGTGAACGAAGTCATGGAAGGTTATATGGCATGAGGACAACAAACAAGAACTCAATTTGTTAGGGCAGTTAAGGACTGCCTTTCTGAGGAGGCATTATTCAAGTTAGGATCTTCCAAGTGAGCAAGAAGAAGCCAGCTGTACAAAGAGCTAGGCAAAGAAACTTAATGTGTTAGAAAAGAGCTGCCCAAAAGAAATATAAGATGAGCCCCAGTGCAAGCCACAATAGTTATTTAAAAAATTTTAGTAGCTAAACTTTAAAAAGTAAAAGCAAATGAAATTCTTTTATTTAACCCAAATATACCAAAAACATTATTTCAACAGAAAATGAATATTTAATGAAATATTTTACATTCCGTCCTTAATACTAAGTCCGAAATTCAGTGTGTATTTTATACTTAGGTATGTGAGTGCGTGCTCAGTCGTGTCTGACTCTTTCAGACCCCATGAACTATATAGTCCACCAGGTTCCTCTGTCCATGGAATTTTCCAGGCAAGAACACTGCAGCAGGTTGCTATTTCCCACTCCAGAGGATCTTCCTGACCCAGGGATCAAACCCACGTCTCCTGCATCTTCTGCATTGGCAGGCAGATTATTACTGAGCCACCCAGGAAGCTCATTTTATACTTAGAGCACATTTCAATTCAGACTAGTCACAGTTCAAGTGCTCAACAGTTATACGTGACTAGTGGCCTCCATACTGAACAGCAGAGGTTAGAACTAAGAGGAGAGCATTACGGCTAATTCATAGTAGTTTAAGGGGACACGCAAAAAGATGAAACTAGAAAAGTTAACCAGGGCCCAGTCAGTAAGGATCTTGTAAGAAAGGAAACTATTTGGAATATGAGAGTCATTTAAGATTTTAACCATGTGTAGAACAATAATATGGTCTTTTCTATTTAATATTAAAAAAAGTACCCTCCTTTATAAACAGATAATAGGGGAGTAAGAGAAGAAGTAGGGAGACTATGTGGGAAACTGTTACAGAAATCTGGGTAAGAAACAAGATTTAAGCTATTACAGGCAGCACAGACTAAGAAAATAGATGTAATATTTACCTCCAAAATAATACTGTGGAAGTGGAAACAAAATGACTTTCTGATGAAGCAGATGTAGATAATGAGGGCGAAAGACAAATCAAAAGTACAATCTATTCTGACTTGAGCAACTGATGGTGCTATTTACTGAAACCAAAGAAATTGGCATTTTGTTATTTGGCAGGGAGTGCTACAGTTCATGAACATGAAATCTTTTCCAAATAAGAAAACAGGTTCTGAGAGGCTTACACTTAAAAATAAAAACTAAAAGTGAGACTCAAACCTTGATATTCTAAAATTAGGTATATTACTCTCTACAGAAACACACTGTCTCTCCAAAATCTATAAATAAAAATAACACATTAGGATGTAGCTGAAGCTAAGCACTGCCTCCTGAGGACACCATCAGCAAAATCCTCAACTGAAAGGCCTTTAGGTCTTTTATTACACTTTCATATTTTGAAAAAATGAAAAGAAAAAACGTTTACCTTCAATTAATATGCCCTGAAGGAGTTTGCAATTAAAATCTTTTACAGAAGACATTTTCTTCTAAACCAAGCCCCAGAGAACAATAACAAAATAGAAGCCAAATGCCAAGACTTCAAAATCAGTGCCAAACTCCTACAGCCAAAGTGGCATTAGTAGTTCAGAAGCTTACTGTTACCACTCTTCAGAAGAAACAGGGTGGTCTACACACGTTAACAATGACTCAAAAACCCGCCTATCTCAGCTTCAGGAATTTAACATTTCTTCTAACTTATTTACTTCCGCAAAAACCCTATAATTTCACTCAACAGATATTTACTAAGCACAGCATTGAGTGGGAAGAAGAATATATTTGGTTCCTGTCTTGCCCTGTCCTCAAGTAGCACCACTGATGGAAGTGTGAGCAGACAAACATAGAAACAATTAACACGTAATGTAACAAAGGCTGAAGAACCATATAAAAGATAACACATAAGTAAACAAACACTTCTGCATCTTTGGCTAGAAGTAATGGGTTCAAAGGTATTGAATGCCTTTGGTCACACTGACAAAAGATCCTAGCTGATTTGTATTCCTCCCACTCCATTATTCCCATTCTGTCATTCCATTATTTAAATTATGGCACATTCTGTGGGTTTAGACAAATGTGTAAAGGTATGTATTCATCATTATAGTGCAGTCACCCTTCAGTATCCACAGTGGATTGATTCCAGGAACCCCTGTGGACATCAAAATCTGTGGATGTTCAACTCCCTTATATAAAATGGTACAGTATTTGGATATGACCTGTATACATCCTCCTATACTTTACCATCTTTAGATTACTTATAATACTAGTTGCTGAAGTGTGGAAAATTAGAGTTATGCTTTTTGGAACTTTCTGGAATTTTAAAAAAATATTTATTTTTGGCTGCACTGGGCTTTCATTGCAGTGCGTGGGCTCATTGCAGTGGCTTCTCTCATGGAGTACGGATTCTAGGGCGTGTGGGCTCAGTAGTTGTGGCACATGGGTTTAAGTTGCTCCACGGCATGCAGAATCTTCCTGGACCGTGGAGCAAACCCATGTCCCCTGCACTGGCACCCAGATTCTTAATTAACCATTGGAGTGCCAAAGAAGTCCCTGGAATTTCTTAAAATATTTTTATCTATAGTTGGTTGAATCCATGAATGAGAAACCCAAGAATAAGGAAGCCCAATTGCATTACACACAGTGGCTGCACTGCCCAAAAAATTCTCTGTGCTCTGCCTTTTCATCTCATCTTTCCTCCCAATGCCTGGCAACAACTTACCCATTTACTGTCTCCATGGTTTTGTCTTTTCCAGAATATCATAGAGTTAGACTCTTACTATGTAAAGCCTTTTCAGACTGGCTTCTTTTACTTAGTAACAGGCATTCAAGTTTCCTGGATGTCTTGGCAGGGCTTAATACCTCATTTCTTTTTAGTGCTAAATAATATTCCACTGTCTGGATGTACCATAGTTTACTTACTCATTATCCTTACTGAAGGATATCTTGGTTGTTTCCAAGTTTTAGCAATTGTGAGTAAAGATGCCATAAACATCTATATGTAGGTTTTGTATTGATGTAACTTTTCAAATCCTTTCAGTAAACACCAAGGAGTATAACTTCTGGACTGTGTGGTAAAAGTATGTTCACTTTTGTAAAAACTGGACAAACTGTTCCAAAGTGGCTGTACCATTTTGCATTGCAACAAGTAATGAATGATAGCTCCTGTTGCTCCATAACCTTGTCAGCATTTGTTGTTGTCAGTGTTCTAGATTGTGGCTATTCCAATAAGAATATGGTAGTATTTTACAGTAGGGCTTCCCTTGTAGCTCAGTTGGTAAAGAATTTGCCTGCAGTGCAGGAGACCTGGGTTTGATCCCTGGGTTGGGAAGATCCCCTAGAGAAGGAAATGGCAACCCACTCCAGCATCCTTGCCTGGAAAATCTCATGGACAGAGGAACCTGGTGGATTGCAGTCCATGGGGTCGCAAAGAGTCAGGCACGACTGAGCGACTAACACACACAACACACACATTTTACAGTTATCTTAATTTGCATTTCCTGGATGACATATGTTGTGGGGTTTTTTTCCTTTTCATATGCTTTTTGCCTTCTGTATATCTTTGGTGAGGTGTCTGTTAAGGTCTTTGATCCATTTTTTAATTGTGTTGAGCTCTTACTGTTGAGTTTTAAGAATTCTCTATTTTTGGCTAACAGTCCATTACTGACCTCGGGCTCAGGCTCAGGGTCACCGCCCTTGGCTCCGGGCTCGAGGTGGCCCCTCCCAGCTGCCACCCCTGGCCTCGGGCTTGTGGTGGCTCCCCGGGGTCACCGCCCCTGGCCTCTAGCTCGAGGTGGCTTCTCCCGACTGCCCCTGACCTCGGATGCAGGGTGTTTCCCCCCCGGCCGCCACTGGCCTGGGAAGTGGGGCAGCTCCTCCCGGCCGCCGCCCTGACCTCGGACCACACGGGGTGTCTGCCCCCAGCCGCCACTGGCCTCGGATGCGNTCGAGGTGGCCCCTCCCAGCTGCCACCCCTGGCCTCGGGCTTGTGGTGGCTCCCCGGGGTCACCGCCCCTGGCCTCTAGCTCGAGGTGGCTTCTCCGGACTGCCCCTGACCTCGGATGCGGGGTGTTTCCCCCCCGGCCGCCACTGGCCTCGGAAGTGAGGCAGCTCCTCCCGGCCGCCGCCCTGACCTCAGACCAAACGGGGTGTCTGAATTAGCCCTTTACCATGTATGTAAATGTAGACTATTGGCAATGATCAGAACAAAGAACATGAAATTATAGAACTCAGATTTTTTTAATAAATTTTTTCAGAGTTGAAAAATCACAGTTGTTTACTTGTTTAGAGTATAAACGTACTTAATACTAGAGCTAGAAACATATTTTTTCTGTTTGTATAATTTACATACTGCTTATATTTTAAATGTATACATCATAGCTGTATTCCTATGACAGTTAAATAAAATATTGCATCTATATTATTTGTTTAAAAGTTATTACATTCAAGCTGAAAAATGACAATGATTTAAAATATGTTTTGTTAGGCCAAATGCTTTGTATAAGTGATCACTAAAAATATAAAGAAGGGCTATAAAGGTAGGTAATGACAATTATTGCTTAAATATTCATAAATTTTTCTTTTGTCTAGATAAGCTATACTCTTCCATTACTTGAAAAACAAACCAGTTGCCTGGCTAATTATATATGTATACACACACTGAATTTTAAAAGCATTTTTTTTTTCCAAAATGCAAGTTTCAGTTTCTGAAAATCCTTTGTGAACACCAGACTAAAAAGATACAGCTAATTCTTTCTGAGTTCTATGGTGAATGTATATTTGTGTGTTTGTTGGTGAGTTTTTCTAGTTATAATAGAATGTTTCTCATTCACATTTTAGGTTACTACATAAATATTTGGGAATCTAACAGATATAATTAGGTAGAACTAATTGCTTAGGTAGAAACAGCTACTAGGAATTCTTTACTGAAATACCTGTTTCTTTATTCACTGTGATGGAAAAGTAATTTAATTGAAATTAATTAACTAACCAGTTTGTTTTTTGGAGGGAGGGTACACTGTATGACCTGTGGGCTCTTAGTTCCCCAACCAGGGAGTGATTCTGGGTAACCAGCAGTAAATGTGCAGAGTCCTAACCACTAGGCAACCAGGAATTTCTATAAATTTAAGTAAATCTATCAAACTGAGTTTAGTGGATACTGCATGTGTGTGAGCGTGTATGTTAAGTTGCTTCTGGTATATCCACCTCTTTGCAACCCTATGGACTGTAGCCCACCAGGCTCTTCTGTCTATGGGATTCTCCAGGTAAGAATACTGGAGTGGTTGTCATGCTCTCTTCCAGGGGATCTTCACCACCCAGGAGTCTTAGAGCCCACCAAGGATAGAACCTACATCTCTTATGTTTCTTGAATTGGCAGGTGGATTCTTTACCACTAGCACCACCTAGGAAACCCAGATATTACTTTATACTCCCAAAATGGTTTCTATCTCGTGACCCTGGGTGCAAGTGTCAAGAGAAAGGAACTATCTGTTACTTCCATTTACTTGAAGGCTTTTCATTACAGCCATCATAGCAATCATATATCTATTTTTACAAAGGTTGTGTCTATACTGTAGCTATAAAAAGAAAAGATAGTTCTTTAGAAATAAAAGACTTATATTTTAAAAATAAGTTACATGGTAAAAAGTCATATCTGCTTCCTATTAAAAATGTTCTTTCCATAATTCACACTTGTAACTGTTCAAGCTCCCATTTTCCAGAAAAACTACCTGAAATTAAGAAGACTAATAGAACTAAAACCTCTTCAAAGAAAAAATAATAATAAAGCTAACACACTTGTAAGATTTCAAATCCCTTAACCCTCAGTCTAATTTGTTTTTCCTATAAGATGTTAATCTGTTTGATTAAATATACCAAAAAAATCCTGGACATCCTGGAATGTGAAGTCAAATGGGCCTTAGAAAGCATCATACGAACAAAGCTAGTGGAGATGATGGAATTCCAGTTGAGCTGATTCAAATCCTGAATATGGAAAACTCAGCAGTGGCCACAGGACTGGAAAAGGTCAGTTTCATTCCAATCCCAAAGAAAGGCAATGCCAAAGAATGCTCAAACTACCGCACAATTGCACTCATCTCACACGCTAGTAAAGTAATCTCAAAATTCTCCAAGCCAGGCTTCAGCAATATGTGAACCATGAACTTCCAGATGTACAAGCTGGTTTTAGAAAAGGCAAAGGAACCAGAGATCAAATTGCCAACATCTGCTGAATCATCAAAAAAGCAAGAGAGTTCCAGAAAAACATCTATTTCTGCTTTATTGACTATGCCAAAGCCTTTGACTGTGTGGATCACAATAAACTGTGGAAAATTCTGAAAGAGATGGGAATACCAGACCACCTGACCTGCCTCTTGAGAAATCTGTATGCAGGTCAGGAAGCAACAATTAGAACTGGACATGGAACAACAGACTGGTTCCAAATAGGAAAAGGAGTACGTCAAGGCTGTATATTGTCACCCTGCTTATTTAACTTATATGCAGAGTACATCATGAGACATGCTGGGCTGGAAAAAGCAGAAGCTGGAATCAAGATTGCTAGGAGAAATATCAAGAACCTCAAATATGCAGATGACACCACCCTTATGGCAGAAAGTGAAGAAGAACTAAATAGCCTCTTGATGAAAGTGAAAGAGGAGAGTGGAAAAGTTGGCTTAAAATTCAACATTCAGAAAGCTAAAATCCTTGGACTGCAAGGAAATCCAACTAGTCCATCCTAAAGGAGATCAGTCCTGGGTGTTCATTGGAAGGACTGATGTTAAAGCTGAAACTGCAATACTTTGGCCACCTAATGTGAAGAGCTCACTCATTGGAAAAGACCCTGATTCTGGGAAAGATTGAGGGCAGGAGAAGAGGATGACAGAGGATAAGATGTTTGGATGGCATCATCAACTCAATGGACACGGGTTTGGGTGGACTCCGGGAGTCGGTGATGGACAGGGAGGCCTGGTGTGTTGCGGTTCATGGAGTAGCAAAGAGTTGGACACGACTGAGAGATTGAACTGAACTGAACTACACCAAAAAAATGTAAACCGGTGACTGTTTGTAAATCACAGTTAAGAAAGAAGGTAAGTAAAAATAAATAAAATAATGTCATCCTCAGCAGAATCAGTGTGCTGCTGCTGCTGCTAAGTCACTTCAGTCGTGTCCGACTCTGTGTGACCCCATAGACGGTAGCCCACCAGGCTCCCCCGTCCCTGGGATTCTCCAGGCAAGAACACTGGAGTGGGTTGCCATTTCCTTCTCCAATGCATGAAAGTGAAAAGTGAAAGTGAAGTCGCTCAGTCGTGTCCGACTCAGCGACCCCATGGACTGCAGCCCACCAGGCTCCTCCGTCCATGGGATTTTCCAGGCAAGAGTACTGGAGTGGGGTGCCATTGCCTTCTCCGAGAATCAGTGTAGATCTGTAAAATTGTATTGGACCTAGATTGGAGCAGTGATCAAGAAAGGAACTGGAGGATTTAATAAAAACTCTGCTTATTCATTTCACTCCAGCCGAAGGAAATACAGTCCAGGGCTTGAGGACAAAAATGAATGAAGAACGTGTCCATCTTCACTTCTGTGTTGTTTAGTCTCATGTGAAGTCACAGTGTGAACAAATAGAAAAATGAGTCTCTCAGGAATAGAAGGCAGTTTGAATGCTGTGGTTAAAGGAAGTAAAAGGAAGATTCAACTCACAATCTACCGGTTTTGAATAACTTTGAAATTCTGGAGTTGAGCTGCATAAGTTGCTTGTATATTTTTGAGATTAGTTGTTTGTCAGTTGCTTCATTTGCTATTGTTTTCTCCCATTTAGAAAGCTGTCTTTTTACCTTGCTTATAGTTTCCTTTGTTGTGCAGAAGCTTTTAAAATAAATGACCCAATCAAAAAATGGGCCAAAGAACTAAACAGACATTTCTCCAAAGAAGACATACGGATGGCTAACAAACACATGAAAAGATGCTCAACATCACTCATTATCAGGGAAATGCAAATCAAGACCACAATGAGGTACCATTTCACACCAGTCAGAATGGTAAAAAAAAAAAAAAAAAGAAATTCTGAGTAGTTTCTTGAGTGTGAACAACCTCAGAGGCTGCAGACAAAGGAGACAGCTTAATAGTATATAAGTGACCATGGGAACGCTAAAGACTTGCTCATGCTCACTCTGTTTGATTTACGGCTTTAAATAGGTATTTCATTGTCTAAGATCTTCTAAAGACTTATATGTATTTAAATGGTCATAATTATGCTATAATCAATTTGATTAAAAATTGATTCATACCACTCAGTATTTCTGGATACACAACTAAGTATCTGCAGTTAATGTTTCTTTTGCCATGCTTCCAAAAAATTGCATATATTGGTGATTATCCTGAGAGTACTGACTACATAAGGATAAAAAGAGAGTAATATTTTTCATTCATATATTCATTTATTTGTAAGTGAAGTAAGTGAAAATGAATTTACATCTACATTAAGAAACAGCTGTTGGGTAGCAAAGAAAAATGCTTGTTTGTTTAAAATATTTTCTTCTAGCCATTGTGTTTTCCATTTGTGTATAAAGTCAAGCTGTAACAAACCAGTAAGTAGTCCCAATCAGTGAATGATTGTATTTATTAAAGAGAATGATTGTGTTTATTAAAGACTGGTCTTTACAAGGGGCTTCCCTGATGGCTCAGTGGCAAAGAATCTGCCTGCAATGCAGGAGACAGAGCAGATGCAGGTGCAGGTGAGATCCCTGGGTGGGAAAGATCCCCTGGAGAAGGGAATGGCAAGCCATTCCAGTATTCTTGCCTGGAAGATTCCATGGACAGAGGAGCCTGGTGGGCTGCCATCCATTGGGTAGAAAAGAGTCAGATGGAACTGAAGTGACTTTACAAATTCATATATATTTATGAATGTTTATATAAATTAATTTTGAATAGATACCAATATGTAAATACAGAGTGAGATATTTAATAAATGTAAGCCTCCATTCTGTCAGTGCTCAAATAAAATTATTACTTTCTTAAAACAAATATTTTGATACTGGCTCCATCTTAAATAAATACCCAACCTAAGGAAACAACTCATGATCTTCTTGAGAAACTTTTCCTATTATCTACCATTCTTTCTCACAACAATTACATATCAAAACTCAGTGCACAATTACATACCTGGATTCTTAGGAACAGGGACAAACTCACACGGATGCACACACCTAGCATGCTGCTCTTGGCCTCCTGCATACCGCTCCTCACTAAAAGGAACCAGAAATTCTTGGGAAACTAAGCATTTCAAAAGCTGGCACAAAGAAGGTTCAAGAGGAGACTCATATCAACCAGAAAATAAGGAAATGCTGAAAGAATGAAGGCAACATGTAAAATTGACACCCAAAACTAGCTTGGTCATTTATCCTAAATGTGAACATCCAAATATATAATAATAACATTATGATTGATGAATGAAATAAGAATCTGAGCCCATATTGATCTTAAGAGATTGACAGTTTCCTAAGAACTAGAATATTAATTGCATGTGACATTACCTCCCCATAAAATACTTTTTTAATTTATAAAAGGAAAAGAGCAACTTCAGAGCAAAGGCACTGTACAGATATCATTGTAATCAAATCATCAGTGTGACTTCAGGAAGTAATAGTACAGAAGGAAATCATATTGTGAAAAGGACACAGTATCACTCATGCCCTGTGACATTCCTGCCAAAGGTGCATAACCTGAATCTAATCATGAGAACACATCTGAGAAACCCAAAAGGAGTGACATTGAATAGCTGGCCTCTAATCTTTAAAGTGTCAAGGTCAGAAAGGTCAAAAAGATGAAAGGACATGAAGGATCTATCCAAACCAAAGGAATCGCTAGCCCTTATTCTCATAATACTGAGACCATAAGGAAAACTCTATTCCTTTTTCAGAAAGAAAACAGCAATAATAAATAAAACAAACAGCCACAACATTCAGAGAGGTGTCAGACTTCTCAGGAGCAACACGGTGTGCTAAAAACCATGGAATAAATCCCTATGTTTGAATGAGAAGAATGTAAATAATCTACAGTTGCCTGTCCAGCCACACAATGAATCCAATATCACTACTGAATACAATTTTTCAGCTGTGCAACAAGGAGAATATGTACACATGGTTTTTCTAAAGTAGTTTATTGTAAACACAGTAGAGGAAAAACGAAGATATCATTTTGTGAATATGCTCAGTTGTGTCTGACTCTTTGCAGCCCCAGGGGCTGTAGCACACCAGGCTACTCTGTCGATGGGACAAGTATTCCAGGCAAGAATACTAGATTTATGCCATATCCCATTTCAGGGGATCTTTGCCACCCAGGGATCAAACGTGTGTCTCCTGTGTCTCCTGCATTGGCAGGCAGGTTCTTTAACTCTGAGCCACCTAGAAAGGCCATATAATATGTTGCCAATATTTCACATCAATCAAAGGTATTAATGGAAAAGAGGGAAAGTGTGAACCCCAAGAAACAATTGAAAAAATATGGGGAATGCAGTGAAGGGAAGTTCAAAGGTAACAGCTAAGTATAGGGCTCTAGGGTAATAATCAATCTGGAGCCAGGGTAAGTTGGATCACAAAAGTTCATTGTTAAATTTTCTAGGTTGGATCACAAAAGATCATTGTCAAATTTTCAAGAACTTGGGAAGAGTCAGATTTTAAAACATTGATAGCTTAAAATCGGCTCTGAGCAAACACTATGAAAGAGGGCTTCCGTCTTACCCCACTGCTGGCAAACCCTGCCCGTTGTTAAATGTTTGCCAGCACCCCTCTGAGTAAGGTTTTGTTTAAGATAAGTATAAATATGTCTCTATAAGAGGAATTAATTTTTGTACAATCCACATCTTTCAACAAAAGATTCAGTTCAGTTCAGTTCAGTTCAGTGGCTCAGTCGTGTCTGACTCTTTGCGACCCCATGAATAGCAGCATGCCAGGCCTCCCTGTCCATCATCAACTCCCGGACTTCACTCAGACTCAGGTCCATCGAGTCCGTGATGCCATCCAGCCATCTCGTCCTCGGTCGTCCCCTTCTCCTCCTGCCCCCAATCCCTCCCAGCATCAGAGTCTTTTCCAATGAGTCAACTCTTCGCATGAGGTGGCCAAAGTACTGGAGTTTCAGCTTTAGCATCATTCCTTCCAAAGAAATCCCAGGGCTGATCTCCTTCAGAATGGACTGGTTGGATCTCCTTGCAGTCCAAGGGACTCTCAAGAGTCTTCTCCAACACCACAGTTCAAAAGCATCAGTTCTTCAGTGCTCAGCCTTCTTCACAGTCCAACTCTCACATCCATACATGACCACTGGAAAACCATAGCCTTGACTAGACCGACTTTAGTTGACAACAAGAGATTAACCCATAGCAAAATGGTGAAGTTGGATCTGTATTTGCATCTCCTCCTTTCCTTTATGTCTGCCCAATCAGAGGCAAAACTAGTATTTGTAGATGTCATTGACCTTTAATTAATTTTTAAATACAAATAATACCAATGAACTTCTGTTGATTAAATTTTCTCTTGCATGAGTGTATCCTAAGTCATTTTAGTTGAGTCCGACTCTTTCCAACACTATGGACTGTAGCCCACCAGGCTCCTCTCTCCATGGGATTCTCCAGCAAGTGTACTAGAGTGGGTTGGCATTTCCTTCTCCAGGGGATCTTTCTGACCCAGGAATCAAACCTGCATCTTTTATGGTTCCTGTGTTGGCAGGCGGGTTCTTTACCAGCAGTGTCACCTGGAAAGCTCAAATTTTCTCTTAGCCTCCCCTAAAGTCCTGTAGCTAGCAATATCCCAATCTGATTTTAACTTTCAGTGCTTTTCCTTGAATGCTGTTGCATCAGTGAACTTGATGGTTTTCCACACCCAGTTTTAATCTTCCTAACTGCTTTTGAAAATGAACATGGTGAGCCTCCATGTATTTGTGGTTTTTACAGGTTTTTTTCCTGTAATTGATACTGTATCATATGTTCCAGGAATCCCAGTCCTAGGTACACATGTATACATGCGTCCATAACATCGCTGACTCAATAGGCATGAATTTGAGCAAACTCCAAGAAATCGTGGAGGACAGAGGAGCCTGGTGTGCTGCAGTCCATGGGTTCACAAAGACTTGGACATGACTTACCAACAGAAAAACAAAAACAAGAAATACAACATGTACAACCCTGTTCATGGTTGCATTCTTCCTAATAGTCAAACTTTGGAAAGAACAAAGTGCCATCAACAGTAGAAGGGGCGAATAAATTGTCATATATCCATACAGTGGGATGTAAAGTTCCCAGTCCCTCAGTCATGTCCTACTCTTTGCGACCGCATGGACTGCAGCGCACCAGGCTCCTCTGTCCATGGTATTTTCCAGGCAAGTATACTGGAGTGGTTTGCCATTTCCTACTCCAGGGGATCTTCCCCTCCCAGGGATTAAACCTGTGTCTCTTGCATCTCCTGCACTGACAGGCAGATTCTTTACCACTAGCATCACCTGGGAAGTCCGGAATATAGTAGATCAATGAAAATGAATAAAATGCAGCTTTATGCAACAACAGGCATGAGTTTTAAACATGAAATTTTGAGCAGATGAAATCAGACACAAAGAATACATTTCATGTGATTCCATTTATGTAAAATACTAAAACAGACAGTAAGCTTCCAGATTAGTGAACGCATGGAGGTGCTGAAGAGTGTCTCAGAGGGCGTGGATGCTGTCGGTCCCTTTACCATACCTTATGCATCTCTTCCATCCAGCTGTTCTTGAATTACACTCTTTGATAATAAACTGGTAACCTAGTAAGTAAAAATTAAATAAGCAAAATGAAAAAAACATGTTCAAATATGAACTCAGTTACTTGCTCTTTTCTTTTTTTTTTCATTTTCCTTCCTTCCTTAAGGCAGCGTTTGCATTTTATCTGGTCACATACTGGTACAATCATTGTAGGGTGTACAATTATCCACCTAGTGGTTCTCAAGGACCACCAGCATCTTCCCTGTCTGTCCTGCCCCCGACCTACTGCACCAGAAATGCTGTGAGTTGGACCCAATAGTCTGTCTGTCCTGTAACAAGCTTCCAGGGGCATCCGATATGCATCAAGTTTGAGACCCAGTGTTTTACGCTGTGTCATTTGTAAGGACAGAGATTGTATCTGTTGACTGCTAGAGAGCCTAGAATACACTGGATATGGGATTTAAAAAAAAAAATGGAAGGGATGAATTCATTAATCCTTTTAAAATCTCAATTCTAAAATGCTTCGTACAAAAAAGAAAAAAAAAATCTGTAAACTCCTCTTATGTCCAGAGACCACTCTCCCCAGAAAGGATTGCACATTAGCATGACTTGAATTGATTCCTTTTTAAACTGTCATTTCCTTTGAAACGATATGGGGAGAGACCAGTCAATGTGCTTCAGAGATACTGACAGGAAAGTGTTCAGAGTGGAGGAAAGCACAGAAATATTATTTTCACACTGATCCTCTTAGACAAAAAGGATGTTTAATCTGCAGTGGTTGGTCTCCTCTTTGGAGCCCTGCAGCAGAATTTTTTTTTTTTTTTTTTACGAAAGATGGAAAAACAGTAAATGGAATTGAGATTAGGATTCAGACACTGATAGTGAGGGGAAAAAAAATCAAAAGGTTTTTTTGAAAGACCTATCTTACAGCAGTTTTAATCTTGGAAGTCTCCCAAACAGCTTACACAGGGAGGCCATCAAGCCACAGGTGTGCTCTGCGCAAGCAGGTGAGCAAAATAAAGACATTGTCAGGCTGCAGTGAATTCTAGTCCATAATCCATTCATCCCAAGGTGCCCTTCTGCATCTGGTATATATCTTAGTGAGTTTAATTTTTAGCTGGTACATTTCAAGAACATAAAAGATCTCACAGAACCAAAGGAGGATATAAGATAGTCAACAGTCTAATGAGGCAGCCCTTGCAATAGTTACTAGCAACATATTGAGGAAGACTTTTGTGTTTATCAAAAGAAAAAGATAAATGGCTTCTGTTCTCATTATTCCTAAATGGATGTTTTAGTTAGTTACCAGTATGTTCAAAGTAGAAATTTTTTAAAGTCTCAAAGCTAATGGGAAATGGAGAGTTTAATGACTTGATACAATGTAATGGGCAGGGGGGAGTGGGGGAGTGTGGGTGGTGGTGAAGACTCTGGGCTTGCCCTGCAGGCAGCTGGATTCCTGGAGAGGGAACTAAGATCTCAAGGTCGTCGCAGCCAGAAAAAAAAAAGGAATTCTATTAACTTTAGACGTAACAACACTGGTGTGAACAATGACGAGATAGAGGTGTCAATTTTGCCAAGAGGCAAAGGCACAATTAAGTTTATATTTCTTAGTTCTCTGCACTGTGAAGCCCAGCAAAAATCTTGCAGATGCATCTTTGTCACTCAGTTATTTAGATATTTATGTCTTTACACAGATTTAAAAACAGAATCATCTATAGCTACAATAATGAATTGAAAACAATTACTTTTCAAAATGAAACTGTTAACCTGATCTAATAACTAAGAATCGTGTCTTCAATTGCTCTTGAAAGAATCCATTTTTAATTGATGCTACTAGAATTGAAGTGATGCAACTAGAATGATGAAAAATTGTCTGCATCACTAGAGAAAAAATCTTGGAAAATTCAACAGCTCCAGAGGGGACTGATTTGGATTTTAAAATATGTCCCAATAAAAATATTTACCAACTATATCAATTTTCAATCATTGTCATAACCAATTATCACAAATTGAGTGGCTTCAACCATACACATCTATCATCTTATAGTCTACATTCAGAACCATACATGAATCTCCTTGGCTAAAACCCAGGTTCTCCAGGGCTGCCTTCCTTTGTTATGCAGGTTCAAGGGTAGAGTTCCCTTCCTTTCCCCTCTCCAACTTCTAGAGACTGACATTCCTTGACCAGAAGTCCTTGTCCTCCATCTTCTAGCTAGCTTCTCACCCCTTATCTCATACCACCTATCTTTCTGAGTCTTCATTCTCCTCTCAAGTCAGCTAAGCATGGCTGACCGATCTCAGGTGCTGGATTAAGGCTCTAGTCTCTTCAGGAGCGGGAATTCGAATCTCACTGCTGCCAAATGATTTTGGAGATCTTCCTTGGTGGCTCAGATGGTAAAGAAACCTCCTGCAATGCAGGAGACCTGGGTTCGATTCCTAGGTTGGGAAGATCCCCTGGAGAAGGAAATGGCAACCCACTCCAGTATTCTTGTCTGTGAAATCCCATGGACAGAGGAGCCTGGGGGGCTACAGTTCACAGGGGTCACAAAGAGAAGGACACGACTGAGCAACTAACACTTTCACATTTCACATTATATATGCAACCTTAATTCCCACTCACCAAACAACATAATGCATTCCAGGGTATGAAGATTAGGATGGGGATGTCTTCCAGGGCTCTTGC
Organism: Cephalophus harveyi; assembly: GCA_006410635.1. NCBI lineage: Eukaryota > Metazoa > Chordata > Mammalia > Artiodactyla > Bovidae > Cephalophus > Cephalophus harveyi. The sequence goes on along the minus strand of SJYT01005981.1, from coordinate 173,723 downwards.
TCTGCATATCACATCAAATATCCAGGGATTTTATGAAAATATTCACTTCTTAATAGATGTTTTACAGCAATTCCCCTAAAAACAATAATCTGTAAAAGTAGTTTATTCTTTTATTCCCAGGACATGCTTTGTATGGCCATTGTATTTGGTAAATATTTTAATACCACTCCCAGCAGGTCTTGAAACTGTGGTCTTTGTGCCCATGGCCAAAGACATTGCACATAAATAATAAATTCCAGTGCTGCAGTTGAATGCAGTTCACAAGTTAAAATAAACTGTTTTCATTATTTTTCATCATTTCTTGTAGAGTTTTTTCAGCATAGTATAGAAAAAAAAAAACTATCATATCATGAAATTCTCTGTAACCATTTATGAGGAGTGTTTAAACCTTTCTTTATGTAAAAAGGTGAAACAAGCCATTGCATTTTACAGTGAAGATAAACATAGTCAGGAAATAAAAATGTCAAGACAGTATTGTAACTTTTAATACATTTAATGACCTTCTAAATTATCCACCTACCTCCTGCTACTCAAATAGCATCCTTCATGCTACAGCTATCTGCAGACAGATGCCCAACAGTTGTGAAGCTCTGCGGGAGTCACAAGAGACCCAGGTTCAATTCCTGGAGAAGGAAATAGCAGCCACTCCAGTACTCTTGCCTGGAGAATCCCCTGAGAGAGGAGCCTGCTGGGCTACTGTTCATGGGGTTGCAAAGAGTCAGACACAACTGACAGCATACACACATGCACGGTAACACCGTCCCACTGTCCGTGGTCCCCTGTTTTCCACAGGACGAGATCATGTACCTTGTTGGAGATGCATGTTGTCCTTCACCGTGGGTTCCGATGTACCGGCCCAGACCTATCTCCTGCACCTGAGCCCCTCTCATGTCAAAGATATGCCCACTGTCCTCTTTTTCTACTGCTCGCTTCCCTCCCCAAACCATCCTGCCTGTCCTGCCCGTTCTGTTCTCTGCTCTGAGGTTCATCTAAGTTTTGAAGCCAGGACATGGAAACAACCTAGATGTCCATCAGCAGATGAATGGATAAGAAAGCTGTGGTACATATACACAATAGAGTATTATTCAGCCATTAAAAAGAATACATTTGAATCAGTTCTAATGAGATGGATGAAACTGGAGCCGATTATACAGAGTGAAGTAAGCCAGAAAGAAAAACACCAATACAGTATCAGTTCAGTTCAGTCGCTCAGTCGTGTCTGACTCTTTGCGACCCCATGAATCGCAGCACGCCAGGCCTCCCTGTCCATCACCATCTCTCGGAGTTCACTCAGACTCACGTCCATCGAGTCAGTGATGCCATCCAGCCATCTCATCCTCGGTCGTCCCCTTCTCCTACTGCCCCAATCCCTCCCAGCATCAGAGTCTTTTCCAACGAGTCAACTCTTTGCATAAGGTGGCCAAAGTACTGGAGTTTCAGCTTTAGCATCATTCCTTCCAAAGAAATCCCAGGGCTGATCTCCTTCAGAACGGACTGGTTGGATCTCCTAGTCTGACACTGTTTCCACTGTTTCCCCATCTATTTCCCATGAAGTGATGGGACCGGATGCCATGATCTTCATTTTCTGAATTGAGCTTTAAGCCAACTTTTTCACTCTCCTCTTTCACTTTCATCAAGAGGCTTTTGAGCTCCTCTTCACTTTCTGCCATAAGGGTGGTGTCATCTGCATATCTGAGGTTATTGATATTTCTCCCGGCAATCTTGATTCCAGCTTGTGTTCCTTCCAGTCCAGCATTTCTCATGATGCACTCTGCATAGAAGTTAAATAAGCAGGGTGACACTAACACATATATATGTAATTTAGAAAGATGGTAATGATAATCCTGTATGCGAGACAGCAAAAGAGACACAGATGTATAGAATGGACTTTGGACTCTGAAGGAGAGGGAGAGGGTGGGATGATTTGGGAGAATGGCACTGAAACATGTATACTCTCATGTAAGAAACGAATCACCAGTCTATGTTCAATACAGGATACAGGATGCTTGAGGCTGGTGCCTGGGGATGATCCAGAGAGATGATATGGGGTGGGAGGTGGGAGGGGGGTTCAGGATTGGGAGCTCGTATACACCCGTGGCGGATTCATGTCAATGTATGGCAAAACCAATACAGTATTGTAAAGTAAAATAAAATTAAAAAAAAAAAGAAATACTAATAAAAACCCACATTCCCCAAAATTCATCTCTAGGTCACACAGCTAGAAGTAACATTTTCAAATCTGTGAAATGATGTCTGCAAAATGATGATGCTATATATGCATCAATCTCGAGAAAGTTTCTAAAGATAGCATTCTTTTATTCAAGTATAGTTGATATACAACGTTGTGTTCATTTCAGGTGTGTAGGAAAGTGATTCATATACATGTATGTGTGTGTGTGTGTGTATATATATATATATATATATATATATATGTTATTTTTCAGATTCTTTTCCATTATAGGTTACTACAAGATATTGTATAGAGGTCCCCAAGCTATACAGTAAGTCCTTGTTTTGTCTATTTTATATATAGCAGTGTGTATCTGTTAATATCAAAGTCTTAATTTATCCCTCTCCCCTTTTCCCCTTTTGATAACCATAAGTTTTTTTCTATGTCTTCAAATTTCTCTTTTGTGAATAAGTTCATCTATGTCATTTTTTTTTAGATTCCACATATAAGTGATAGCATATGATATGTATCTTTCATGGTCAAGTCTTTGATATTTTGTCTTCATGTAGCTGTTGATGCTGCTATATGTTAGTTATCAGATTTTACATTTCTAGAAGACTGCAGTCATGTCTGCAATGTCTCTGTCCCCACCATATCACTCAACATGGTGGATTTTCCAATGATATTATTCCTGTACTTTGCTGAGTAGTAAGAGGTCATGGGAAATACCTCTTCTCATTTCCTTCGGAAAAGTTTTTTCCTAATAAAATAATTGGCATTATTACTTCACTGAAAGTCTGTTTTCACAAAATTGGACCTTCTGTTTCATTTCTTACCCATACAATTTTATTTTATCAGTGTCCTCTCTGAACAAATATAATGAGATCAATATTTCTGAAGAAAGTAATATATGTAGAAGAGGAAATACCATTGTAAATAAGTCCTTAAGATGGCACCATGTTTAATGTTACACAGCAATTATACCTTAAAGAAAGAGAGATGGCACCAAGCTAATGAAATCAACTACTACCAAATGGGTCCATTATTTGGATAATAAATGTGATATTATTTAGGTCTTAACTCAAAACATTATTACGGGAAAACCTAGGAGACTGAAGGAGTTTGCATAAAAGCTGGAAGAACCCAACTAAAAATAATCAACCGTACAGCCAGCATTCGGGGACTATTACCAGACAGGGTTATTTGAAAGAGCTTTATTAGCTTTTCTTAGGAGCATAAGATATAACTCTTTGCAGCATAGTCCCTTGCTCTTCAATTTGTCAATACTGTAAACACCCAAAGGAAAAAAGTTTATGCAGCTTTTTCCCCAAGAAAACCTGGGCAATGATACACTGATTTTGAGAACACAATATGTCAGTGTTAAGTTACTTCTTTTCTTACAGCAAGTTTATATTCTCTGTTAAATTTGTGAATTGGTATGCATCATATCCTCAAAATCTCATTTTAGAAACACAATTAACTCTGATACATTTTTTAATGTTTTCTAACATGGTTCTGTTTTGCATTTGTCATGCTTAACAGTGACATATGAACAACACTGACATATGAACATATGAACAACAATGACATATGAACAACATTATACCGATGCCATACTACTGCTAACACGATCATCACATAAGGTGCTGTATATAGTACTATTTTATCACAGTGAGAGAAATCCCCAATTCACAAAACCTCAGCTGAGCAAAATGTCCAGGAGGGCAAAATTTTAAGCACCAACTCAGTTTAAATGTTCGTATTTGGTAAAAATAACAAAGCAGTTGCATTCCTGTGTTCTGTGACACCCATGAGCAGTTGCAAGTGAACTGATTACCTTTAAAAGAAAAATTAAAATACATAAGCATAAAGTGGGTTTCTCTGGTGGCTCTGTGTAAACAATTCACCTGCCAGTGCAGGAGACTTGGGTTCGATCCCTGAGTGGGAAGAGTCCCTGGAGGAGGAAATGGCAAGTCACTCCAGTATTCTTGCCTAAGAAATCCCACGGACAGAGGAGCCTGGTGGGTTACAGTCCATGGGGTTGCAAAAGAGTTGGACAGGATTTAGAGACTAAACAACAACAAAGCATAAAGCATGAAACAAGACATACTCCATTTATACCAGGTAGGACCCCTATTCTGATTATTGCAAAGGATTCCATGACCTTTTGATCAATTGCCAGGAAATTGAGCTATTTGCTTCACTGAGTTGCCTATGTCTCCCTCTGAGTCTACAGACCTCAGAATAACACTGGATTATTAGCAAACGTACATAAAATCATCCCATAACTCTCTTTGGTTTTAGTGTTTGTCCGTACATACAGCTAGCTAAATTGTCAACAAATAGTGTTTCAATAGTGCATAAATATTACTAAGAAAATATGAGATCCAAAAATAGGAAGCAAAACCAAGAAACCTATTATTGCCACTTACTAATGTCTTTTTCCTACACTCAAAGGCATTTAATACTTTTTAATAGTTGAAGTTATATTTATCTATCTTCTGATGCCTTGCATAGACACAGGTAGCAAAAGGATAGAATGATTAACTGTCTGTGATGCTTCTAAACCTGAGCTGATCAGTTTTTCTTTTATCTGATTTCCTACAGTTAAATCTGTCTAGAATACCATCATGCTAAATTACATTTTATTTTGAGTTACTAGGTGTATTTAACTATTAAATTAATTTTGAATCACATTTTTCAAACAGGCTCAGTGAGGAGAATTTTAAACAGCCCTTTTATCAGGTAAATTAAGTAACAGCTTGCATATATAACCAGTTATACCTCTCACCCATAACTATGAAAAATAACCAGCTTAGAATTAATTGGCAACAAATAAACTGCATAACTGTAATTCCTTATTATTCTTTGAATAGCAAAATCACTTCAAACACAGAAAACTTGAAAAAGGCTTAGATTTAAATGATGGATAATTTCAAGCAAATTTTCTGCTATTCTTTCATTTTTAAAAATCACTTGACTTAAACATGAATAAAACATCCGTTATGGAAAGGTCAAGGCGTCTATTGCGAGGTCACCAATCACACAATGAATTTATTGCCTGTGATTTGAGTAAACAAACAGCCATTAACATGGAAGCCAGACCTGAATCAGTTTGTGGTCCTGGTCTTTGAGACCTGCCATCATGCATCAGAATCACTGTCATTTAGCCAGCATGTTCCTTCCCAAATTACCACTGAGAGTGTCTTATGGAGGCATGTACCTATTTATAAATTCACTTTATGGTTTTTGAAATGTGGTAAGTCAACTTAGAGAAAAAAAAAAAAAAAAACTCTCAAGCAAGAAAAAAACATTATTTGCCATAATAAAAGTACATTTACTTGAAAGAAAAAAAAACTGTATATATAATTACATTTATGTGTATATGTGTGCTCAGTCACTCAGTTGTGTCTGACTGTTTGTGATCTCTTGAACTGCAGTCTGCAGGTTCCTCTGTCCATGGAATTCTCTAGGCAAGAATAGTGGAGTGGGTTGTCATTGACTACTTAGTCACTAAAAAACAACAATAATTGAAAATTATTTCTCTGTCCTTTGGAAACATGTATGTCTCCCTAAAGATATGCCAACTGACTTTTAATAAGATCTGTTCAGTGTTATGACCCAGGTCATGCCTCTTGCAAGGACCTGGAGCCATCTCTTTGATAGATAAACATCTAAGGAAGATGATGGTCCTGTCAACTCGTCTCTGTGAGAGGGTCAAGTCCTCACTTCAGTGGGTGGGTGTCTTGGTTCAAGCTGTAAAACTACCTTCTGCCATCAGGATTTGAGAAAATTCTCTATGTCTGCATCTCCACTATTGCCCTGCAAATAGGTTCATCGGTATCATCTTTCTAGATTCCATATATATTCATTAGTATATGATATTTGTTTTTCTCTTTCCAACTTACTTCACTCCGTATAAAAGGCTCTAGGTTCATCCACCTCACTAGAACTGACTCAAATGTGTTCCTTTATGGCTGAGTAATATTCCTTTGCATGTATGTACCACAACGTCTTTATCCATTCATCTGTCAGTGGACATTTAGGTTGCTTCCATATCCTAGCTATAGTAAATAGTGCTGCAATGAACATTTCCATACATGTGTCTCTTTCAATTATGGTTTCTTCAGGGTATATTCCCAATAGTGAGATTTTTGGGTCATGTGGATAGCCAGTGGGAACTTGCTGTGTAATGCAGGGAGCTCAAACCTGGTGTTTTGTGACAACCTAGTGGGGTGGAGAAGGCAATGGCACCCCACTCCAGTACTCTTGCCTGGAAAATCCCATGGACTGAGGAGCCTGGTGGGCTGCAGTCCATGGGGTCGCTAAGAGTTGGACACAACTGAGCGACTTCCCTTTCATTTTTCCCTTTCATGCACTGGAGAAGGAAATGGCAACCCACTCCAGTGATCTTGCCTGGAGAATCCCAGGGACGGGGGAGCCTGGTGGGCTGCCATCTATGGGGTCACACAGAGTCGGACATGACTGAAATGACTTAGCAGCAGCAGGGTGGGATGGGATGGTAGGTGATAGGAGGTTCCAGAGGCCGGGGACGCATGTATGCCTGTGGCTGATTCATGTTGATGTATGCCAGAAACCAACCCAATATTGTAAAACAATTATCCTCCATTAAAAAAAAAATGAATTAAAAAAAATATTTCAGAAAATTTACTTTTCCTTTGGGAAGGTCAGTTATAAAACACAGGTGGCTTCTGACTGACTCCTACCCCAGCTCTTGAAACTGCAGACTTTAATTTCAGAGGAGTTGAGTTTCACTTCTTTCCACTATTGCTTTAGGGAAAGAAGGTTTTCCTTACTGGTTTAACTACATCTAGCAAAATCTTCTCAAGGCTAACAGGCTGACCATAGCCTGAATTGCACACATTTGACTTGCCCTTCAAGTCAATACCCAGATTCCAGGGGCCATGAGAGACAGCTCCGCAGGGCCCAGCCTTGGGTACGAGAACAATTTCTACAACAACATGAGTCAAAACCATCATTTTGACTACTTCCGTCACTGCCAAAAACATAATGAATGCTTATGTATATTGGTTTTTATCATTCTTGTTGACTCACAGTTCTTTTCTTAAACCACTGTTTTGGGGAACCTCCATAGTTCTCTTAATTCAACAGCAACAAAAATTGAGGAAGCTTGTGTTGAAGACAGGCAGCAGAGTCTGGAAAAAACAGTCTATCAAACTAATGAGGGACCATCTATGGAAAATTAGTGTTCTGAAGCAGCAGGGAATGTTTGGGCAAACACTGGTGGATAATTGAGAAGGATCTCACCCTCCTCCCATTATCCTTGTCAACTGTAAGATGAACCTCTCTGCATTTACAAAAACTCCCAAGTTTGTTGTGTAACATCGTTAGGGACATAGTTGGAAAGTTAGGAAGAAGTTATACTACTTTGTACAAAGAGTTTCACATCTATTGTCTTATTTTACCTTCACAAGCATCCTGTGAATTTGCCTCTTTTACTGCAGAAAAGAAAAAGGACTTCCCTGGTGGTCCAGTGGCTAAAACTTCATACTTTGACTGCAGGGGGCCCAGGTTCTATCCCTGGTCAGGGAATTAGACCCCACATGCCACAAATAAGTTGTCCCAGCACAGCCAATATAAACAAATAAACATTTTTTAAAAAAGGAAATTACTTTTTCACTAAAAAAAGAAATAATTAACAGCTCACAAACTAGTTGTAAGACAGAGTTAGGATTCAAACCAACTCACGTTCAATGCGGAGGTGACATGTTTGCAAAGCACCATGCTGTCTTCTTTCTCCTCTCTCCTTTTACCACCATGGAGAGTCTTCACATCAGTTTATTACAATATGGCTCTAACAACAAGGCTGTGAGACAGATATAATCACCTCCATGTTTATACAAATACAATAAAAATCAGAGAAGTTGGGTAATTTCCCAAGAGCCAGAGATGTCAAAACTTGCAAGTTCATTCATCAGATTTAAATCCAGCTTTGAAGCAAAGCTGAAAAGTTTTGTTGTGGGCATGACAGCAAAGCAAGTCTGAATCACTGGCAAGCTAATCTGGAAATAAAGTTCTCAGTGATTTCTTTCTAAAAAAATAAATTATATAGAGAAAATTTAACTGGACTTATTATTTTTATTATAATATGATTTACTTGTTTTTAAAGATAATACTTTCATACCAAGAAAAAAGTATAAGTAATCATAATGCATAATTTCTATAGCTTATTCCACTTTTGATGATAATTAGGTTTCTTCCCAAAGTTTTTAGATCTCTCTTGCTCAGAGAAAGAAGCCTTGCCTAGTCAGTTGAAATGCCATAACTCAAATTAGGAAAACTGTTTTATAAAACAAAGTTCTTCTTGTGGTTAGAACCCACTAATTGCAAACAATAAAACATATGATGTTGGAAGCACATATATTTAAATATTTTTATTTAACATGTTAAATATACTTCAAAATATTTAAATATGAGTTATTTTCATGTCCCAAATCTATTTTGACTCTGGGCACCTAATGATAGCACATTGTACTCAAACAAGAAAGGGAAGCAGAATAAGGAAATGCCCAAAATCTCAAAGGATTTAATTCATTATTTCTACTAGCAGTGCAACATTGTGAAATATTGCTTATTATTATTATTTTTTTAAGTTATTCCTTTGGTCCTCTGTCCCCATCCAGTTATCAGCCATTTCAGGTGGTTTTTCTAATTTCAAATGCATACAGTGAAATTTCCCTAAAGTGCTGTTTATGTTCATGATTTCCACTTCTTCATCTCCCATTCTTTATTTATTCAATCTCCTCAGACTTAAGAGGAGAGTGAAAAAGTTGGCTTAAAGCTCAACATTCAGAAAACTAAGATCATGGCATCCGGTCCCATCACTTCATGGGAAATAGATGGGGAAACAGTGGAAACAGTGTCAGACTTTATTTTTCTGGGCTCCAAAATCACTGCAGATGGTGACCGCAGCCATGAAATTAAAAGACACTTACTCCTTGGAAGAAAAGTTATGACCAACCTACACAGCATATTAAAAAGCTTTGCCAACAAAGGTCAAGGCTATGGTTTTTCCAGTGGTCATGTATGGATGTGAGAGTTGGACTATAAAGAAAGCTGAGAACTGAAGAACTGACGCTTTTGAACTGTGGTGTTGGAGAAGACTCTTGAGAGTCCCTTGGACTGCAAGGAGATCCAACCAGTCCATCCTAAAGGAGATCAGTCCTGGGTGTTCGTTGGAAGGACTGATACTTTCGCCACCTGGTGCAAAGAGCTGACTCATTGGAAAAGACCCTGATGCTGGGAGGGATTGGGGGCAGGAGGAGAGGGGGATGACAGAGGATGAGATGGTTGGATGGCATCATCGACTCAATGGACATGGGTTTGTGTGGACTCCGGGATTTGGTGATGGACAGGGAGGCCTGGTATGCTGCGGTTTATGGGGCTGCAAACAGTCGGACACACCTGAGCGACTGAACTGAACTGAATTGATTCCACTGAAATGAAACTTGTCTAGCCAAATATTATGGTCAAATCTTTGGTGATACAGCATAGAACCCCCAGTCATTCTGTATCAGTGATCATGTGTGCTAAGTCACTTCAGTCATGTCCAACTCTTTGCTACCCTATGGACTGTAGCCCACTGGGCTCCTCTGTCCATGGGATTGTCCAGGTAAGACTACTGAAGTGGGTTGCCATGCCTTTCTGCAGGGAATCTTCCTGACCCAGGGCTTGAACCCATGTCTCTTGCATCTCCTACATTGGCTGGAGGGTTCTTTACCACTAGCACAACTTGGGAAGCAAGTAGTGATTATTTTGCAGAATCCCATCTTCTCCTGGGTTCTTTTGTCGCACTTACTTCTCTTTCTTAGTCTCTTCTGAGCATCTCCCTCTGACCTCCCAATGGCACACATTGTTGTTCACTCACTAAGTCCTATCTGATTCTTTGTGACCCCATGAACCGTAGCTCACCAGGCTCTTCTGTTCTCCACTATCTCCGGGAGTTTGCACAGATTCATGTCCATAAAGTCGAGGACGCTATCTAACCATCTCATTCTCTGCTGCCCTCTTCTCCTGTGGCCAATGGCATATGGCCCTATCTGCTTTTCTATCTGTTTAATTCCCTGGAGTATTTCAGTAAGTCCCAGGCTACATACCACCCAACAGCTGATGATGCCTGACTTTCAGTTCCAGGCTTCTGTATATTCAAATCATACCCTGAATGAATCAATCCCCCTAACCTTACCTGTGAAGCTCCGGAAGATGGGAGCCATCCGCGCCTACGCCTGTAACCTCATCTCTTACCAGTCTGCCCCATTTTCTGTCTGCAGTGCACCTAACCCAGAATTTCAGTTGCTGTGCCTTCTGCCTAAAACACCTCTGGATAAATTTTAGATGGTTTGTAGTTTCCCATAATTTGGGTCTCTGCTCAGAAAGGTTCTCATAACCTTATTTAGATAGCAATGCCTGACACTACCCTTATACCTTCTATTACCTGATTCTGCCTCATATCTTCATTTGTCACTGAAGAAAAGCATCATATTTTGTATTGGCTTGTTTGTTTCCTGTCTCTTTCCATTAGCAATGTCAAAGTCATCTCAGGGACTTTGTCTCTTGTACTCAGCTCCTTGACCTCAACATATAGGAAGATTTCAATGACTATTCTGAATCAGTGGTAGAATGAATAAATGAATGATGATTTTTAGTGGTCCAGAGAGAAGATATATGATTACTTCCAGAAGTAAAAACCGATATCAGTCTCTCTCCATAAATAGCCTCTAAGAATCATTGTGTGTTGTGAAAGTCCCTCAGTCATGTCCGACTCTTTGCGACCCCATGAACTATACAGTCCATGGAATTCTCCAGGCCAGAATCACAGTAAATATTGAAAATTTATGTTAGTCACAATTTCTCACAATACATTATTTGGGGCAATGATATAGAACTTGCAGCAATGCTTTATTTTGTGGTGAAGGAAATAGAATAAGAATCAAGACTTGTAGCATTTAGACTCTAGGAGCTTAAGAACTTTGGAAACTCACTGCAGCAATGAAAGAAGTAAGGAATGTAGAGAAGGAGGAGCCTGTATCATAGTCTGGAAGCAAGATTAAAACCACTTCATGTGCTTCCAATGCTGGGGTTACAAGTAATGAAGGGCAGAGTGACCTCTAACTACTAAAAGTAAAAAATGTCTTCTGGCACAGGAAAATCTTCTGAACACACTGTAGCTGGTGAAGGCTGTATGTATCACATGTCTCAAAAAATAAAATGCAGCAAAAATTTCTTTGCATACATTTTAACTGCTCTTAGTATTGCTACCATCATCTTCAAAGGATTTACATTGGTGACTTTTATAAATTATTATTTTTTTAAAACAGAAATGCTCCTTGCATGATTCCCACAAGTGGCTGAATCAGTTGTAATAAATCCTTGTCGTCTTCTCTTTCTTCTACACTCTTTGATCTGTCTTCCATCTTTCCCCAGAGCCATTGTTTCCCTTTTCTTTCTGATCCAACTTTGTGTTGGATCAGGGGGATAGGCTAAAAAATGATGCAAACCAATCCATAAACTAGAAGCTTGGAAGAGATTTAAGGAAAGCCATCTTTCCAATTTCAATGATATATAATAATAATATATTTTATGAATATTACCATTTATAATATTCCAAAGACTCAACAAAAATCATCTTATTTAAAGTCTCATTACTACCTTCTCATAGAGTGAGTAGGACAGATATTATTTCTTTATCATACAAGTAAAATCTTAGTCGCTGGGGGATTCCTGTAGTCCAGTGGTTAGGATTCTGCCCTTCCACTACAGGGCCCTTGGGTTCAATCCCTGGTCTGGAAACAAAGATCCTGCAAGCCACACTGGACAACCAAAACAAACATACAGAAAACTTAGTCACTGAAGACATAATCACTGTTATTCTGAAAGATAAGCTTTCTAACATATATCGTACTGCCAGTGCTTGACTTGATCACACAGGGGTAAAAGCCAAAATGTGAAGTTTAAGTTAGCAGTCTTTATGTGTTCCCCAGGTTTCCCTCATAGCTCAGTTGATAAATCATCTGCCTGCAATGCAGGAGGCCCAGGTTTGATTTCTGGGTTGGGAAGATCATCTGGAGAAGGAAATGGCAACCCACTCCAGTATTCTTGCCTGGAGAATCCCATGGACAGAGGAGCATAGTGGGCTACAGTCCATGGGGTGGCAAGAGTTGGACGTGACTTAGAGACTAACCACCACCATCACCAGGTGAATCAGAATGGGAAACAGAATAACTATTTATTCCTCAGTAAACCATTCCTTTTTCAAAATGCATGGAAGCTTTGTTTATATATAAACAAGTTCAGTTCAGTTCAGATCAGTCACTCAGTCATGTCTGACTCTTTGTGACACCATGAATCACAGCATGCCAGGCCTCCCTGTCCATCACCAACTCCTGGGGCTTGCACAAACTCATGTCCATTGGGTTGGTGATGTCATCCAACCATCTCATCCTCTGTTGTCCCCTTCTCCTCCTGCCCTCAATCTTTCCCAGCATCAGGGTCTTTTCCAGTGAGTCAGTTCTTCACATCATGTGGCCAGAGTATTGGAGTTTCAGTTTCAACATCAGTCCTTCCAATGAATATTCAGGACTGATTTCCTTTAGAATGGATTGGTTGGATCTCCTTGCAGTCCAAGGGAATCTCAAGAGTCTTCCCCAACACCATAGTTCAAAAGCATCAGTTCTTCAGCATTCAGCTTTCTTTATAGTTCAACTCTCACATCCACACATGACTACTGGAAAAATCATAGCTTTGACTAGACAGATCTCTGTTGGCAAAGTAAAATCTCTGCTTTTTAATATGCTGTCTAGGTTGGTCATAACTTTTCTTCCAAGGAGCAAGTGTCTTTTAATTTCATGGCTGCATTTAACATCTTCAGTGATTTTGGAGCCCAAAAAGTAAAGTCTCTCACTGTTTCCACTGATTCGCCATCTATATGCCATGAAGTGATGGGACCAGATCCCGTGATCTTAGTTTTCTGAATGTTGAGTTTTAAGCCAACTTTTTCACTCTCCTCTTTCATTTTCATCAAGAGGCTTTTCAGTTCTTCTTTGCTTTTTGCCATAAGGGTGGTGTCATCTGCATATCTGAGGTTATTGGTATTTATCCCGGCAATCTTGATTCCAGTTTGTGCTTCATCCAGTCCAGCATTTCTCATGATATATAGCCTTGCTGAAGAACGATTGACTCTCAAAAGCTGTACATATTTGTTATATCCAGTTTGATGAGATTGTATGCAGGCATACACCTCTGACGCTATCACTGCAGTCAAGAAATATGCAAGCCAAACTTTCATTTTTAAACTACAACAAGTCCATTGTCATAGTCAGGTCTTACCAGGCATTATCAAAAGAATAACAAACAAATAAAAATCCAAAATTTTGATATCCAGATTAATCCAATGTTAGTCTTCCAAACCTAGTCAGTGACAGCCTCGGTATACCAAGCTCCCTTGTGGTCCTTGTCTCCGCCCACTGCCAATTACTATTATGACATCACCTTAATTTCAATCCACTTTTCCCTGAGTCCATGCCACTTGGTGCTCAAATGTTCCTTCTTTCATAATCAGTTGCTCAGTCATGTCCGACTCTTTGTGACCCCATGGACTGTAACCTGCCAGGCTCCTCTGTCCGTGGGATTTTCCAGGCAAGAGTACCAGAGTGGGTTGCTATTTTCTCCTCCAGGGGATCTTCCCCACCCAAGGATGGGACCCATGTCTCCTGCATTGGCAGGTGAGTTCTTTACCACTAGCATCACCTGGGAAGCTTAGGAGGAGCCATAACCAAGCCTGGGTTTCTAAGAAAGCCCTAGAGAGTGACATCAAGGAAATTTCACAGAGACCTTGCTTTTCTTTCCTGCCTGAGAGTTTCTTAGAGTAAAATAGATTCCAAACAATATTATTCTGAAAGACTCCTGTTAGCAGAGACTTTCATCCACTTGATGCATATGTATAGGTTATGCTCCACAAATCTCAGAGGTACTCAAAGGTTGGCAGGTCAGACTGGTACCAGAGCATCTCTGGTCTAGCAGATTTTATGACTGTTCTCTCCTTGAAATGCTACTGTACTTAGTAGTCAAATATTCTTTCTCTGTCCCCAACATGATCAATTTCCATATTTCAATTATAAGACACTAGAAAAGTTTCTACAAATTTCCAACTGGACTAGTACTTTTAAAATGTTCTCTTGTGGTCCAACAGTGAACCAGCCTCATAGCCTTCAGGGCACTCTTTTTAATCAGGTTTTTACCCTAGTGCTGTAGGATAAATTAAATAGGATGGTGATTAATTAGGATTGCAGTCATGCACATTCATTTAGATGCCATCGCTGGAATCTAAGTCTCCACGACAGGGTGAGAGCCAAAGGAAACAGCTTGACTCTGCTTTAAAAAAAAAAGAAAAAGAAAAATAATCTTCATCTTCTATAAATTTATGGTAATGTGTTCTTCTTACAGCTTTCTGCGGGCTGGAAAGGAATGGAATATTTTAGTCTTCCTTGCAGCTTGAGTTAAGGAAAATCCCTCTGGGTACTTAATCTAACCTCTTTCCTCTGTCTCAACACTCCCATGTGTCAAGAGTCAGAATAGCTTGTTTCTGAGATAGTTTTTAACACTGTATATGCTGCCAGTGAGTTTGGGGAACAGGAAATCTTTTTTTTTTTTTTATTGGCGTATAGTTGATTTACAGTGTTGTGTTAGTTTCTGCTGTACAGCAAAGTTAGCATACATATATTCACTCTGCTTTAGATTCTTTTCCCATACAGATCATTACAGAGTATTGAGTAGAGTTTCCAGTGCAAAACAGTAGGTTCTCATCGCTGCTGGTGCTGCTGCTGCTGCTGCTAAGTTGCTTCAGTCATATCCGACCCTGTGCGACCCCATAGATGGCAGCCCACCAGGCTCCTCCACCCATGGGATTTTCCAGGCAAGAGTGCTGGAGTGGGGTGCCATCGCCTTCTCCAGGTTCTCATTAGTTATCTATTTAATATATAGCAGTGTGCATATGTCAATCCCAGTCTCCCAGTTTATTCCTCCCCATCCTTTTCTCCCTCAGTAAATGTTTGTTTTTTACATCCGTGACTCTATTTCTGTTTTATACAATATTTTTTAGATTTCAAATATAAGTAACGTCATGATATTTGTCGTTGTCAAACAGGAGATCTTTTAGATTTCGTAAGCACTACGTTCAATCCACCACCAACACTCCTGACTTGCTATCTTCTAGAATTAAACAAGGACTGGACCTGTCTCACTTTTTTTTAAAGCGTCCACATGCCTTTGAAAATCCCATGCCTTGTGGAGCTGGACATGACTTGGCACTGTCCCCGGAGCCAGGCCCTTTGCTAGAGAATAGAATTCCTTACCTTTGTTGTAGAGCAGAAGCTAAATGTGTGGTCAGCATTTGGACATCTCCCCCAAGGAAGTTTTTTCGAGAATTAAAGAATGGTATATACAAAATGATATGGTCTAGTTATCACCCTCTTGAGACATTCCCTCAGATAAAGTTTTACTGCAAAAATATGTCAAATAATGAAATTAAACAATAAGGTTATCTTCCCCAGCACTTTCTGCTGTTTTTGTAAACAACATTAACTAAATGTAACAACACATGTATAAAAAATAGTAACTTGAAAATACAGCAGTAGCCATACATAACAAATTATTTTGCAACCAAGTGTAACAAAATTTGGTATTACTTTTGGTTGTGGTGGATGGAAAGAGAAACAAATAAGCAAGACCACGAGAGCAACAAAGCCCTTATGTGTCTGTGAGTAGCTAGAACATGTGAAGGTTGATGTCAAGGTATAAGACGTGCACTTTGACACTTGGGGAAACTGGATTGAGAGGGGTTTGGAATGGCCCAACCACAAGTCCCACTGCCCTCTCTACTCGCAGTAAAGATGCTTTAATCAATTGTTGCCATGGAAACCAATTACAGTGTGTGTTTATCCGTAAGTAGTGGGTTCAGTTCCCTGACAGCCCACAGAATTATCCAAACAAGCCAGTCTTGTCCTCTGGGAACGAGGAACCACCTCACCCTACTGTTACTGCAAAGCCCTCATCCCCATTTCTGCCTGTTCACTCTGTTCCTGAGTGCAACCCCTGTGTGATCCTACAAGCTATGTAGTACTCTCCCGTCCTGGGCTATGAATTTATGTGACCAATACATTATCATCAAGCTCATCTTTCCAGGGTCATGGACACATGTCTGTTGATTCCCATAACTCTAGGGCAAGAATCCCTCCTTCCCCAACTGGGTGAAAAGGAAGCTATCAAAACATGTGCATCTCCAAATACTTTTGTAAATTTTACATTCACAGATTGTTCTTACATCCATATTTTTATCTTTGAACTAAAGATCAAAATGTAGAACTTCTTATTAAATTCTGATGCTCTCTTTTGTTCTTAATCTTGGAATTCACTTCATGAAAGATTTCTTCCCTCGGTAAAATCTTCATCATCCCTTAATTGGAACTAGCATTGTCACTCATGTGTCTCCAGCCAAATGGATCATCTTAAAATTGTTTCATCATGGGTTAAAGGGAAAGAGATTGAGGAGAAATGTTCTGTTCCAAAAATAATTGAGCCCATGTACAATGACTGATAACTGGATAGGTTGTGGGAAGCATTTTATAGAGTTTTTATCTAAGAGATTTCCTAGAAAATGAAGTTGTCTTTCTATTATATCATAAATATCATAAACTTGTATCCCCAATACTGAGAAATATGAGCTAGTCTAGAGTTACAATGAAGTAGTCAGGCAGACATGCATGAGTGTTTTGAAGTGTGCAAGAATATTTACTTGCATTCTTAGTTGTATAAAAAAAATTTAATAGGTTTTATTTTCTTTCTATAATTTAATCATTCTCATTATTTTTCTATCTCCCTAGGGTGGGGGACAAATCTATATACTCTCTATCTATGCCTACCTTTGTCTATGTATAGTTAGTCTAATCTGGTTCCCATTCAATAATTTTAAGAATTTAAATGTATATCCTTGTATCTTTAGGTATTTAATTTATATGGCATACATGTCCAAGTCAAAGGTTTTAGCCACCTCGAATGCCTTGTGCTCCCTTCCAATATGGTGTCTGGTTCTGTAAGGAGGGAGGATAAGAACCACATTATCTCATGGTCAGGCTCCCTGGTTTCACCCCTTTTGGTTCCTTAGGTCCACTCATTTCAATCTAAAACAGTATAAAAATGAAAGAGGTGACTTTATACTTTCTATATTTTTCATCCTAAATTTTCAAGACTGTTGGGACATACGCTTGCACTCTGTTATCTGAAGCTTCATATCTACCACTTAAGGGAAAACATGATCGCTGAGAAACTTCTCTCAGCTCAGAAAGGGACCCTTCTCTTGTTTGAAAGACAACTCAGGGTCCATAAATAGCATCTCTAGCCCTGATGGAATGTTTCTCTCATTTCCTGTGACAGTAAATCTCATGATTTAGCCAGACTGGAGGGTAGAATGAAACCATGATAGATAAAAAGAAAACCAGAAGAAAACAGATTAATATTTTCATATTTTATCCCTGTTGCAAATATTAGTGCTCATTAAAAAAATTCTGACAGTCACATAAACTCCCAGAGAAAAAAAATACAGTTTCCATATATAAAAGTGTGATGATTCAATTTGAAAAGCCTCACATCACTGCCCTTCAAACTAGCAGTCTAGTCCATTCTCTAAGCAAAAGCAAAATAAAACTTCTAAAAAGTCTAGTTGTGTAAAAGAGTCATAAATTTCTCAGGCCAGATGGTATTAAGTCCTAGTCTGCCAAATACCTACACCACTTACAGTATTACAGTAAATGAAATTAGCACTGGTTGGCACTTTGAATTGTCAAGTGCTAATTTGCTAGACATCCACAATCTCCATTATGCTTGCTTGCTACATGATAGTAACTGTTTTTATAGGTACTGTTTTAAGAATGTATTCATATTTTTTTCTGAAACCATAGTCGTTTTTCACAGGTATCTGGGTCCCTCTTTGGAGATATACACAAAAAAAGAAGTAAGTTAAAAAAGGAAATCTTTGGGACCAGGATCTTTTTTTACTCTAATATTCTGTGATTCTAGAATTTTATTATCATGCTAATTTTGACTCAAGACCAGATTTGTCTTTAAATATTCTTCCACATCTATTTCTAAAATGTCATCTGCTATATAAAAGACTCTAGGACAGTGTTAACAGTCTTAGAAGTGGGTAAGCATGTCAAAGGCATCATTTATAATTTAATAAGTGCTATAGATGCTTTCCTAGAAAATTCATACACATATAAAATCTAAAACAAATATTTAGGGTTCACTACATACATGGAATGTTATGAAATCATGAAAGCCAAGATAAAGTACCTTGCTCTTATTGTGTACATTATTTAAAAGAATATCCAGAAACCAACTATTAGAAACTATATTAATATCATATTCTTTAGACTGATAACATGCATCTAGTTATATATATGTATCTATAAATTACACACACCACACACTGGGCCAGTTATCATTGTTAAAATTGGTCAATGACTGCTTTCAATTCAAGAATATCTTTTCCACTTTCTTAACAGTAGATAATATATTTTGTGTGTTTACACCCTTGACCCTATTATAGGCATTTTACATAGATGATCTCTAAAGCTATTTAAAAAAAACCCTATATATTGGGTATCATTTTCCCCTCCAAACATAGGAAACTCAGACTCAAGATTTTGAATCGTGTATCCCAACCAAGGTCACCCTGTTAGAATATGACAGTCAGGTTCACAACCCAGGCTTATTCTATCTCCAATGTCTGTTCATATCCTCACAAAATACTTCTATTTTAAGAAAATAAATCATTGAAGGATCCTTTCTATCACTGCGGTTCTCAGCAGCAGTCTAGAAAGTGGGTGTGGGGTAGGCAGCAGGCAGCTATATGATTTTAACCCTACCCACTAATTGGGATGCGCCATGGAGGCTACAGATCGGGCCTCTGGAATGTCTAAGGAAGAGAAGCAGGCATCTGATGTCCAGTGCCACTACGCGTGCAGCAGAGTCATCCAGAGATTTCTCCTGGAGGGGAGGTGGTCTTCCTAATTCCATTTCTGATAACTTGGAGAAGCATATAGTCTCCCCAGCAATTCTGATTTCCCCAGGTTTCCTGTTTTCCTCCTTCCCATACCAGGCACCTGTGGGGAGTGTGTGTGTGTGTGTGTGTGTCTGTGTGCATGCACGCATGCACATGTGTGTGTATTTGGGGCCAAAGAGGAAGATGATGACCCAGAGCTCCAACATGCACTACCCACCTCCAGCAACAACCCCTTCCCCACGAAGAGGGAAGGCGGTCTGGTTTCTAGGAGGATGGAAACTTTGCTCTTATTATTATGGAATAGGCAGTCCAATGAATCATCTCCTAGAGCTGCTTTCTGCTCTCTGGGGGATGGTTCCTGTTTTCTAGGACAGAAGCCTTGCTTCAGGCAGGAAATCTTATTAGCTTTCCCACTCCTCCTGGTCTTCCTGACAACCTGTATATCTTCCTAAATTGAATAACCATAGTTCCTACTTGCAGGTAGGTATTGCTTTTTTTTTTTTTTTTAACTGTTAGATTTAAATCAGGAATTGAAAAGTCAAACATAGTTTAATCATCACCTAGATCTTTTATGTGTCTATCTCAGACCAAAACAAATTTTTATGTGGCTTACACAATATCTATGCCTTGCAGTTATATCTTTTCAATAGAGAAGTTATCCTTATTTTTTAACTAGGAATTATATGGCACTTATTAGGTACCAGACAATGTTTTATGAATAATCACCATATTCCTTAATTAATCTGAGAGTTCTCTCCATCGCTGTTATCTCCACTGTACAGAAGAGAGAACTGAGGAACAGAGAGGTTTGTTAATGTGCTTGGGAAGGCACAGCCAGTAATGGCAGAGCTGGGATTCACTCTGAGCAGTCTGGCTCCATTAATCTGTGAACTAATCATGAAACAGCCTATGCATCTCTGCGTAACTGAGAAGCTGTGGTATGCAGAATAACATCCCCATGGAGATGCCCACGTGCACACGTGAAAATGGTGAGTTCATGGGAAATAGGGATCAAAGTTGCACATGGAGTCGAGGCTGCTAATCAGCCAGTCTTGAAATGGGCAGATTAAGCTGGCTTGTCAGAGTGGGTCCAACGGATCACAGAGATCTTTCCAGGTGAGAAAGGGAAACGTGAGGTTTGAATTTAAAGTGGGAGAGGAGATGTCAGAGGCAGAGTTCGGAAGGACTTGGGGTCATTAGATAGGGGATGTGGGCAACCTCGAAGAGCTGGGAAAGACGAGGAAAGCGATCCTTTCCTAGAGACTCGAGAAGTTGTGCAGCCCAGCTGTTCCATTTTAGACTTCCAACCTCCAGAAATGTAAGATAGTAAATGTGTCTTGTTTAAAGCCTCTCTATTTATGGTAATTTGTTATAGCAGTAAAGGGAAACTAAAACGATTATGTACAAGTGACAGTCAAGAATTCAGCCCTCAAAATGCAGGTTCACATTTACTAGGTATGTGAACCTCAAGCAATCAAGTGAATTTTCTGCATCTGTATTATCCTTTCTGCAAACTGGATCCAGACATATGTCTGGATACAGACATATTTATCATACACGATCACTGAGTCTGGGTTCCCCAGAAGGTGAAAAATGGTATCACCTAATAGGTAGCTTCAGGCTTCCCCGGTGGCTCAGTGGTAAAGAATCTGCCTGCCAATGCAGGAGACATGGGTTCAAACCCTGGGTTGGGAAGATCCCCTGGACAAGGAAATGGCAGCCCACTCCAGTACCCTTGCTTGGAAATCCCACGGACAGAGGAGCCTTGAGGGCTACCGTCCATGGGGCTGCAAAAGAGTCGAATATGACTGAGTGACTAAACAATAACAAAAATGTAGCTTTAGTTTTGGGGTGAGATTTTCCCCCAGGAATTATGCAGATTGAAATATCTAGCATATGCACAGCCTTCTGTGATGGTTAAAATAGTAGAATATAGTTTATGGATGATGGTGATAATTATCGATGGAAGGTTGGTGGGAGCCGGGTAGGATTGAGTTAGAGACTTGGGATGTGCACTTGAGTGTATCCTGTTAGTGGTTTGGAAGCAGACTTGACTTCAAATCTGACTCTACCACCCACAATCTCTGCTTTAGGGCAAGTTTCTTCCAGTGTTAAACCATCTTTCTAGTTCATCGGGTTGTTAGAAGGTCCAGCTGAGTTGACATAAGGAGGCTGGAATGTAGCAGGCACTCATAAAATGTCCTTTGCAGGATTAAAATGCAATGATAACTGATTCAGTTAACTGGAGACACTGCACTCAACATTTCAACAGCTATCCATTTGCTTTTAAGTGATTCAGACTTTTGGAATTTTCCACTTTTGCCCAAATTCAGCATGACTCTTACAAACGGGTTCTATGTTCTATGTTCTCAGTAATACTGAATATCTGGTAGCACTTAAAATCAAAATAATATGTGGTGATTCTGCCCAAAACAGAGTTATCTAAGACTAAATCAATAGCTGGGAAATGATAGCACTAATAAAATACTGAGTTTGAGTGGACTCCGGGAGTTGGTGATGGACAGGGAGACATGGCGTGATGCGATTCACGGGTCGCAAAGAGTCGGACGTGACTGAGCAACTGAACTGAACTGAAAGTACTGGGAATGGAGGTTGCAATGAGAAGTGACAGTCATTGTAGGTCCACTGCGTATCTATCAAAAACTCACCTCATTAATGCAGTCAGCCAGTATTGATTCCAAGGAGAGCGATTCTGTGCTAAGATGGCAACCACAGAACTGATTCTGCTGGGGCAGAAAAACAAACCTGAAAAACAGCTACCAACGCATATTACTGACTGTCCTCCTGATAAGGCCTCCATCCTTGGCGTAAAATTCACCATGGGTTAGTAACTTACAACAGGAAGGAAAGGAGATGCGATTATAGGAAAATATGAAAACTGTTATTCTCAAATGGTTTATTTCTCTAGTATTTTGATACTGTTTTATATTTTCATATTTTACAAGATGATAAAAATGTAAAGAATTTTGTTAATTATATTTGTAAATGTCTCAAATTCTTAGGTTTCATTCAGTGCTAATGAAGTCAATAAATGATTCATCTACTAATTACAACTGGAGCTGTTGAGATTTTTCTGCTCAAAATATTCAGTTATAAAATGTTCATTTCAAGTGTGACACCTAATAAAATGTTCATTTCAAGTGTGATCTGAAAAAAAAAATATCTTTGAAGAGGAAGAGAGTGTCTCTGTAGTCATTATAATTTGAAGACATGAATTAAAAATAAATAATGCTAATATGTGACCACTTCCCTGTGCAACTGAGTGAAATTTGAATTCTCGACAATAAACCAAGTCACTATTGTTTTTGGTGGAATGCCTGCTTTTTAAATTGTAGGTGTATCTCTTTAGAGTAGCAAGCCATCCTTTTAAACTAAGCTTAAAATAATTTATTTTAATATGTATATGTATGAAACACAGTGTGTGTGTGTGTGTGTGTGCTTAGTCACTCATTCATGTCCGACTCTGTGTGACCCCATGGGCTGTAGCCCATCAGGCTCCTCTGTCCATGGGATTCTCTAGGCAAGAATATTGGAGTGGATTGCCTTTCCCTTCTCCAGAGGATCTTCCCAGCCCAGAGATGGAATCCACATCTCCTGCATTACAGTCAGATTCTTTACCATCTGAGCCACCAGGGAAGCCCATGGAACACAGGGCTATGTGTTAGCTAGAACGGTGGTCTATATTTTCAGAGGACTTAATTGCATACCAAGTATGTGTGTACATATGTGTAGTAGTAGTAGTCACAGTACAAACATGTATGTGTGGGGTGAGATAGGGGTGGAAACAAAGTCCCTTTATTACTACCAATGTATACAGGAGAACCATCGAAATCAGCTACTAACCTTGAACTTTTTAAATAGAATTGAATCCAAAGAAATCTTAAGAAATCTCAGTCCTGGAACTTATTTGTGTATTTATAAAAATAATTTTGAAAGCTAATAGGAATAATTGGGGAATCAAAATAATTAGTAAATTATTCTCATCAGGAACTTAAAATGTTTCTTTTCTCCATAGATTAAATTGCCTTTTAGGTAAAGATTTCTGGCGGACTCCCCTGCTGGCTCAGCAGTAAAGAATCCGCCTGCCAATGCAGGAGACGTGGGCTTGATCCCTGGGTTGGAAAGATCCCCTGGAGGAGGAAATGGCAACCCACTCCAATATTTTAGCCTGGAGAATTCCAGGGACAGAGGAACTGGTGGGCTACAGTTCATGCGGTCTTAAAGAGTCAGACAGACTGAGCAAATGAGCAAACACACATACAGGAAAAGATTTCTATTCATTAATAGGAATTTAAAATCTTCTGCCTGCAGCAATCAAGAGGTTCTTTTTCAAAGAGTGCATGTGTATTTGCTAGCTAAGTAATGACAGGATGCAAACAAGGCGACCCAGCTCTGTGTGGATTACCCCCTGAAAACAGGGAGGGGATAAGGTAGAGGGAAGAACCAGGGAATCCTGGAGGAGCTGATGAGATCAAGAGTGAGAAGGATGACAGTGAATCCCAGGGGATTCTGGCAACTTTGGGTTTCAGTTGATTTTTAATTCCGTATTGTCTAGTAAAGGGACATGTGTGATGTTGAAATCTCCTCACTGAGGTGTGATTGACATACAAAAGCTGTACCTATTTGTTGGATACAACTGGATGAGTTTGGAGATAATTATACTTCTGTGGTTTTAAGAGGAGCTGAGAATGGAGCCAGAAGATGCGTGAAGAAAGTTTACCCAGTCCTCTGAGTGCCAAGAAGAAGCTGAATCTACGCCAATGAGAGCACAGCTGGAAACAAGAGGGGAGCACAGGTCCTCAGGTCTGTCCACAGAGGCTCGGGGAGGGAAGGGCTGGCCCGGTGTCACCCAGAACAGCTGTGGTTGGTTTCTTGCCAATTATGTGTCAACATGCAGCAGATAAACGGTACTCACTCAAACTCCAACACACGAAGGTTACATTTTTATTAATTTTTCACAAATAAATATAAATAAACATTCCCAGCATTCAAAATCTAAAAAAAAAAAAAAAGGAGTATGTGATTAAAGCTGGACCATCCAAATATTAAAATGATAAGCTCTAAAAGACTGATGATAAAATAATGCTGATGTCAGGGTGTGTAGTTCAGACAGAGTGTCTGATATGAAGCTGAGAAAATCATCAATGTAGTATTTACAGTATGATTGTTAAGCAGTGTTCTTGTGTTTAACCTGCTTGTGTGAAGTAATTTCTCCTCATATTGTAAAAGCATTTATATTTTGGCTGATGTTTCTTTCCAACATTACATTCCTTTATTTGTCTATCTTTTTTTCTTCTTAATTTTTAAAGAATAAAAAAGTCTTTCACATTTACTATGCAAATGATCCATGTTCATTGTAAAAAATTTCAGGAAATGATCAAAAAGCAAAAAAGCAGAAACAGGAAAAACATCTCAGATCTCCCCAGTCAGAATATTTAGTTTACCCCTTCTAAAATATGACTTCATGCTTATATAAAGATAAAAGGAAGGACACACTGCAGGACTGAATAATGGTACCTAACTAAACTGATGGGCATTAGATAAACTGATGAATTAAATAGATACAGGCAGCCAATAGTATCACCGCCCATAAAGTAATAAAGGGCATCTTAATTAAAAGGATTTAGATTCAAATTAAATCATTTCATAAAGCTAATTTAAAAACAAATTAGGGTATAATTAAAAGAGTTGCTGAATTCCATCCATAAGCTTCATCATCTTAAAAGAGTATTAAATCTTATAAGACTTCTCTAAATTTTAGAAAACAGTCAGAAATGTATTTATAAAAGTTTAATCATCTGCTTTTTTTAAATTATGCATGAATTCTACTATATTTTAACTTTGCACCGTATTAAACACTGTGAATGGAAATTAGCACTCTGATTTCCCTTCTGATCTCTTGCATTTATTGGTAGATTTTACCTATCCAGTCTGTGGCCCTTATTATATTGTGTGGCAATGATTTCTACAATTATTTAGCTTTATTTATCTATGTAACTAATTTCAGTAATTCTCACCAGTTTTGTTCCATACCTTCTGCACTCTTGAACTAATATCTTTTCCTTATCTCTTGGCTCAGATGGTGCAGAATCTGCCCGAAATGCAGGAGACCTGGCTTTGACTCCTGGGTTGGTAAGATCCGCTGGAGAAGGGAATGGCAACCCACTGAGTATCCTTGCCTGGAGAATCTCATGGACAGAAAAGCCTGGCGGGAGACAGTCCATGGGGTCCCAAAGAGTGGGACGCCACTGCAGCAAATAACACTTTGTTATTGGCCCTGTTTAGATTGCTTAAGAGACTTTTTAAACTTTTCTTTTGTTTCCCCTCGAACATGCCCATAGTTTTTGACTCATATGTGTAAATATAGATTTTGGACTTAGAACTAAAATTCTCAGATACCACTTCTTTTCCTCAGAAAATTTCCCAGAGTGTTATTCCTTTCCTCTGGAATTGTGTGTTGCTGTAGAAAAGATCACTCACTAAGTATTTCACTGAATGTCCACTAGGGATTAGGCACTAGCCTAAAAACAGGAGTCATCAATGAACACAACAGACAAAATCTTTGCCTTCATAGAGATCACTTTCTAGTGGAAGAAAACAAAAATATAGAAGTAGAAAAGTGTCAGTTTGGACCAAAGAGGTTTAGCCTTTGGCTCATGTCCTCTGGGTGGCCTCTTTCCTATGTCCTCTTTCCTCTCCCAGTACAACCCCCTCAAAATGGCAAATGGCTACTATCTGAGAAGTTTAGTGGTATTTCTGCTACTGTTCTGAAGTCCCAGACAGTGATAAGCACTGCAATCTCTCCCGTCCACATTTATCTTGGGGCCTTCAAATGCTCTCAGCTGGCAACATACAGCAACTGAGACCAAGGGAGATTTGAAGACCCAAAAAGATAATAAAAGGCATTGAAGTTTTTGAGAAATAGGATCCCACACATACATTGCTAATGGGAATATAAAATGCTACAGCAACTTTGGAAAATAGAAGTTCCTTAAAATGGTGATCATAAAGTTATCATTATGACTTAGTTTCACTTCTGGGTACATCCCCAAAACAAACAAACAAAATATATGCCTGTACAGCAACCTGTAGGCTTCCCAGGTGGTGTGGTGGTAAAGAATCCACCTGCCAATACAAGAGATGCCAGATACTGGATCTGATCCCTGAGTTGGGAAGATTCCCTGGAGAAGGGAATGGTTGCCCACTCCAGTGTTCTTGCCTGGAGAATGCCATGGATAGAATAGCCTGCCCACCTACAGTCCATGGGGTCGCAAAGAGTTGAACATGACTGAGGGAGTAACATTTTGGAACCAAAAGTGACAGAAATCATAAACCATAGTGATGGGAAAAGATATCACTAAGGCTCTGGGAACTGATTTTATTTCTTATAAGTGTCTCCTATTTTATAGGTGGGTTTTCCAGAACTCTCTGATTCCCACATTTATATTTGTGGGACTTCCTAATAAGCAGTAGATTTATAGAGGTTAGAGACCAAGGCTATGCATAGATCCTGCTACGCGGAAATGCTGTTGGTGGTTTTGTGATGTCATTGTTCTTACGGATTGATGGTGAAGAAAGTCACAGTGGGCAGAAGCCCAACTGCCAGTGGTCTCACTGGTGGATGACAGGAAACCCCACATCTATCTTTCTGCAAGCTTCTTAGTGAAGCCTCTCAACCATAAGCAAAAGTCTAAATGTACCTGGCCTTGACAAACACACCCTGGAATAAGGCGCTATCTCCCAAGTCAGGTTCACATTCCCTTCCTCTTTGCAATAGAATAAACCACCCCTACACACACCAGAGAAGCATTTTTGAGGGATGCTGTGATGGTCTAACTACCAAACTGATTATTACAAATACCAGATGGATGGATTATAGGGTTCTTTCACAGGTGCCAAGATGGGCCGTCATTAAGCCATTTCAGTCCCAAATCTGTACCTTTGGTTAGTTGAGTTCTGAGCAATTCCTCTCTCTCGGTTCTATTCACCCACCACTGGATAACAACCAACAAAAGTGAGCCTTCAGGGGACTTGGCTGAACTTCTGTACCTCATCTGTGTCTTGCTCCTCACCTGCCCATGAGGCCTACACCAATGTCCACTGGAATCCTCTCCCACTTCCAGTCATACCCATTGTTTGGGCATGTGATCCCTTGCTCCACCTTGCTCTTCAGATGGCTGGGTAGTTTTTCCATTTTACCCTTGATTTAGAGGGGAAATGAGGCCCTTGGAAGAACTGAGTGTCACAGGTGTTAGTAACACAGATGCTGCTGCCGCTGCTAGGTCGCTTCAGTCGCATCTGACTCTGTGCGACCCCATAGACGGCAGCCCACCAGGCTCCCCCGTCCCTGGGAGTCTCCAGGCAAGAACACTGGAGTGGGTTGCCATTTCCTTCTCCAATGCATGAAAGTGAAAAGTGAAAGTGGAGTCGCTCAGTCGAATCCCACTCTTCATGACCCCATGGACTGCAGCCTACCAGGCTCCTCTGTCCATGAGATTTTCCAGGAAAGAGTACTGGAGTGGGGTGCCATCACCTTCTCCCGAACTCAAGATTCTAATAGGATGTAATTGGGCCACATAAATTATCTGCTGGTGGTAAAATTATTGTCTCTTTTGTTTAGACTGTGAATAAGACTTGGCCCTTTTTTCACATGTTTTGTTAAAGATACCTCCCTTCTTCTTTGAGATCACACAAAGCCTAAACCAGAAGTTAGAACCCACTGAAGGACATCAGCTTTAGATTTAGAAGTCCTGTAACATGGCACAGTGAGACGTCCCTAGAGGTCTGTTATATTTGAATTTATTTAATTAATTATCTTATAACCCCTTACCAACTGTTGTTTATGATAATCTGGTAGCATCAAAAATATTATCATATAATCCTAAGTAAACAATTTTTCTGAGCTGACAGTAAATATCAATTTCAGCTTCATACACAAATTGATAGATAAAACCACAACTACTATAAACAATTATTTATAATTAGAATACAAAGTGAATTAAGATTATTTTCCTTTTGAAAGAGTATTCTGGATAAATGCTTTATTAGTAAACAAATAGACAACTCATGTTCCTTCATTTCAAAAAGGTTATTTTTTTCAAGTTGATTACTAATTTGAATATTATATAGCTACAGAAAGTAGACTGTAGCTTGTATACAAGATAATGCCCAGAGATTGATCTAAATATTTTTCAAGCTATGCAAAATCATATCAATCTTTTAGAGTAATGTCAAGTTTATGCTGATTTACAAGTACTACAGAGGAGTTTATTAGATTTTATAAATGGCCCTCACATGTTATATACTGTTCTTAAAGAAAAATGCATATTTTCTTTTGTCATAAATCCAAACTCTTTTTTAACTCTTGGCTTAAAAAAAATAAAACCTCATAACAGAATTTAAATTAGGACTGTGACTGTGTTCTTTGTATATTTCATTCTCAGTATTATTCTTTAACTTAATTCCTAAATATGAAATCATGTGGCCTATTCTAAAAATGTTTAATATTACACTATAGGCTAATGACTTAGTAATAAAGACTGACAGAATTCGTGAGATGAATATCTAGTTATATTGGGTTGTTTGCCAAAAAAATGACTCCACAAGTAAAATCACTCTATTGGTAAATGCTACGTAAATTTTCCACAACAAAAGGCTAATTTCACTGGTCATCAATGTGTGTGAAGAAAAGACCTTTTCAATAGTCTTCTCAATAAACTTAAAAAAAGTTAGCGACATGTCTTTTGTGATTTTGATATTGACAGGGGCTCTAAAGTATAAAGTCCATAGTTAAAGCAATTAGTTCAGTCAATTAAATAAAAAAGAAAGAATGAAACAAAGGGAAATTGTTCTTTGAAGGAATCTGTCCCTTGTTTTCTCTACTTTGCTTTCTATTATATCAAGATGGACAGACCTTTGTATAGACTTTGTCTTCATGTGCAACTACTTCAATACTTTAGCTATTGAAGGTGACATTAAATGGAGTGGTTTCAATATATATTGAAAGAAATATAGCCTTGGGTTTTATTTATTTATTTATCACTACAAATTTATTTTATTGCTTTATCCAGTTGTCTTTATTTTATTGAAGTATATTGACTTACAATGTTTCAGATGCACAGCAAGGTGATTCAGTTATACAAATACACATATACTATTTTTGAAATTATTTTCCATCATACGTTATTACAAGATATTGACTCTAGTTCCCTGTGCTATGCAGTAAACCTTTGTTGCTTGTTTCATATCTATTCTGTTTTATTTTATTTATTATTATTATTTTTTTTTTTTTTACCTTACAATATTGTATTGGTTTTGCCACACATCAACATGAATCTGCCACGGGTGTACACGTGTTCCCAATCCTGAACCTCCCTCCAACCTCCCCCCAATACACACACCATACCTCCGGGTCATCCCAGTGCACCAGCCCCGAGCATCCTGCACCCTGCATCAAACCTAGACTGGCGATTCGTTTCTTATATGATATTATATATGTTTCAAGGCATTCTCCCAAGTCATCCCACCCTCTCCCTCTCCCACAGAGTCCAAAAGACTGTTCTATACAGCTGTGTCTCTTTTGCTGTCTCGCATACAGGGTTATCATTACCATCTTTCTAAATTCCATATATATGCATTAGTATACTGTATTGGTGTTTTTCTTTCTGGCTTACTTCACTCTGTATAATCGGCTCCAGTTTCATCCACCTCATTAGAACTGATTCAAATATATTCTTTTTAATGGCTGAGTAATACTCCATTGTGTATATGTACCACAGCTTTCTTATCCATTCATCTGCTGATGGACATCTAGGTTGCTTCCATGTCCCTGGCTATTATAAACAGTGCTGCAATGAACATTGGGGTACATGTGTCTCTTTCAATTCTGGTTTCCTCGGTGTGTATGCCCAGCAGTGGGATTGCTGGGTCATAAGGCAGTTCCAGTTTTTAAACAAATCTCCACACGGTTCTCCATAGTGGCTGTACTAGTTTGCATTCCCACCAACAGTGTAAGAGGGTTCCCTTTTCTCCACACCCTCTCCGGCATTTATTGCTTGTAGACTTTTGGATCACAGCCATTCTGACTGGTGTGAAATGGTACCTCATTGTGGTTTTGATTTGCATTTCTCTGATAATGAGTGATGTTGAGCATCTTTTCATGTGCTTGTTAGCCATCTGTATGTCTTCTTTGGAGAAATGTCTATTTAGTTCTTTGGCCCATTTTTTGATTGGGTCATTTATTTTTCTGGAATTGAGCTGCAGGAGTTGCTTGTATAGTTTTGAGATTAGTTGTTTGTCAGTTGCTTCATTTGCTATTGTTTTCTCCCATTCAGAAGGCTGTCTTTTTACCTTGCTTATAGTTTCCTTTGTTGTGCAGAAGCTTTTAATTTTAATTAGNTTTGGAGAAATGTCTATTTAGTTCTTTGGCCCATTTTTTGATTGGGTCATTTATTTTTCTGGAATTGAGCTGCATAAGTTGCTTGTATATTTTTGAGATTAGTTGTTTGTCAGTTGCTTCATTTGCTATTGTTTCCAAATTTCTGCATTGACACCAAGTCTCAGTTTCCAGTCCTGAAGTTCCAAAGATATTTTGGGGTTTCTCATCCCTCACATCCAGCCAACCCCTAAACTCAAGGGAGTCAGTGAGTCAGCCTCCAAAAGAACTCATACAACTTCTCTCTCCTCCTCATCCCCAGAGCCACGAGCCTCACTTGAGTCCTTCTCATGTTGTGCCAGGCAATGCCCCAGTCCACCTCTTTCCCTCCTCTCCTCGTTCCCATTGACCTAATAGCAGATAAGATTTTCCATGGCTCAGGTTAGATCTCTCATCAAAACCATCAGTGAGACTCCATGAAATAAAAACAGACTCATCATCATGTTCCAGGAAGAGAAAAAGGGTGAGTGTGGAGAACATGATGAGGAATGGGGAGAGCTAGACTAGAGAGCAAGGCTGACAGAGCAAAATCACTGAGGACCTGGAGGCCAAGGTCAGGAGCTTGGGCTTTATTCCAAAAGCGATTGGAGTATTTTAAAGCACTCTAATCTTATCTATACTTTTCTTTATTGCTCAATAATTGGCTTCCTTGGGAAGGGGGGTAGAGACAAGAACAGAAGGATCAGGGCATTAGAAGGCTTCCACAGTGCAGCTCAAAGGAGATACTTGTTACCAGGTGAGGCAGTGGAAAGCAGAGATGGAGAGATGCAAGCCAATTCAGGAACCATTTAGGAAGTGGACAAGACAGGAACTGTGGGCGGTTTGGGTTGGGAGAGGAGGGCGTCTAGGAGAGGAGAACAGTGGAGGGTGGATCCTCTCCCTTTTCTAACAGGAGATGGTGATGAACAGGGAGGCCTGGTGTGCTGCGATTCGTGGGGTTGCAAAGAGTCGGACACGACTGAGCGACTGAACTGAACTGAAATGGCAAGTGCTCTGGAGGGCTGGTGGTCTTCCTACTGGAGGTCCTCACTTTTGCAGCAACCACCCCCAAGGTCATTCAAACCCAAGTGCTGTCCTGACTACATTTTTCGATAATCTGAAAAGTTGCAGGGCAAGCGGAGGGGAAAGAAGAGTCCTCTGCCTATATATTTGATCAAAAAGTTCATTCAGATTTTTCTGTATGATGTTACAGAAACAAAATTTTTGGCCAACCTAACGAAACAGCCTGTACCAGTCCCAGTGGGGGAAAAGGCCTGAATCCTCCGAAGGATGTGTGCCTCCCATATAACAAGGCCAAGGCCCACAGTGCTCTCTGCAAGGCCCAGCCTTTCTGGCCTTACCTACCTCTAGGTCCATTTGTGGCTACGCCCTCTCTCGCCTGTGCTCAGGCCACGGGAGCATCTGTGGTTCTTGGAGGCCGTCCCACAGTTTGTATTGGCTTGTGCGACACAAAGCTTAGTCTGGAGTTATTAGATCTCAATTACAAGAGAAAAACTATTAAAAATTCCAACATATGGAGGCTGAACAACACGCTTCTGAATAACCAATAAATCACAGAAGAAATCAAAAAAGAAATCAAAATATGCATAGAAACGAATGAAAATGAAAACACAACAACCCAAAACCTGTGGGACACTATCAAAGCAGTCTGAAGAGGAAAGTTCATATCAATACAGGCATACCTCAAGAAACAAGAAAAAAGTCAAATAAATAACCTAACTGTACACCTAAAGCAACTAGAAAAGGAAGAAATGGAGAACCCCAGAGTTCGTAGAAGGAAAGAAATCTTAAAAATTAGGGCAGAAATAAATGCAAAAGAAACGAAAGAGACCATAGCAAAAATCAAGAAAGCAAAAAGCTGGTTCTTTGAAAGGATAAATAAAATTGACAAACCATTAGCCAGACTCATCAGGAAACAAAGGGAGAAAAATCAAATCAACAAAATTAGAAATGAAAATGGACAGATCACAACAGACATCACAGAAATACAAAGGATCATAAGAGACTACTATCAGCAAGTATATGCCAATAAAATGGACAACGTGGAAGAAATGGACAAATTCTTAGAAAAGTACAACTTTCCAAAACTGAACCAGGAAGGAATAGAAAAATCTTAACAGACCCATCACAAGCACGGAAATTGAAACTGTAATCAGAAATCTTCCAGCAAACAAAAGCCCAGGTCCAGACAGCTTCACAGCTGAATTCTACCAAAAATTTAGAGAAGAGCTAACACCTATCCTACTCAAACTCTTCCAGAAAATTGCAGAGGAAGGTAAACTTCCAAACTCGTTCTATGAGGCCACCATCACCCTAATACCGAAACCTGACAAAGATGCCACCAAAAAAGAAAACTACAGGCCAATATCACTGATGAACATACATGCAAAAATCCTTAACAAAATTCTAGCAATCAGAATCCAACAACACATTAAAAAGATCATACACCATGACCAAGTGGGCTTTATCCCAGGGATGCAAGGATTCTTCAATATCCACAGATCAATCAATGTAATACACCACATTAACAAATTGAAACATAAAAGCCATATGATTATCTCAATAGATGCAGAGAAAGGCTTTGACAAAATTCATCATCCATTTAGGATAAAAGCTCTCCAGCCTTGTGTTTTAAAAAGATGTACCTAATATCACCTAAAATCTCTTAAGAATGCTTAGAGGCATGGTATTCAGATAACCTGTAAGTGAGATCAGCAAAATATTTATTTTTGCTACATTTAAATGATTAAAAGATTGTACATTTCTAATTAATTTATAAGAATCATTGTGTGTGTGTGTGTGTGTGTTAGTCACTCAGTCATGTCCAGCTCTTTGTGACCCCATGGGCTCTTTGTGACCACCAAGCTCTTCTGTCCATGGAATTTTCCAGGCAGGACTACTAGAAAGTGTTGCCATTTCCTTCTTCAGGGGATCTTCCTGACCCAGGTATCAAACTCATGCTTCCTGCATTGCAGGAGAGTTCTTTACCACTGAGCTACCTGGGAAGCCCTTAAAGCCTAACAATGTGACAATATATATCTATAATTATGAATTGCCAAGAAAAAGTGAGCAGAACTCACCACCCAGTGAGTCAGCACTTCTTCAGTAATAATTGTCCTAGTTTTTGGACTTTCCTGAGTCCAATCTAAGAAGGATATTAGTTAAGTCAAGGAATTCTCACTTTGGAACATCTCTGAACTTATCTATGGGTACCAGGACTCCTGAGAATAAGGAGAAGCTTGTGTAATGGAGACTAATGTGGTCTTTAACCATTTCAGAGGGGCTTCACCTCTCTTCTGAGTGAGGGGTCCCCAAGGCTTTATCCCAGAAACAGCCAGAGCAAGGGTGAAGAACTTTCAGGCAATGGAAATCACTAATATCCTAAGCCCACCTCAGTAGGTATTAAAGACCTCAGGATGAAGCGAGAATAAAATTGAATTTCAGACTGAAAGAGGGGAGAAAATATTACTTTCTCACACTAACTATTATGCTTGGTTCACTGTGTAATTTTAATCCTTCCAGTCAGAAACCGTGTAATGGGATTCAAGAAATGTTCATTCAACAGCTAATATGAATAAGCCTACACCCTCCCCCACCCTGTGAGCACGAATCTGAATCATCAGCATTTTTTGAGCTCTTACAATGAAAAGTCTTGGGCTCAAGAATGATAGAAAGGTAACTTTTCTGAATTTACAGAATCAAGAAAGGCTTTCTGTCAGAACTAGAAAAACCAAGGGTTAAAGATGTTAAGATTCTGTAAAACCACGAACAGCCTGAACCCACCTCCACACAGTGAAAAATTAGTAGGACAATGAGCTTTCCTTTTCAATCTTCTTTAATGAAAAGTTTAATTACTGTATTTGCTGCCTTTAACATTTGCCTGCAAAAAATGAAAATGTAATGATGTGCTATTTTTGAAAAACACCTTTGTGGGTGATGCTGAGAACACCTGCTGCAAACTTGAGGGGGAGGTTTCTCAGACAAAACAAGATGAAACAAACAGAAAGTAAAATTGGCTTATCCAAATACCTAGGGACTAAGAGGAACGATCACACCATTTTATTTTCTTTTTAAATTTAAGAGAAGATTCTGGATTTTGTTTATAGCACTCTTGTATATTCTATGGGCTTCCCATGTAGCTCATCTGGTAAAGAATCTGCCTCCAATGCAGGAGACCCCAGTTTGATTCCTGGGTGTGGAATATCCACTGGAGAAGGGAACAGCTACTCACTCCAGTATTTTGGTCTGTAAAATTCCATGGACAGCACAGTCCATATAATGTATATATACATTCTTGTATGTTCTATAGGTTTGGACAAGATGTAATGTCATGTTTCTGCCATTATAGTATAATACAGAGTAAATGTGTGTGTGTGTGTGCATGTGCACACATGTGTGTGCGCATGCACACACACACATGCATACTCCATCGTGTCTGACTCTTTGTGACCCCATGGACTGTAGCCCACCAGACTCCTCTGTCCATGGGATTTTCCAGGCAAGGATACTGCAGTGAGTTGCCAATTCCTTCTCCAAGGGATCATCTGACCCAGGGAACAAACCTGAATTCTATGTCTCCTGCATTGGCAGACAGTTTCTATTTTACTTCCATAAAAATCCCCTGTGCACCATCTATTCATCCCTTAGCACCATACCTAACTCCTGGCAACCACTGTATTTTTACTGTCTCAATAATTTTGCCTTTTATAGAATTCCATCTTGTTGAAATAATGAAGTATGTAGTCTTTTCAGACTGGCTTCTTTCACTTAATGATATGCATTAAATGTTCCTCTCTGTCTTGTCAAGGCTTGATAGTCTGTTTCTTTTTAGCACTGAAAATTATTCCATTGTCTGGATGTACTACAGTTTCCTTTGTCCATTCACATCTTTGTTGGTTCAAAGTTCTGGAAATTATAAATAAAGCTGCTACAAACACCTGTGTGTAGGTATTTGTAAAGACATTAGTTATCAAATTCTTTGGATAAATACCAAGGAGTTCAATAGCCAGATTGTATAAAAGTATGTTTAGTTTTATAAGAAACCACCACTGTCCTCCGAAATGGCTGCACCATTTTTGAATTCACATCAGCCATCAATAAGAGTCCCTATTGCTCCACATTCTCACCAGCATTTGTTGTGGTCAGTGTTTGGATTTTGGCCATTTTCATAGGTATGTAGAGGTGCCTCATGTTTTTAATTTGCATTTCCCTGGTGATATAGAATGTGGAGCATCTTTTCATGTGTTTATTTGCCATCTGTTTATCTTCTCTGGTAAAGTGGCTGTGAAGGTCTTTGTCCCATTTTTAATAGAGTTGTTTGTCTTCCTGTCATTGAGCTTTAAGAGTCATTTGTGTGTTTTGGAAGTTAGTCCTTATCTGATATATCTATTGAAAATATTTTCTCTCAATAAGTGGTTTATTTTTCATTGTATTTTCAATGCCTTTGGTGGTGCAGAACTTTTTGTTGTTTTGTTATTGAAATCTAACTTACCAGTTATTTCTTTGTTGGATCACATATCTGAAAAGTCATCACCCAACTTGATACTATGTTATTTTCAAAGTTGGCACTTAGTTTTACTTATCAATTCTGTTTTTAATTTTAATTTATGGATTTTAGCTGTCATTATCAATTATCTCCTTTTTAAGTTTAACACTTTTCACTTTTTTTCTAGTTCTTAAATTAAACCTTTTATATATTCTTAAATACTTTTATGTAATAAAATGGTTTTCTAGACAGTAAATATAGTTTAATCACATTTCATAGACATTACAACTGTCTCTTATACACATCTTCTATGAGGCCACCATCACCCTAATAAATGTGTTCTCATTTTGGTAATTTCCAACTTTTTATGAGTCTTTTTTCCCTTTAATTCAAAAATGGTTTAAAATTTTAGTTATTGCCATTATAGTTAAATTTTAGCTTTATTTCATTGTGGTTACAGAATGTGGCTTTAAAGATCTCTTCTTTGGAAGTTTCCTTGTGGCTAAGTACATTTTGTTACATAAATTAATTTTATGCTCATATCATTTGGCCTGATAATTCAGCTTACAGGAATGTGATTTTTTTCTGAGAAAATAAAATATTTGTGTACAAGTAAGTTTATCACCACTTTACTCACCAAAGAGAAAATTTGCCATCAATCAAATTATCATAGTAGCCATAAAAAATGGCAATATGGGGACAGCTATTAACAAATGCATTTAAAAGTCAGGTATGAAGGAAATTCTGGTCAAAAGGTATAGAGAGCAACCTGTTCTTTACAGAGTGATTTGCATGTGTATATGCTCTGCTGCTGCTGCTGCTGCTGCTGCTGCTAAGTCACTTCAGTCATGTCCAACTCTGTGTGACCCCATAGATGGCAGCCCACTAGGCTCCTCTGTCCCTGGGATTCTCCAGGCAAGAATACTGGAGTGGGTTGTCATTTCCTTCTCCAGAGGATCTTCTTGACCCAAGGATCAAACCCATGTCT
The DNA here is from genome assembly GCA_006410635.1 of Cephalophus harveyi. NCBI lineage: Eukaryota > Metazoa > Chordata > Mammalia > Artiodactyla > Bovidae > Cephalophus > Cephalophus harveyi. The sequence goes on along the minus strand of SJYT01005981.1, from coordinate 136,527 downwards.
GCATTTCCTGCATTGCCAAGTGGATTCTTGACCACTGTACCAGCTGGGAAGTCAAGAAAATGACTCACATGTGTACAAAAAAGACTGATTTGAATACATTGAGAAGCTAATGATAGTTGTTTTATAAAACATGGGACACCGGGCAGCTCCAGCCACTGTGACCCTTAACCCCCAGGTGACAGACAAGCGTTTGGTGATCACAGAGGCAGAGCTTTCCAACTCTGGAGGCCTGCAGAGCGCTCACACAGTTCACCCACTTCCTTTCTTGAGAGGAAGATGAGGCAAAAAGGTGAGGCCATCACTAGGAGAAGTTTCTTCCCTGGACAAATGAGGAAGTCCTCTTCTACTGAGGAGGGTGCCTTGTGTTTGTAGGGTGAGACTGCCCTGGGGGAGGAAAGCGTCCTGGAGGCCTCCTGGGGGTCCGCTGCCCATCTTCCACACCTTTCTGACTTCTCTACTAGGAGGGTCCAGCTGCCTGGCAACTGGCTGAGTAGAGGGCCCTTCCCTCCTTGAGGGTGCTCTGCTGTGCTAAGTCGCTCAGTCATGTCCAACTCTTTGCAACCCCATGGACTGCAGTCTGCCAGGCTCCTCTGTTCATGGGGTTCTCCAGGCAAGAATATAGGAGCAGGTTCCCATTTCCTTCTCCAGGGGATCTTCAAGAACATTAGAGATACCAAGGGAATATTTCATGCAAAGATGAGTACAATAAAGGACAGAAATAGTATGGACCTAACAGAAGCAGAAGATATTAAGAAGAGGTGACAAGAGTACACAGAAGAAGTATATTAAAAAATATCTTCATGACCCAGATAACCATGTTGGTGTGATCACTCACCTAGAACCAGACATCCTGGAATGCGAAGTCAAGTGATCTTTAGGAAGCATCACTATGAACAAAGCTAGTGGAGCTTATGGAATTCCAGTTGAGCTATTTCAAATTCTAAAAGATGATGCTGTGAAAGTGTTGCACTCAATATGCCTGCAAATTTGGAAAACTCAGCAGTGGCCAGAACACTGGAAAAGGTCCATTTTCATTCCAGTCCCAAAGAAAGGCAATGCCAAAGAATGTTCAAACTACAGCACAATTGCACTCATCTCACATACTAGCAAAGTAATGCTCAAAATTCTCCAAGCCAGACTTCAATAGTATGTGAACTGTGAGCGTACAGATGTTCAACCTGAGTTGAGAAAAGACAGAGGAACCAGAAATCAGATGACACCACCCTTACAGCAGAAAGTGAAGAAGAACTAAAGAGCCTCATGATGAAAGTAAAAGAGGAGAATGAAAAAGTTGGCTTAAAATTCAACATCCAGAAAACTAAGAGCATGGCATCTGGTCCCATCACTTCATGCCAAGTAGATGAGGAAACAGGGAAACAGTGGGAGACTTTACTTTGGGGGACTCCAAAATCACTGCAGATGGTGACTGCAACCATGAAATTAAAAAATGCTTGCTCCTTGGAAGAAAAACTATGGCCAACCTAGACAGCATATTAAAAAGCAGAGACATTACTTTGCCAACAAAGGTCCATCTAGTAAATGCTATGGTTTTTCTGGTAGTCATGTATGGATGTGAGAGTCGGACTATAAAGAAAGCTGAGCGCCAAATAATTGATGCTTTTGAACTGTGGTGTTGGAGAAGACTCTTGAGAGTTCCTTGGACTGCAAGAAGATCCAACAAGTCAATCCTAAAGGAAATCAGTCCTGAATATTCATTGAAGGACTGATGCTGAAGCTGAGACTCCAATACTTTGGCCACCTGATATGAAGAGTGGACTCATTTGAAAAGACCCTAATGCTGGGAAAGATTGAAGGCAAGAGGAGAAGGGGACGACAGAAGAGATGGTTTGATGGCATCACCAACTGGATGGACATAAGTTTGAGTAAGCTTCAGGAGTTGGAGATGGACAACGACGCCTGAATGCTACAGTCCATGGTTTTGCAAAGCGTCGGACATGACTGAGCAACTGAACAGAACAGACAGGACAGAAAACACAGACACTGTATGTCTTCCCTAATGTTTTGGTTGTGGGTAAATATCTTGGGCCAACAGACATTTAACAAATTCTGTACTATTAGACCCATAGACTGAGCCACAAAAATTCAGATACCAAAATTACTCATTCAGTCATCGTCTATTAGCAGGGCTTTCTCACCCCCAGCATTGTCATGTCTCATTCAACCCCTAAATTTTGAAGACTTGAAGGGAATTCCTCATCAACACTGTTTGTAATCATATCTAATCAGGGAAAGGCTACTTAGAGTACTAGTTAATGTCATTTATAAGACAATATTAAATATTGTCTTCAATATCAATCTTATTGGCCTTAAACTCAAATGAAACAAAAAAATAGCTGATGGTTGAAGAGAAGGCTAGTAGTGGGCACCCTACTTTGAGTGTACTTCTTGAAAGCGTTTAGCTCATTGCTATGAGCTGTGGTTTCTTAATGTATCTTTGTTGGGAAATGATCAGACACAGACAGCAGATACTAGAATTTTATTCAAAGATTTTTGTGGGTTTTTTAGGCACAAAAACAAAAAAAGGAGTTAAGATATGATTTCCACATTTCCCAGAACATTATGTCCACATCATTAAGGGTGAAACTGAGGACATTTCGGGTAGCTTTGATATTAAAAGAAAATGTCTTAAAAGAGATTGTATTAAAGTTAAGATTAATCTAAATGGAAGAACATCCTGAAAAATATATTTTCAATGTCTCTAATATATCAGACTATCATTCCAAGTTTGAAATATGTTAATAATGTATTTTTCAGGGATTTTTCTATTATACAGATTTATTGAGATTTTTTTCTCACTATATAAAAGTGCACATTGCCTGTGAGTAATAGATTTAACCCTATGGCATTGAATTTTCTTGGTTAAAAAGTGGTGATTATCAACAATTTCCCATGGTTAGCATCATAAATGTGAGATAAGGTCTATCCTATGTAAGATGGATCATAAGCCAATGTTTGAGGAAAGGAGCCTCCTATATTATTCAGTGTGAAATTATTCTACTCTTTATATTTTACTCTTTCTACCGAAGTTCACCAAACTTCTTACATGTGTTCCATGAATCTGGAAGGAAAAAAAATGTTGTGGTTTTCTGCTTCTGCATTATGAATCTCCCGAAACTTATTTAATTAAAGATCGGGCTTCTTGTTAGCAAGTTTTTATTGATGTTTAGACATCTTAGTTTGAAGGTTATTGAAAGTTGGTGGCCAAGACATTTGGGGGTGACCCCCATCATGGAGGCATTTATCTCATATCTAGTTATTCTCCAGGAGTGATTCTCAGCCTTGGCTCTACATCAAAATCCACCCAGCTTTTAACAGTCCCAAAGCCCAGGTCTGGCTCTGATTCAGAAGCTTTGGGGAGAGGGATCCAGGCAGTGGTATTTTTGAAAGCTCTCCGAATCCAAACTGCAGCCAAGACAGAGAACCGCTGCTCTCCACCAGTTCTTCCAAATCTGTATTGGCTAAACTTCTTACACCTGAAATGCAATCTGCTTTATCCCTTGGCACCAGGACGCAAGACTGACATTTTAGAAGATATTTATGTAAATCACAAGCTAATATGCCATCAATTTGTCATGAGACTGCACAGAAATTACTCCAAACCAAACCTGACAGACCTCTTACTCTGCTAATACTTATTAAACTGTAGTGACATTAAAAAAATAAAAGGTCAAACAAATGTATTTTTACTATATTTTCTTCTGTAAGCTGGGCTTCCCAGGTGGCGCTAATGGTAAAGAACACACCTGCCAATGCAGGAGACACAAGAAACTTGGATCCGATCCCTGGGTCAGTAAGGTCCCCTGGAGGAGGGCATGGCAACCCACTACAGTATCCCTGTCTGGAGAATCCCATGGACAGAGGAGCCTGGCGAGCTGCAATCCATGGGGTCGCAGCAACTTAACACACATGCACTTCTGTAAGGAAGGGATGATTTCTATGCTACAGTGTAGAAAGTAAAAACACTAACAGTTCCTAACATTTTTAAACATGAAAATACTGTGAACTGAGGCATGATTCTATAGACAGGACAATAAATGTGTGAAATTTACAGAACCTTTGGTTTCCAAAGCACCAGGGTCACCAAACAAAATTTGTCTTTAAAGTAGTAAATCTGTGGAAATATCAAAGACTATAAAAAATGTGGTGTACCTTATTCACTTTGGTAATGTACATATCACTTGTTTTTGCAAATGCAAAGTAACTTATGCAGTTCTGTCCCACTTTAATTTATAATAGCTCAATTTTATAAAAATAAAAGTATAAATTTGAAGCTTTTGAACTGTGGTGCTGGAGAAGACTCTTGAGAGTCCCTTGGACTGCAAGGAGTTCAAACCGTTCATCCTAAAGGAAATCAACACTGAATATTCATTGGAAGGACTGGTGCTGAAGCTGAAGCTCCAATACTTTGGACACCTGATGCGAAGAGCTGACTCATTGGAAGAGACCCTGATGCTGGGTAAGATAGAGTGCAAGAGGAGAAGGAGACGACAGAGGATGAGATGGTTGGATGGCATCACCGACTCAATGGACATGAGTTTGAACAAGCTCCATGAGACAGTGAAGGGCAGGGAAGCCTGGCGTGCTGCAGTTCATGGGGTCACAAAGAGCCAGACACGACTTAGTTACTGAACAACAACAAATTTAGGAGTTAGGGCAAAAGAACATATTTAGCAGTAACTATGTTTTTCTTTTGATAAACAAATATGGGAGGTAGAAAACTTAGGGACTGGGCACCCCCTGTGGAGGTCAACAACCTGTGAAAGTCCAGACTCATCCACTTGCTGACTGTGGAAAATTGGGCAAGCTATTCAGTATCTCAGGCCTTATTCTCCCTCTCCAAGAAATGGGAGTAATTATAAGCTGCACCTGCCTCATACCCATTCTTCAAGCAGAATAATGCATGTGAAATGCTTGAAACAGTACATCGCAATTACATAGCAGCCAAGTGATATTATTTAATTTGCTTGCCATCCAATCTGATATTCTTTGGGGAAGGATGCCTTTTATAGTTAATATCTACTTATGTCAACTCCCTTTGGTTAAAAGGCCACCAATTAATTTTGTAAATGTAGCTGATGGCATTTGCTAAAAAAAGACAAATTTTGTCACAAGATTTTTAACAATTTAAAATTAATGAGGCTCAAATAGATTATTACTCCAAAGAAGAATCAGCATATCCTAATGGTTGTGCTTATATAATTTACTCAGACAGCCTCAGCCAGATTTCTAAGAGCACCATAATCCTTAGCTTATATCAATGACAAAATTTTCAATGGTAAGACTAGATTAATAAGAACTTGTATTTCCTCATGTTGTAAGGATTAAATAAGATACCTCATGTAAAGCCCTGAGAATACCATCTGCATACATAAAATTGAAAATTAACATTTTAGCATGGTGCTGTGCTGTTCTTTGCTTAGTTGCTCAGTGGTGTCCGACTCTGCAACCTCATGAGCTGCACCTGCCAGGCTCTTCTGTCCATGGAATTTCCTAGGCAAGAATACTGGAGCCATTTTTTGCTCCAGGGGATCTTCCCAACCCAGGGGTTGAACCCAGGTCTCCTGCATTGCAGGCAGGTTTTTTACCATCTGAGCCACCAGGGAAGTCCCAAAAGGCCATTATCAGAAGCCTTCACCTGACACCTCATTGAAGGAATGAGGACTCATTTCTTTCTAACCCACCACCAGGAAAGAAAAGGGCCTCAAGATAATTGCATTAGAGCAATGGTGAACGAACTCTGAAGGCATGGATTGACCCACCTGCCCCCGAGTTGTGTGAGACCAGTGGTCACCTTAAACACTCGGGCTGTGTTCCCCGAGAGATGGGCAGGTGTACTTGGGATCTGAAATAGAGTTCCCTTGTATTCCCAAGACAAGTTAGTACTTCTGAGTAGTAGTGCAGTACTGAGGATGCTGTATGGGCTTAGTAAGTGGCTGTCTATATTCCTACAAATTCTACGAAAATGCTGTCTGGTAGCTTCAGTTCAGTTCAGTTGCTCAGTCGTGTCCAACTCTTTGTGACCCCATGAATCGCAGCACGCCAGGCCTCCCTGTCCATCACCAACTCCTGGAGTTCACTCAGACTCACGTCCATCGAGTCAGCGATGCCATCCAGCCATCTATCTCATCCTTGGTCATCCCCTTCTCCTCCTGCCCCCAGTCCCTCCCAGCATCAGAGTCTTTTCCAATGAGTCAACTCTTCGCATGAGGTGGCCAAAGTACTGGAGTTTCAGCTTTAGCATCATTCCTTCCAAAGAAATCCCAGGGCTGATCTCCTTCAGAATGGACTGGTTGGATC
>SJYT01005981.1:108399-130151 GCA_006410635.1 Cephalophus harveyi | reverse complement strand
TACTGGAGTTTCAGCTTTAGCATCATTCCTTCCAAAGAAATCCCAGGGCTGATCTCCTTCAGAATGGACTGGTTGGATCTCCTTGCAGTCCAAGGGACTCTCAAGAGTCTTCTCCAACACCACATTTCAAAAGCATCAGTTCTTCGGCGTTCAGCTTTCTTCACAGTCCAACTCTCACATCCATACATGACCACTGGAAAAACCATAGCCTTTACTAGACAGACCTTTGTTGGCAAAGTAATGTCTCTCCTTTTCAATATGCTACCTAGGTTGGTCATAACTTTTCTTCCAAGGAGTAAGCGTCTTTTAATTTCATGGCTGTAGTCACCATCTGCAGTGATTTAGGAGCCCCCAAAAATAAAGTCTGACACTGTTTCCACTGTTTCCCCATCTATTTCCCATGAAGTGATGGGACCAGATGCCATGATCTTCGTTTTCTGAATGTTGAGCTTTAAGCCAACTTTTTCACTCTCCTCTTTCACTTTCATCTGGTAGCTTAGAACAACAAAAACTAAGTGAAACTACTTAAAAGAATGAAGAATCTTGTTCAACACCATTTAAGACTGAAGCAGAACCAAAGATTAGCTGAAAACCAGATTCTAAACACCTCATAGTTCACATTTCTAAGGCATCTAATTTAATAACATTTAGCTTCTAAATGTCTTATGTTAAACTATGCATAAAATTATATTCATGCAATATACTTTTTCATGAATAATAATTCCTAGACATTGTTTGCACGTTTTACAAAGAACAAAACAGTCAAGGCTTAAAAGTGAGTGAGATGGCTTTATTCTTGTTGATCTGGTCTCTGCCAAGCGTTAGATAATCTGATGGAAGTGTCTTTGAGAAATAAGCTTTGTAGTAGGCTTTCCTTACTGCGTTCTATCAGCAAAACCTTAGAAAGATATACCTGCTAACTGAACCTCCATTCTTCCTGCAGAGTGATAAATAGTAAAATTCTTATCCCTAAAAATAAACAGCATGGTCACCCCACTACCTTTAATCCACAGACTCATCAAAATAATCAACAGAACTGGCTACATTTGCAATTATCAAGAACATCCCATCCTGTTAAACTAGTCAAAATATAAAAATTAGCCTCAAAAAGACCAAGATTCTTTCTGCACATGATTCATGAATAATTGGTTCAGTTGCTCAGTCATGTCCAACTCTTTGCAACCCATAGACTGCAGTTTGCCAGGCTTCCCTGTCCATTACCAGCTCCCAGAGTTTGCTGAAACTCATGTGCATTGATTCAATGATGCCATCCAACAGTCTCATCCTCTGTCATCCCCTTCTCCTCCTGACTTCAATCTTTCCCAGCATCAGGGTCTTCTCCAATGAGTCCACTCTTCACATCAGGTGGCCAAAGTATTGGAGTTTCAGCTTCAGCATCAGTCCTTCCAATGAATATTCAGGATTGATTTCCTTTAGGATGGACTGACTGGATCTCCTTGCAGTCCAAGGGATTCTCAAGAGTCTTCTCCAACACCACAGTTCAAAAGCGTCAATTCCTTGGTGCTCAGCTTTCTTTATAGTCCAACTCTCACATCCATACATGACTACAGGAAAAACCCTAGCTTTGTAAGCAAAATAATGTCTTTGCTTTTTAATATGCTGTCTAGGTTTGTCATGAATAATACACACACATACTTGCAGTATGTGCTGGTTCTATACAAGAAATTAGATTTCATTCCTAAGAAAGAATTCTAGTAATTTTAAAGGGTAAAACATTTGTTCTATATGTTTGTTGACATATTTGGAGGCACAAAACTTTTTTTTCTAAATCTTTATAAAATGAGATTCTGAGATGCTTAAATATATCCATAGAATCATGTCACATGTATCTGTAAGACACAGAACTATCTATCACTGAGCTTTCATTTTTCTAGTAAACTTTTGAAATATTTTCAAAATGTGTGCTTTGGAATCTATGGAGTTATATAAGTGTTGCTCTTCTTACTTGATGCATGCTAGCATTTAATCCTATAGCAAACTTGTGACATGGATGTTTTTAATATCCTGATTTTATTCATAAAAAGAATGAAACTGGGAGAGTTTAAATACCCTTGATAGGAAAGTATGTATGGGTTTGATCTCAGAAAACCTAGCCAGAGCACAGGCTTATCATTATACCCAATTGCCCTTGAGCAAGATGAATTTGCTAAATTTCCCTGATGAAATTATTCCAACAGCACACTGCTTTTAATAGCTATACTAATATACACTTTTCCATTTGGATACATAATAAAATGAAAAAGTCCATGCCTTTAATTTATTATTGAAATGTATTGATAGCCCATTTCTAAAAGCTGATGGAAAAAAAAGTACCAAAACTGTAATTAGTAAGAGAAAAAGATGCTTTGGGGGATGTGAAGTTAATCATCCACATAAAGCTTTTTTTCCATTTGCTAGGTAATTAGGATATACTTAGTACAGGTACGACATCAATTTTCTTTGTTACGTATAATTAATATCCTCATGTTGTATTCTTTCTTATATCAAAAATTCTTGCATTGAATAAGAAAACTTTATTTTAGACCACAAAGTGTTTCAAGAAGCAAGTACATAGAAAGAAAAGGGTACAGGTATTAGTCTGTGAGTCATTAGGTCTTGGGAAAAAAACAAGAATCTGCCTTTTAACAAGATCCAGGTGACATCAGTACTGCTGGTCTGGGAATCAGACCTTGGGAACCATGTAATCCCATGGCAACAGATGAACACAGGAATCTCAGTGACCTCATGGAAAACCAGGCTTACTTCTTATTCATGTAAACTCAGTACATCAGGAAGGACCTGTCGTGTTAGAACTCTGCCCTCAGAAACGTGGCTTCTAAGGTCACTGTGGTCAGAGGGCAGAGGGTCGAGAGAGGCAGATGGTTTTAAAAACAAAGCTAGGGGGCTTGGACATTTCCACCCACATATTATCGACCAGAATGTAGTCATGGCCCAGGCTAACCGCTGGGGACTGTGGGACATGTGGTCCTACTATGCACTGGGAAGTAAGTACATGGAGTGCGATGGACACCACAGTGTCTATCTGAGGATTAGCCATCCATCAGATCAGCCTCGGAGGCAGAAATAACCATCACTCAGTGGTAACTGTCATTTCAGGCCACCCTTGCGCAAAAGCTGTATTATCAGTGCATGTGTGTGTGCTCAGTTGCTAAGCTGTATTCAATTCTTGTGACACCATGGATTGTAGTCCGCCAGTCTCTTCTGTCCTTTTCCATTTCCCAGGCAAGAATACTGGAGTGGGTTGCCATGTCCTACTCCAGGGGTTCTTCCTGATCCAGGGATCAAAGCTGGGTCTTTTGCATTGGAAGGCAAATTCTTTACCTCCTGAGCCACTGGGGAAGCCATCTATATAGTGGGTGTTTGGTAAATGTCTGTTGGTTCAATAGTCTATATATTAGCCAATCATTAAAACCAGAAAGTCTCAGCATTTTTGTGTGCCATAGATACCATCTGTAAACTTATAATAGCTAGCTCTTTTTTCATATTTACAACCCACTGCTGAGTAATTCTCATGTATAATCTCATTTAATTTTTATGAAATCTGTGTAGAATAAGTTTGTAATCTTGTAACTAAGATTTGTGAAGCCTAGACTGAAAATCCCTCTTGTCGGTAAAAGGTTCAGGAACATCCTGGCAGGAGATGTCAAACAAAAGAGCTATTGTTCTTCAGCAGAATTAATCAATAAACTAATTAACATACATTGTGTCGAGAACTTACTAACGAGTTATTATGTCCTGCATGTCCAGTACGTGTCTCTTTATATAACTTCTCCACTAAAAGTTCACACAGCCTGAACACCTCATAGAGATAACTGCTTACTCTCTCATACATTAGTTCAGTTCAGTTGCTCAGTCATGTCCGACTTTGCGACCCCATGGACTGCAGCACGCCATGCTTCCCTGTCCATCACCAACTCTTGGAGCTTGCTGAAACTCATGTCCATCAAGTCAGTGATGCCATCCAACCATCTCATCTTCTGTTGTCCCCTTCTCCTCCTGCCCTCAATCTTCCCCAGCATCAGGGTCTTTTCCAATGAGTCAGTTCTTCACATCAGGTATTGGAGCTTCAGCTTCAGCATTAGCCCTGCCAATGAATATTCAGGACTGATTTCCTTTAGTCCTCCCATGCCTAGTGGAAAATATATCATATGAAATAATTTACAAAGTGTTTAAAAATCCTGAATAACTGGTATGTCCTTTAATTTTTCATAAGTGGAGTACATAGTGACTAATATGTCAGAAAGTGAAATCGCTTAGTCATGTCCGACTCTTTGTGACCCCATGGACTGCAGCCCACCAGGCTCCTCTGTCCATGGGATTCTCCAGGCAAGAATATTGGAGTAGGTTGCCATTTCCTTCTCCAGGGGATCTTCCCAACCCAGGGATCGAATGTCAGAGAGCACTCATTATTACCAGCAGGAATGAAGAAATCTCTATTTTGTGGTGCTCAGTAGGAACATTAATAAAGCATAGACTTGCACAGAAAACTTTTCATAACATTGCTTACTTTCCTCTTGGTTTTATATACTGACATCTGATACTCCTTCCATTTCTATATACATACATCCAAAACACACATGCACACACATCTGTGGACTGAAATACAAATAGAATTAGAAAATAAAAAATTTATAGTTTCAAGATGAGCAGTTTGAAGAATAATTACTTCCTTTCTCATGTATATTAGTAGTAATCATGTAGTTACTAAGAATTTATGCATTTATCTTGCTTTAAATTGTGCTGCTGGAGGAGACTCTCGAGAATCCCTTGGACAGCAAGGAGATCAAACCAGTCAATCCTAAAGGAAATCAACCCTGCATATTCATTGGAAGGACTGATGCTGAAGCTGAAGCTCCAATACCTGGGCCACCTGATGTGAAGAGCCAACTCACTGGAAAAGATCCAGATGCTGGGAAAGATCAAAGGCAATAGGAGAAGGGGGCTGCCGAGGATGAGATAGTTAGATAGCACCACCGACTCAACGTATATGAATTTGAGCAAAGTCCAGGAAATAGTGGACAGAGGAGCCTGGCAGACTGCAGTCCCTGGGGTTGCAGAGTTAGACATGACTTATCGACTGACCAAGAACTTGGTTTAAAAACTAGAACGTTCATTGTCAGAATATGAGAACTTTATTGACTATATTTAATTAACAGAAAAAAAAACATATTTTTGTTATTTTTCTGCATGTATTCAGCCTGAAAATATATTTAGCTATTTTCCTGCTAATGCAGTTAGGTGATCCTGAGAACTCAATAGTGACTACATCCACATGCAACAGAATTGTATTCGGTTATTAGTTTAGTTCCATATCTCATTTTATTTACAAGAAAGTTTGGCTGAATTGTAGGTATAATCAAACAAATGTTTCGTTGTTCTCAAATTCCAGCTGCACGCTCTATAAACTTGTCTGCCGGTTTACATTTGTGTCTGGCACTCTGTGATTGCAGACATGCTTGTTCTTCCTATCCATCATGATTCCAAGGAAAGGAAGTAATGGTGTCAGTGGTCCTGAGATCATGCTGTGAAATGAAAAGGAGCTATTGTTTTCATATTTCTTTAGAGTGAGCAGAGCATACTAAGAAATTTCCTTATTTTGCGGCACCTCACAAGGTGGATATAACTGCAGGATCAGAAATCAGACCTCTAACTTCAGTGCACCCACGACTCAGTCATACACTTGTGTACATGTACTGCTTCCAGAGCACCTAACTTCTATAATCTTTTAAGTTGAAAGGAGCCAGCTATCAAGGCACAACAGACACTAGACATACTTAGGAACCAAAAATATGGGGAAGGAAAGTCACGAACAAAGAGGGAATTTCAATCATTGGCAGAGTCTCTAGAAGCTAAATAAATTGTGGGCACGGGATCTTCAGCTCAACCAGCAGTGTTGAGATGTGATCTGTAACAGGTTCTCATCTTAAATATTAACACTGTATACCAAATGCACTCCTTGAGAAGGGAATGGCAACCCACTCCGATATTCTTGCCTGGAGAATCCCATGGGCAGAGGAACCTGGTGGGCTACAGTCCATGGGGTCGCAAAGAATCGGACATGACTGAGGGACTGACACTTTCAATTTCACTTTCACATATATAAAATTATATTTATTTATTTATTTTTGGCTATGCTGGATCTTCATTGCTGCTCAGGCCGTGTTCCAGTTGCACAGAGACGGGGTTACTCTTCATTGCAGTGTGGGGACTTCTCACTGTGGTGGCTACTCTTATTTCCAAGCATAGGCTCCAGGGCTCATGGGCTCAGTAGCTGAGACTTCAGGGCCCTAGGGTATAGGCTCAGTAGTTGTAGCCCATGGGTTTAGTTGTTCCACAGCATGTGGGATCTTGCTGGACCAGGAATTGAACATGTGTCTCCTACATTGGCAGGCAGACTCTTTACCTCTGAGCTATCAATGAAGCCCCACAAATGGACTCTTAAACTACTTGGAGATATACCGCATTTCAGACTTTGAAACAAACCTACCTACTTGAAATTAGTGTCTGCGGATTCCCAAACATCAAGCACAATTTAAATTCCAAGGTCATAAAGTATTAATTTGAACAATTTTATTCATAGACATGAAGAGTGTGTATACTGATAACAATGTCTCTGAATCTCTAGTCTATGTCTTACAATTACTTGATGACTTTAGGCATGGCATTAAAGAACTCTAATTTGTACCTGAAAAAGATGTTTTGTGTTGAACGATGTTCCCTCAAAATTCACACTGGCGTACCTCACAATGTGACTTTAGCTGGGGGTCTGCTTGTGTTAGTTGCTCAGTCATGCTCAATTTTTTGTGACCCCCATGACTGTAGGCCACCAGGCTCCTCTGTCCATGGAATTCTCCAGGCAAGAATACTGGAGTGAGTTGCCATTCCTTTCTCCAGGGGATCTTCCAGACCTAGGGATTGAACCCAGCTCTCCCACATTGCAGGCAGATTCTTTACTGTCTTAGTCACTGAGGAACCCCCTTTTGTTGGAGAAAGAACCTCTCAAGAGGTAATTAAGGTTAAGTAATGTAACCTGGATCGACCCTAATCCAGTATGACTGGTGTACTCATGAGAAGAGAGAGAAGAAGGGTAGGGGGTGGGAGAGGGAGATTTTAGTGAACTTGGCTCATTTGACCTTGAGGACTGGCAAGCTGGGTGACTGGAAATTCAAGTAAGTGTTGATCTTATAGTCTTGAGACCAATATACAAAGGGCAGACCAGCATGCTGGAAATTCAGGCAGGGTTTCTAGGTTGTAGTATTGAAGCTGATTTTCCTTCTTCTTTAGGAAACCTGTTTTTGCTCTTCAGGTCCTCAACTAATTGAACAAGTCCCACCCAGGTAGGAGGTGATCAGCTTCACTTAAAATCAACCAGTTGTAATTGTTACAATCAGTTAATGTTAAATGTTCTCTTATTTAAACAATAATTAATTACAAGGACCATGGGCAGAACACCACTCTCTTATTCCAAAGACAGCTGACTCTGATCCTCTAAGGTGTTTAGATGTCAACGTAAACCTATTTGACTTGATTTGAAAATCAGAGCCACTTGTTAGGCTGATAGGCTTGAGCAAATCATTGAGGCTTCTCTTAAAGACATATTGTAATGTTGTGCTGTGCTAAGTCGCTTCAGTCATGTCTGACTCTGTGACCCTGTGGACTGAAGCCCGCCAGACTCCTCTGTTCATGGGATTCTCCAGTCAAGAATACTGGAGTGGGTTGCTGTTTCCTCCTCCAGGGGATCTTCCTGACCTAGGGATCAAAGCCAGGTCTTTTACGTCTCCTGCACTGGCAGATGGGTTTTTTACCACTAGTGCCACCTGGGAAGCCTCTATTGAGTACCATTTCCATTATACAAAGGAATTAGGCAAATTCCTCTCCCGAAGAAGCAAAAGAGCTAGTAGTTAGCCTAGATAAGCTCTAAACAGTCTCTAAATATGCAAAAAAGACATAAAACCAAAAGGAGCATTCTACTTTGCAAATCTTCAAAGAAGAGATTACCTCTCTGGCATGTCCTGGAGAGTAATTAAATAATGTATTACTACATTTGATTTCCAAAGGAAAGCTAATTCCTTTTCAAAAAATAAAAAGGACTACACATTGAATAAGAACAAATTCAGAATCAAGAATATACATTAATTATAACTGCATAAATTATTATATCACTTTATCCAGGCAATCTTTGAAATATGAGTATAATTTATCATTCATATCACTATCATCTAAAATACAAATATTTAAAGACCTCAAGATAGATTCTGCAATTCTCAGCAAAGATAAGTGGACTATAGTGTTTTTCATGGAAAAAAATGCAATCTATTCCAAATCCAGAAATGGGCATTATATAATCATAATTATGGGAGTGTTTATAGATGGATAAAAACTCTCTTCTAGTGAATGTTATAGATAAACTACTGTTGTTTAGGTGCTAACTCGTGTCTGACTCTTTGTGATCCTGTAGACTGTAGCCCACCAGGCTCCTCTGTCCATGGGATTTCCCAGGCAAGGACACTAGAGTGGGTTTCCATTTCCTTCTCCAGGGGATCTTCATGACCCAAGGATTGAACCCACATCTCCTGTATTGGCAGCCGAATTCTTTAGCAACGAGCCAGCAGAGGAACCTCAACACTATTTAGATGACACTAAAATCCAGAGAACCTGGAACCTTATTAAAGAAAATTTATTCAAACTTGTGACCACTCAAATACCCATATTACCCCCAAAGAGTATATTAGAATAATAAACAGGAAACACTATTAAAAGACACAGGAGATAAATAGAGTGTTTCCATGGGTGTTTTTAAAATAACCTTTACTAAGACTTTTATTAGGAATATCCAACACTAAACTGTTAATATGGACATCTGTTTGAGCATTTAGATAGTAACTAGGCACATAAAATTTTAATCGGCAGTTTCCTCAGTATTTAAGACTATATTGCTATCAACATATTTTTCATAAAGAAAGTCATGCACTACTGTCAGTTATATTTATTACACGGAGGAGCATTTTAATATAATAACGCAGATGTCTTCATTCTATAAGTCCCAGTAGTACTTAAAGCTAGAATTTTATTACTTGTGCCAAGGGCCAAAGCTATAAACCTGCTAAATTCTAACTCAGCTACTGCTGTTGAGTTGTGCATCTTTAGTTGTAAATTATAATATAAAGTAATCAAATATGTATAAGAATGGTAGTCATGGAAGCAGTATCATGGATTCATTAGATTTCAGAAGAAATCAGGAAAAGAATTTATAAACATCAACACTCTGCTCTGCATTTATGAAATTCTCTTCCCAATATATAGCTCTGTTCTAATAACTGAAGAAATGGTCTGTCAATCAGCACAGCCTACATTCTGTTTTTCACAACATCTCCTTTATTCACAACTTATTTTCAAAGCAATCGTCTCGGCCACCCTGCTAACCTCCATCTTGTAGTTAGAATGACCAAACGCTCCATCTAATGTTATATGAAGATATTAAAATCATTATAAGGCATCTCTCTGAGGACATTTGGTAATGTGTAGAGCATTTAGAAACATCAACTGCAAAGTAAAAGCTGGGAAAGTCTTTTGCTTCAAGTTAGAAACCGCAGAAGAGTCCAAACAACCACACTGAAACATGGAATTTTGTATATGTGATCACACAGAGATGGTGATAAATGAAGACCAGAAAGGCTGGTTTTCTCCTTTGGTGTCACTAGCCCTTGAAAGTGAAAGTGTTAGTCACTCATTGTGTCTAACTCTGCGATTCCATGGACTGTGGCCCACCAGGCTCCTCTGTCCATGGAATTCTCCAGGCATGAACACTGGGGTGGATTTCCATTCCCTTCTCCAGGTGATCTTCCTGACCCAGGGATTGGACCCAGGTCTTCTGCACTGCAGGCAGGTTCTTTACCATCTAAGCCACAAGGCAAGCCCATATACAGTCGTTATTACTCTTCCATAAGAAAATAATCAATTATTTTAAACACTGCCTATATTACAAACATTGAAACAGTGGCTGATTTTTTTCAGTGTTCTTTGCATTATGAAGTATACAATTTCTGAAGTGGCTTATTTAACAAAACACATTACTTGTCATGCTCATTATTAAAATGAATAGGAGTAGAAGAATGTGGCATACATCTCAATGTTATAGACATTCTCCTATAATCCTTTATTTAGTTTTGTTGTGTTTTTAATACAATTGGAAGAAATATATAATTTCAGCTTTGTAAAATATTATACAAGGAATTTGAAGTTGCTCAAGTCTTAGATGGAGTCTACTTGCATCACATCTTGGGGTGGTGACTAAGGGTGAATTATCTACCCTTCCTGAGCTTCAGTTTTTTAATTTATAAAATAATGATGATAATAATGAGTTAATTGGAAAAACATCAGTTGACTATATATAAAGAGTTATCACACCATAAGTGGAAGACAAGAAGTAGCCAATGGTGGGCAGTATTTTATTACTACTGCTTAATTATGTTGAGGTTGAAGCTACAGTATTTGGCCACTTGATGCAAAGAGCCTACTCATTGGAAAAGACTCTGATGCTGGGAAAGACTGAGGGCAGGAGGATAAGGGGGAGACAGAGGATGAGATTGTTGGATGGCATCACTGACTCAATGGACGTGAATTTGAGCAAAATCCGGGAGATAGTGAAGGTAAGAGGAGCCTGGCATGCTGCTGTTCATGGGGTCACAAAGAGTTGGACACAACTGAGCAAACAGCAACAACAATGATTATTTTAATCAGATTATTTTTCTTGCTATGGAAAAATACTACAAAAGACTTACATTGTAACAAAACTATGTGTAGGGATTATATAGGTGGCTGTATGTATTTCTTTTAAATGCTTAAATTGAATTTATGGATTTTTTTTCTAAAGAGGTACAATTTATAACCATGTAATAAAATATTTTAAAAATAGTTGGGGATCCATATTTTGTGATTTATACTCTTGCCTCTTTAAAATACACCATCATTGAATTTTACGTTATAAATGGCTTCTAGGAAAGAATGATTTTCCTTCAGTTTAATTGGGAACATCACTCTGTAAATGCACTTTTTCTCATTAAAGCCTTAGTCTAACAGGGGAATGTGCTAAACATGGATAGTTGTTGTGTGTATAGTAAGGACAAGAGTCTTCTGGAGTGCAAGGACATCAAACCAGTCAATCCTAAAGAAAATAAATTCTGAATATTCGTTGGAAGGACTGATGCTGAAGCTGAAACTCCAACACTTTGCCCAGCTGATGGAATGAACCGAATCATCAGAAAAGACCCTGATATTGGGAAGGATTGAAGGCAGGAGGGGAAGGGGACAACAGAGGACAAGATGGTTGGATCACTGACTCAATGGACATGAGTTTGAGCAAGCTCTGGGAGATGGTGAAGAACAGGGAAGCCTGACTTGCTGCAGTCCATGAGGTCGCAGTCATGGGACATAACTGGGCAACTGAACAGCAACAAAGTCTGTGTTCTTGACCCCTGCGGTACACAGGCTTTCTGAGTAATGGATGCTCTGAATCATCGATGATTACGACTATTTCAGAACACAAGATCAGTGTCCTTGTTCCTATCTCTCCAGCCTCAAGAGGAATTCTTACACCAGGAAAGTGGAATATCCTGCAAAAGGGTTCCCTTTGCTCCACATTCTCTCCAGCATTTATTGCTTGTAGATTTTTTGACAATGATCGTTCTGACAGGTATAAGGTGATATCTCATTGTAGTTTTGGCCAGCGTTTCTCTAACAGTTAGTGATGCTGAACGTCTTTTCATATGCCTCTTGGCCATCTGTATGTCTTCTTTGGAGAAATATTCTATTTAGGTCTTCAATCCACTTTTTGATTGGGTTGTTTGGGTTTTATATATATATTGAGTAACATGAGCTGTTTGTATATTTTGGAGATTGATCCCTTGTCAGTTGCTTGCTTTGCAAATATTCTCTCCCATTCTGAGGGTTGTCTTTTTGTCTTTTTTATGGTTTCCTTTGCTGTGCAAATATTTTTAAATTTAATTAGATTCCATTTGCTTATTTTTGCTTTTATTTCCATAACTCTAGGAGGTGGGTCAAAAAAGATCTTTCTGTAATTTATGTCAAAGAGTGTTCTTCCTAAAACAGATAGCTAGTGGGAACCTGCTCAGTAGTGCAGGGAGCTCAGATTGGTGCTCTGTGATGACTCAGAGGAGCAGGACAGGGGTAGGGATGGAAGGGGATGTCCAAGAAGGAGGGGATGTATGTATACATGGAGCTCATTCACTTCATGGTACAGCAGAAACTAACACAGCATTGTAAAGCAAGTCTACTTCAATTAAAAAGTATCCTGTAGGACTTAACCTATGAGTAATTTCATTTATCTCAATTCCCAAAACAATAGCGCATGCCTTATTTGTATCAAAAGAAATATTTCAATTAAATGAGTAATAAATTAATCAAGAGAACTTTGTCATTCACCTCAGTTTGTGTGTTTGTGTATTTGTGAATATATGTTTGTGTTAAGCAAACTAATAGATTTTTTTGTTTGTTTAACTTTACAATATTGTATTGGTTTTGCCATACATTGACGTGAATCTGCCACAGGTGTACCTGTGTTCCCCATCCTGAACACCCCTCCCACCTCCCTCCCTATCCCATCCCTCAAGGTCATCCCAGTGTACCAGCCCCGAGTATCCTGTCTCATGCACCTGGATTGGTGATTCGTTTCACATATGATAATATACATGTTTCAATGCCATTCTCCCAAATCATCCACCCTCACCCTCTCCCACAGAGTCCCAAAGACTGTTCTATACATCTGTGTCTCTTTTGCTGTCTCGCATACAGTGTTATCGTTAACCATCTTTCTAAATTCCATACATATGCGTTAGTATTCTGTATTGATATTTTTCTTTCTGGTTTACTTCACTCTGTATAATAGGCTCCAGTTTCATCCACCTCATTAGAACTGATTCATGTATTCTTTTTAATGGCTGAGTAATATTCCATTGTGTATATGAACCACAGCTTTCTTATCCATTTGTCTGCTGATGGACATCTAGGTTGCTTCCATGTCCTGGCTATTATAAATAGTGCTGTGATGAACATTGGGCTACACATGTCTCTTTCAATTCTGGTTTCCTCGGTGTGTATGTCTAGCAGTGAGATTGCTGAGTCACATGGCAGTTCTATTTGCAGTTTTTTAAGGAATCTCCACACTGTTCTCCATAGTGGCTGTACTATTTTGCATTCCCACCAACAGTGTAAGAGGGTTCCCTTTACTCCACACCCTCTCCAGCATTTATTGCTTGTAGACTTTTGGATTGCAGCCATTCTGACTGGTGTGAAATGGTACCTTATTGTGGTTTGATTTGCATTTCTCTAATACTGAGTGATGTTGAGCATCTTTTCATGTATTTGTTAGCCATCTGTATGTGTTCTTTGGAGAAATGTCTGTTTAGTTCTTTGGCCCATTTTTTGACTGGATTGTTTATTTTTCTGGAATTGAGCTGCAGGAGTTGCTTATATATTTTTGAGATTAATTCTTT
The DNA here is from genome assembly GCA_006410635.1 of Cephalophus harveyi. Lineage (NCBI taxonomy): Eukaryota > Metazoa > Chordata > Mammalia > Artiodactyla > Bovidae > Cephalophus > Cephalophus harveyi. The sequence goes on along the minus strand of SJYT01005981.1, from coordinate 116,619 downwards.
GTCCATTGCTTCATTTGCTATTATTTTCTCCCATTCTGAAGGCTGTCTTTTCACCTTGCTTATAGTTTCCTTTGTTGTATAGAAGCTTTTAATTTTAATTAGGTCTCATTTGTTTATTTTTGCTTTTATTTCCAATATTCTGGGAGGTGGGTCATAGAGGATCCTGCTGTGGTTTATGTCGGACAGTGTTTTCCTATGTTTACCTCTAGGAGTTTTATAGTTTCTGGTCTTATGTTTAGATCTTTAATCCACTTTGAGTTTATTTTTGTGTGTGGTGCTAGAAATTCTAGTTTCATTCTTTTACAAGTGGTTGACCAGTTTTCCCAGCACCAGTTGTTAAAGAGATTGTCTTTTCTCCATTGTATATTCTTGCCTCCTTTGTCGAAGATAAGGTGTCCATAGGTGTGTGGATTTATCTCTGAGCTTTCTATTTTGTTCCATTGATCTATATTTCTGTCTTTGTGCCAGTACCATACTGTCTTGATGACTGTGGCTTTGTAGTAGAGCCTGAAGTCAGGCAGGTTGATTCCTCCAGTTCCATTTTTCTTTCTCAAGATTGCTTTGGCTATTCGAGGTGTTTTGTATTTCCATACAAATTGTGATATTATTTGTTCTAGTTCTGTGAAAAATACCGTTGGTAGCTTGATAGGGATTGCATTGAATTTATAGACTGCTTTGGGTATAAGGTCTGTTTAGTCAAGGCTATGGTTTTTCCAGTGATCATGTGTGGATATGAGAGTTGGACTGTGAAGAAGGCTGAGCGCCAAAGAATTGATGCTTTTGAACTGTGATGTTGGAGAAGACTCTTGAGAGTCCCTTGGACTGCAAGGAGATCCAACCAGTCCATTCTGAAGGAGATCAACCCTGGGATTTCTTTGGAAGGAATGATGCTAAAGCTGAAACTCCAGTACTTTGGCCACCTCATGCAAAGAGTTGACTCATTGGAAAAGATTCTGATGCTGGGAGGGATTGGGGGCAGGAGGAGAAGGGGACGACCGAGGATGAGATGGCTGGATGGCATCACTGACTCGATGGACGTGAGTCTGAATGAACTCTGGGAGCTGGTGATGGACAAGGAGGCCTGGTGTGCTGCGATTCACGGAGTCTCAAAGAGTTGGACACGACTGAGCGACTGAACTGAACTGAACTTGGGTAGTACACTCATTTTCACTATATTGATTCTTCCGATCCACGAACATGGCATATTTCTCCATCTATTAGTGTCCTCTTTGATTTCTTTCACCAGTGTTTTAGAGTTTTCTATATATAGGTCTTTAGTTTCTTTTGGTAGATATAGTCCTAAGTATTTTATTATTTTCGTTGCAATGGTGAATGGGATTGTTTCTTTAATTTCTCTTTCTGTTTTCTCATTGTTAGTGTATAGGAATGCAAGGGATTTCTGTGTGTTTTTTTTACATCCTGCAAATTTACTATATTCATTGATTAGCTCTAGTAATTTTCTGGTGGAGTCTTTAGGGTTTTCTATGTAGAGAATCATGTCATCTGCAAACAGTGAGAGTTTTACTTCTTCTTTTCCAATCCAGATTCCTTTTAATTCTTTTACTGCTCTGATTGCTTTGGCCGAACCTTCCAAAACTATATTGAATAGTAGTGGTGAAAGTGGGCACCCTTGTCTTGTTCCTGACTTTAGGGGAAATGCTTTCAATTTTTCACCATTGAGGATAATGTTTGCTGTGGGTTTGTCATATATAGCCTTTAGGAAACTGTAAAGGGAGTGCTAAGGAGAAGGTTCACAGCAATGCAGGCTTACCTCAAGAAACAAGAAAAAAGTCAAATAAATAACCTGATTCTACACCTAAAGCAACTTGAAAAGGAAGAAACTAAGAACCCCAGGGTTAGTAGAAGGAAAGAAATCTTAAATATTAGGGCACCAAATAAATGCAAAAGAGACCATAGAAAAAATCAACAAAGCCAAAAGCTGGTTCTTTGAGAAGATAAATAAAATTGACAAACCATTAGCCAGACTCATCAAGAAACAAAGGGAGAAAAATCAACAAGTTTAGAAATGAAAATGGAGAGATCACAATAGACAACACAGAAATACAAAGGATCATAAGAGACTACTATCAGCAAGTATATGCCAATAAAATGGACAACGTGGAAGAAATGGACACATTCTTAGAAAAGTACAACTTCCCAAAACTGAACCAGGAAGAAATGGAAAATCTTACCGATCCATCACAAACATGGAAATTGAAATTATAATCAGAAATCTTTCAGCAAACAAAAGCCTAGGTCCAGAGGGCTTCACAGCTGAATTCTACCAAAAATTTAGAGAAGAGCTAACACCTATCCTACTCAAACTCTTCCAGAAAATTGCAGAGGAAGGTAAACTTCCAAACTCATTCTGTGAGGCCACCATCACCCTAATACCAAAACCTGACAAAGATGCCACAAATAAAGAAAGCTACAGGCCAATATCACTGCTGAACGTAGATGCAAAAATCCTTAACAAAATTCTAGCAAACAGAATCCAAAAACATATTTAAAAAATAATATAGCATGATCAAGTGGGCTTTATCCCAGGGATGCAAAGATTCTTCAATATCTGCAAATCAATCAACATAATATACCATATTGACAAATTTGAAAAATAAAAGCTATATGATTATCTCAATAGATGCAGAGAAAGCTTTTGACAAAATTCAACATTCATTTATGATGGAGGTTTATAAAAATGCCCCAGAAAGCAGGAATAGAAGGAACATACCTCAACATAATAAAAGCAAACTAATAGTTAAACCATTTCAGTTCAGTCGCTCAGTCATTTCCAACTCTTTGCAACCCCATAGACTGTGGTTAAACCTGTAGATAGCAATTATTGATGGCTCTCAACCTATATCAGGACACTGAGGAACATTAGGAAGCTCTATGAAGAAAAGTTACAGCAAACGTTGTATATGCTTAGTTAGAAGTTATGTTAATTATCACATCTTTAAAATGTTTTGTGCAAGTGTTCCAAAATATGTTTGAACCTTAATGTCAAAACAATTATAAATTCCAAATTAGAAATTTCTTCAAGTTAAAAACTTTGTTTACCATTTACTTTGTTTTTGGCACAGTGCTTAATCTTCCAAGTAATACAAAGATGAGTAAACGTTCTTCCCAATATAAAGGAGTTACATGGATGAAAGGTGGTGTCACCTTCTGATTCAGGTAAATAGAATGGTATTCATTTTTTAGGGAAGATATTGAGTTTGTTCTTTGAGAAACCAGGGGGAGAGGAGAGGAACCAGCTCTGATGAGAGAGCACCTTGAAGGGTCTTGTGTGGATGAGCACCATGTTAGGAGGCAAAGTCTATAAAGTGTGACTGAAAGTGTAACTGAGAAGAAGAACAATAAATTAATGAACTGAAGACTGAGGTTCCATCAAAAGAGGTAAGAGAAGAATTCTTGGAGAAACTGATGTTAGGAACATATGGCAAAGAGAGTTATAGACAGATTAAGATCCAGAGAAGAGCAAATATGGGAAAGGATGAAGGTGCAGGGACGTTTTCAAATACAAGATGGTAATTGATTCTTTGAATTTGCTTGAGCTAAGAAGAAAGACAGAAGTTAGGCCAACCATGGAGTGAAAATGGAATGAGATTATGCATTCAAGTTTTTGAGGTTTAGATCTGCAACTTGGGAAATAATACATAGAAACTGTACAACAGCCCAGTTGAGGTTCCTTAGAGATTAATTCATGTGAATCCTCCACAATTCCATCACCTCACCAACATAAAGTCGTAGAGCATTCAAACTCAGTAAGAAGACTTCTGCTTAAATTCTGGATGCACTGCTTATCAGCTCTGTGAATTCCTTCAAGGTACTTAAAATTCTCAGAAATTTATCTGTTGAAGAAAATAAATATGCTATGTGATTCCTATTGTAAAGATGAAACCAGCTCTGTGTGTGTGTATTTCACACCTGTCCAAAAGAATTCTATAAATTGTAGCATCCCATTCAAACATCAGTGGTGATGGCGGTTGCATTCAGTAATGAATAATATGGGAACAGAGTATGAAGAGTACAGTTACTCAGGGCCAATAATTAGCAAGACAGAAATTGTAGAAGAGTCCATGCAAGAAACAAAGGCATGGATGTACAGAGAGACAGAAGAAGCTAGAAAATGAGAACAGGTACTGAGGATCAACTCAGGGAAACTTCAGATCACGAGGAGAACAAAAGGCAAAGGGAATGGACGGTGTAAAAAGGAGCTGAATATTGGCATTAAAAGGGGAATTTCAGAGTTTCAAGACTGCTCTCAAATGGAACAGTGTTAGATTACCATGAAGTAAGTAATCGAGGTAGGAGTGGATAAAGATAGAGGTGCTGAAAAAGAGAAATCTGGTACCCTGGGCTGACAATCAACAATGTTTTCCCTCAGTTTGTCCATGAAATAACAAGTGTTTGTATGATGCTTCAGTTTATGAAGCCATAATTTTGTAAATTTTTGATTTACTATTCATCTCTATTTGATCATTACACCCTGTGCAGTAAATATTTTATCAACACTCTTCATTAATAAAGGAAGTGTAGTGAGGTTGGAATAACTGCCCACATGCAGAATATCAGCGTGTGATGGATCAAGTGCTTGAGCTTAGAAACCCAAGCTTCACATGCTACTCCACCATTTCCGCATGTTCCTACATCACATCATACATCACTTTACATTCTACATAAAAATCTGTTTTCCTCCACAGCAGAAAAAAGCATTAAGAAAGCATGAGGAAATTTACACAATGGGGGAAAAAAAGATTAAACCTTTTGGCATATCATCTATGAATTTCTGCAGCCTGAAAGGAAAGATATATTTAAAATTAGAGTGAATCACCCACATGAGATAAAGCAGGTCATAACAATCCTTCCAGATGCCAGCATTCATGCCAGTGTAGCTCTTTGTTTCCTAAGAATGTGATGAATGAACAATGAGCACTGCAAGGTAATGGTGTAGTTCCAGGACCTAATTGAAAAGCTCCACAATGTCACCTAATGTTAGCATTCCAACATTCAATGGAGTTAGGTTCAGGGTGGCATATTTGATAACATATTTTAACAAAAGATCATTATTAGCATTTTAATGGTAAGGTGATCCTTGAATTCCTTCGTTGTCTTTATCAACCAGCCTCTCTCCCTCTCTCACATTCTCTCTCTCTCTCTCTCAGCTTTCAAATGAGAACAGAATAAGTCATTTCAGTCAAGTCTGATTGTTTGCAACCCCATGGACTGCAGCCTGCAAGGCTCCTCTGTCCATGGAATTCTCCAGGCAAGAACACTGGAGTAGGTTGTCATGCCCTCCTCCAGGGGAATCTTCCTGACCCAGAGATCAAACTCATGTCTCTTATGTCTCCTGCTTCCGCAGGCAGATTCTTTACCACTAGCACCACCTGAGAAGCCCCTCAAATAAGAGCACTACACCTTTAATACATGATACCGTATTATTGAAGAAGACTTCTGTTAGGTCTATTTCTTCTTGTCTTAGATTATATCATATCCTAAATTAGCTCTTGTGAAAGCTTTCAAATCTCTTGTCATATTAAAAGACAAACTTTTTCAGTGAAAAATATTCCAAACTTGTTTAAAACACTAGGACAATAAACACTCTTCTATAAAGTTATATTGAGTCACTGATCATATCATTGAAGTGTATATACAGACACAAAGAGAAAGTCAATTGTCAGGAGTGAACTAGGACCCAAAATAAAACTACTGAGTAAAATTGCCCAAAATTATAACTGGCTGAAGAGAAAAACAGGGAAAGAAAAAAATACCTCCCCAAATTTGAGTGTAATGTATTTAAAATCAAAGTTTTTATTTTTTTGATGTTCATACTACAGTCTCTCCTAGAGGTCTAAATCATGCCACCCTACCATAATCTATTTTCTCTTCCCTGTGTAGTGTATCCTGTAATGATGATATCAACCAGTCTTTTTCCAATTCATTTTAAAATTATACAGTTCTCACAGAGTAGCCATTTTGGTATATATAAGTCCCCTTTTCTAAAATTCCTGAGTGGCTAATTGCGAGCCCTTCCTTCTAAAATGATACCGATGAATGAAGTTTGAAAATTCCTCAAAGTCCTCAGTTGTTCAGTTCAGAATATCCATAGGTAGTTGCCGGCTATGGCAGCTTATCTTGTTTTGATATATGTCCTATCTAAATGATATATGAATGCACTTATGATATAATTCCCTAAGTCATGCATGTGCATGTGTGTGTGAGCAGTCGTGTCATGCCTGGAAATCTCTGTGTCAGAAAACATGCTCAGGATATAAGTAAAAAGAAATCATATAGAAAAATTTTTAAAAATTAAAGGAAAAACAGAGTTTCTTGCTCTGGTTTCTCTGGTTTTGAGTTTGTTTTCTTTGTAGAGTTTTATACATCCTTTGCTTTCTCCTTGAATTTATTAAAAGAGCTATGATTACTTTAAGGAATTCCTTGGCTATAGTGGGCTTCTCTGGTAGCTCAGCTGGTAAAGAATCCACCTGAAATGTGGGAGACCTAGGTTCCATCCCTGGGTTAGGAAGATCCCCTGGAGAAGTGAATGTCTATCTACCCCAGTATTCTTGCCTGGAGAATTTCATAGACAGAGGAGCCTGGTGGGCTACAGTCCATGGGGTCATAGAGTCGTAGAGTTGGGCATGATTGAGCAACTTTCACTTCACTTCACTTGGCTAATAAACACTAGTGGATTATATGAAGATGAATACTAGATTGAGATCTTGGAAGGTCCTCCTTCAACTCACCCTTGACCCATCCTTTGCCCCTCTCCTGAGTAAGCCATGTGCTCTCTCCTGCTGGGTCCTGAGCCAGGACACAGTTGCAGAGTGAAGCTAGGAAGGGCTGGAAAGTAGCAAGTGAACTGAGATGATGTGTTTACTCCAGTGACCCCTTCACCCATTTGATGCTAGTTTGGTGGGTCCTTTTTTAAAATTATTAATTAATTTCATTGTTGGTTGTGCTGGGTCTTCATTGCTGCCTTCTGGCGTTCTCTAGTTGCAGGGAGCAGGGGCTACTCTCTAGTTCTCTAGTTGTGGTTCATGAACTTCTTTTGTTCATAATAGCTTCTCTTGTTGCAGAGAATACAGGTTTCAAATGCACCAGCTTCAGTAGTTGCACCACACAGGCGCAGTAGTTGTGATTCGTGGGTTGAGTAGCTGAAGCTCACAGGCTTACTTGGCTACCCTGTGGTATGCAGAATCTTCCCAGACCAGGGACTGAACCCATGTCCTCTGCACTGGCAGGTGGATTCCTACCCACTGGACCACCAGGGAGGTCCCAATTGATCTTTTTGTTTTGCATTGTTTTCTGCTGTCTCTTCTTTCTTTCTTTTTCTTTGAAGGTCTTCTCAGCAGGAAGTTAGGATTTTTTGCTAGATAAAGTCACTGCCCTTTCCTAAGGGAAAGAAAATCAAATAATATTGTAACATCAAAACCATTTCCATGCCACCATTTCCAGGTTTCGCCTTGCTTTTCTTTTTTCTCTCCTAAAATAATTATGGCTTTACTTGGGAGAAAGAACAGAAAATATTGCTTGTATAAAGTCCAAGTCTATGCTCCAACCAGTAATGTTGAAGAAGCTGAAGTTGAATGGTTTTATGAAGACCTACAAGACCTTTTAGAACTAACACCCCAAAAAGATGTCCTTTTCATTATAGGGGACTGGAATGCTAAAGTAGCAAGTCAAGAAACACCTGGAGTAACAGGCAAATTTGGCCTTGGAATGCGGAATGAAGCAGGGCAAAGACTAAGAGTTTTGCCAAGAAAATGCACTGGTCATGGCAAACACCCTCTTCCAACAACACAAGAGAAGACTCTACACATGGACATCACCAGATGGTCAACACCGAAATCAGATTGATTATATTCTATGCAGCCAAAGGTGGAGAAGCTCTATACAGTCAACAAAAACAAGACCAGGAGCTGACTGTGGCTCAGATCATGAACTCCTTATTACCAAATTCAGACTCAAGTTGAAGAAAGTAGCGAAAACCGCTAGACCATTCAGGTATGACCTAAATCAAATCCCTTATGATTATACAGTGGAAGTGAGAAACAGATTTAAGGGCCTAGATCTGATAGATAGAGTACCTGATGAACTATGGAATGAGGTTCGTGACATTGTACAGGAGACAGGGATCAAGACCATCCCCATGGAAAAGAAATGCAAAAAAGCAAAATGGCTGTCTGGGGAGGCCTTACAAATAGCTGTGAAAAG
>SJYT01005981.1:86319-106993 GCA_006410635.1 Cephalophus harveyi | reverse complement strand
GTCAAGGCAAATCTATAGCTTTTTATTTATTATTTTTTTTTCTGAGTCAATAATTTCCTGTTTCCTCATTTTTATTTCATTTTTATTTTTTTAATTTTTATTTTTACTTTATTTTGCTTTACAATACTGTATTGGTTTTGCCATACATTGACATGAATCAGCCATGGGTGTATATGAGTTCCCAATCCTGAACCCCCCTCCCACCTCTCACCCCATATCATCTCTCTGGATCATCCCCGTGCACCAGCCCCAAGCATCCTGTATCCTGTATCGAACATAGACTGGCGATTCATTTCTTACATGATAATATACATGTTTCAATGCCATTCTCCCAAATCATCCCACCCTCGCCCTCTCCCACAGAGTCCAAAAGTCCGTTCTATACATCTGTGTCTCTTTTGCTGTCTTGCATATATACAGGATTATCATTACCATCTTTCTAAATTCCATATATATGTGTTAGTATACTGTATTGGTGTTTTTCTTTCTGGCTTACTTCACTCTGTTAAAGAAAGGACAAAATAACAGTATATGCTGTAGAGATTAAATAGAGTATGTTCCCTTGTGCTTTCCATATTGAGAATAAATTTGCAGTTCATGCAATGACAATTGAAGTATATACTCACACATATATAACTGAAGGTGCTTATATGTGCGTGGTTCCAATGAGTTTTTTTAATTTTCCCCATAGTAATACAAATTACTAATGATTGGTCACTGAAGTCATAATGTACAAGATTCACGCTTTGATGTCATGTATCATACTATGTGTCCTTTATTAATTCCAAACTCCTCAAATACATAAAATCATACTTCAATTTATTCCAAGATATCCTGTCATTAGAAATAACACACATGGAGCCACTGATACAGAATCCAGCATATCATTCACACATAATAAATTGCTACATTTGTTGCTAGAGTATTGTTTGCTCCTGTTTATTGCAAATCTGCAAAAAAGTAAAGTCATGTGTAAAAAAAGAGATTTCTTTACGAAAAAACAGGGCCCAGGGCCCTGATCTATCATTTAATTAGGTGAGTCTTTAACACCTCATGACACTGAGGCTTACCTACCTAAGTGTTAAATGCATTTTAGAAAATCAGGACAGATTTCTTATAAAGCAAGAGAAGGAATATAGGGAAGAAAGTATTTCAGAATTATTACTTGCTAAAATTACCCTCAGTTGCTGAGCAGGTTGTAGTAAATAACGTGGGCATTTGGGCACTGTACATCTAGAACAAGTCCAATGAGAGTCATCTAATGAATATAGATGTCATATGTTTGGTCTCATAATTGCCTGCAAACCTGCACATTTGCCATTTAACATGGATCTTTTTTTGCTATTATACTGTGGACTGTCCTCCTGACTCCTGATCTCACTTAACTGATCTAGTAATGGATACTTAAAAATCCGGAGGTTTTTTTGCATCCCCTGTTAATTGACATTATCAAAAGGGTAAGTGTTATTTGCAAGGAATTTGCTTTTTAACAAAGTGGCTAACATCAATTCAAAAAGAGATTGCAACTCCCAAATATAATAGATGTCTCTGGAGTTCACTGAAATGCATTGTATGTGTCCTTTTTATCCACAGAGGTGACTATCAGATAAATGGCTTAAATACTTCTAGTAAAACACCGTGAATTGTTCTGATGGTGAGCAACATGGCAGGGGAAGAACCACTGCAAGCCTGGGCATCGCCCATGGATCTGCCATTTTAGCCAGAGGTGGTCTGCAGGACATCTTGTTGCAGGGAGAAGTCAATTCTGACTGCACGTGTAAACTGTTTCTTTGACTTGTTTTCTATCGCTGTTGTTATTGTAATCATACATAACGGCCTGTTTCAGAGAATCCTGCTCCTCTGCCTATTAAGCTAAAGTGCCTTTGTTTAGAACCCTGTCCTGTGGATTGTAGGAAGGAAGAAATTAACACATCCTCCTGCCTAAGGCTTGCCATTATAGGAGATATCTGCAAGATTAATTGCCTTTTTACTTTGTTTCCTCAACATCCGCCCCTATCCAATCTCTGATCTACAAAAGAACCTGGCATCCAGACTCTGGGAAGGTGGTTATTTTGAGACATTCTTCTGTCATCAGTCAGCAGACTCTCTGAGTAAAGCTGTATTCCTTGCCTCAACCACTTCATGTCTCAGATTCATAAGCCTGTTGTGTGGTGAGCAGAGAGACTCAGTAATATCTTACACATGAGCTTCCTTCTTAGCCACATCAGTTGTTTGTTTTTTCTTTTTTTTTAAAGAGAGGTGGGTGGAGCTTATTTTCAAGTGGACTTCCAGAGATCTGGTGATGAAAAGATTTGTTGTCTCAGTTTACCAGTTACTCCAAGAAAATTTTCAGATTAAATTTAAGACAAATAAAAACATCCTGACGATTGATCATAACTGGGACTCTTGATAGCAGTTGGGCCGAACCCAAGAAGCATAGACAGTTACTCCTGCCCAAGTGACCCCCATCTTTAGGACTTGAGCCACGGTGGGGAAGGAGAGGCCTTAGGAGGCTGACAAAGGAGAGGACATGACCAAGAGATGCAGTAACACACAAGTTTATTAGGTGGTACGTAATCAGGTTTCAGGGCTTCCCAGGTGGCTCAGTGATAAAGAATCTGCTTCCCAATGCAAGAGACCCAGCTTTAACCCCTGGATCAGGAAGATCCTCTGAGGAAAGAAATGGTAATCTACTCCAGTATTCTTGCCTGGAGAAGCCCAGGGACGGGGGAGCCTGGCAGGCTGCCATCTATGGGGTCGCACAGAGTCAGACACGACTGAAGCGACTTAGCAGCAGCAGCAGCATTCTTGCCTGGAAATCCTATGGACAGAGAATCCTGGTAGGCTACAGTCCATGGGGCTGCAAACAAGTTGGATGCGACTTGGTGGCTAAATAGCAACATCAACAATCCGGTTGCAAGAGAGGGGGAAGTCCCTCTTAGCACAAGCCTGTGCAGAGTCTTATAGCCAGAGGGACACCTTCCAGTGGGGGAGGAGGGTGGGCAAGGGAACTTCTGGGGAGCCGGGGCTCAGAGACTGTGCTTCAGTCAAGGTGTCCTTTGCAGCACAGCAGGGAGTTTCTGCTTGGAGAGCTCTGAAGGGCAGTAGCTGCTGGGCCCTATAACCACGAGATTGTCTTATCAACACCAGCAGAAGCTGGGGCATTCATAGGACATACAAATAGGCACAGAGTGGTCAAAAAACTGCTCGTTTAGGCTGGTTTGAAAACAATTTAACATGTAAAGATGCGAATTTGAAGTTTGTAGGCTTTTGAGCTAACAGGTCTCAGCCTGCTGTGAAGTTAACCAAAAACATAGTTGCTGTTATTTAAGGCTGTACCTGATACAGCTTAAACATTTAGAATGGCACCTGGTACATGGTTAGCTTTCATTCAATGCTAGTCATTTTCATTAGTGATATTAATTTCCTTCTCAAAACAAGGAGAATGGCAGTTGTCAGTGCCACACCTTGAATTTGAAGACTTTTCCAGGATGATAAAGTGAAGAAAGAAAAAAAGAAAGTGAAGTCGCTCAGTTGTGTCTGACTCTTTGCGACCCCATGGACACCAGGCTCCTCCACCCATGGGATTTTCTAGGCAAGAGTACTGGAGTGGGTTGCCATTTCCTTCTCCAGGGAATCTTCCCAACGCAGGGATCGAACCCAGGTCTCCTGCGTTGTAGACAGACACTTTACTGCCTGAGCCACCAGCGAGATCCAATCGGCATGGTATGAATACAAGTCAGAGTCAGAGAAGTACTGACATTCATTACTCTAGAAATGCATGACCTTTTTCTTGACCAAGCACTTGAAATGTCTTTCCCATCTGGTCTGGTTATTCTTGTTTAATCTGGTTACCGCTGTCTATAAAGTCACACCTGCTGTGTCACACACACTAAGTAGTTTACTTCGTTTCCAGTATATTTCCCCTTTGTTGTTGTGGTTCAGTCTCTAAGTCATGTTCGACTCTTTGTGACTCCATGCATGGCAGCATAACAGGCTTCCCTGTCCTTCACCATCTCCTGGACTCTGCTCAAACTCAGGTCCACTGAGTCAGTGATGCCATCCAACCATCTCATCCTCTGCTGCTCCTTACTCCTCCTGCCCTCAGTCTTTCCCAGCATCAGGGTCTTTTCCAATGAGTCAGCTCTTCACATCAGGTGGCCAAAGTTCCCCTTTATCCTTGCCCTGTGTAGCATCTCCAGGGCTACTATTGCTTTGCTTTTGGAATAAACGATCTGAGTCTGGTTGGCAAATACATTAAGTCATCCAAATAAGCACTTCAGGGCTGGGATTTAATTTGGAGTGTTATACTTGGCCAAAAAAGTATTATTAAATTTATAAATTAATTTTAATTTCAGATATATTTAACTTCCAAAAGTAATACATAATTGATGTATGGAGTGAAAGGAAAACTTTTGCAACATAGGCATCTGACCACAAGAGGCAATTAGAGAAAGAAGCTCTCAGCTTTTATTGACATTTTCTGAGGCTAGCTCCTAACAGGGAATGATGCCATAATGCTAACCCTAACCTTATGGATCCCAATCCAGTCTGTGTAGACTCAGACCTTGGCCAGGATGACCAGCAGTGGAACCAGCAACAAGCTGACTAAGCTCTGTGATCTGGTTTTTCTCTGCAATAGCCTCCAGAAAATGATGGTACTTGGCTTAAAACACGGGACAATATGGCTTAAACATTTAGAATGGCACCTGGTACATGGTTAGTGTTCATTCAATGCTAGTCATTTTCATTAGTGATATTAATTTCCTTCTGAATTTCAATATAAAAGTCAACGAAGCCAAAAAAACCCACAAACTTCCCAGTTAACACTGTTTTTATTTTAACACTTTTGTGATAGAATCTGAAGCAGCTTTAGAATCTGAAAAACACAGATGAAAACTACAACATGACCATTACAGTTAAGATATAAAAAAATGTTTCAATGTTGAAAATTAACTATGTTCTCCACATGTGTCCATACGTTCTTGGGGAATTCCTGGAAATATATGGCATGATATTGTACTATTTCCTAGTTCCAAGATCAGGGATCACAATTAGCACCATATATCTGTGAATCAAGCACCAAACTAGATTTGAGAAAGAATATTATATCATCATTGCAACAGACTCGTTTTGTGTTTTGTGCAAAGGACTGTCCTGTTACATGCAAAATAACAACACCCACTAACCATACATATTAATTTAAAATGAACCAGTCTTGACAGATGACATTTGTTCATTTGGAATGCTTCATGGATAAAAACAAATAAAGCGCCCCATCCTTAACTCCCTGAGTTACATTATAAATGAATTTGTCACCTATTAGAGATACCTCTTTTTACAAATTGATGCTTAGATACATTTGAAGTGCAGAAGATTTCATTAAAAATAATAAATTTTATAGTGGTATAAATCACACTGCATTCCTGATCCTCCAAATCCTGTACTAGATACCATTATTTTGCTTGTCATCCAAATACAAAACCTCTCACCATGAGTCACCAAGTCCTTCCTCCATTCTCTGTAGTCATCCCTCTTTTTGGACAGAGATAACCAAAGTTAACAAAGTAAACCAGGCATCATTAACCCTGGCATGATTTTTTTACATAAGTGCAAGTATGGTAACTGACCTCACAGGATTTTTAAGCTTGCTTTGCTGGTACTTTGCATAAGGAATCACAGATGAGACTTTTCCAAACCTCTCTTGGCTAACACACTCAAGACCTCACCATCTGGCTTCTCTTGCGGGGTTTATAGATTTAGGTGAATTCCTCTCTTCTTGAGGTCCCCAAGGTAGCCTGAGTTTCCTGGGCCTGCCAAAAGGTGGCCTTCCTTACTCATCTGTAGGGCTGGGAACTCTATAATCCAGGTTTAGTCGCTCAGTCGTGTCCGACTCTTTGTGACCGTGTGGACTGTAGCCCACTGGGCTCCTCTGTCCATGGGATTCTCCAGGCAAGAATTTTGTAGTGGGTTGCCATTTCCTCCTCCAGGGGGTCTTCCCCATCCAGGGATCAAACCTGTGTCTCCTGCATTAGCAGGTGGATTCTTTACTTCGGAGCCACCACGGAAGCCCCCATTAGAATATAGCAAATGCATTTAATCCAACCAAATGGATGGTAAACCATTTCTAAAAATGTCCCTTAAATTTGTTTAATTAGTTTTAACTTTGCTAATTATGCTTTCCAGGCAAGAGATCTAATCTCCTAAGGAACTCCCTGACTTCAGGTTCTAAGATATTTCTTCAGCCAGAGGTTAAGCTTAAACCCCATAAACAACTTTAGGGCCAATAGCTCAATACGAGTATGGCTTATTTTCTCCTTGTGCTTGATTTCTCACTTTTTACTCTACAATTCCTGAGAGAGTGACCTGTGTCCTTTATAAAATATGCAATCTTGTTGGGAAAATGAGCCATTTGTATTTATATGTCTGAGTGTTTTGTGTTGATCTTTACAAAGTGTTCTGACAAGAAAAAGGAAAAAAAGAATGTTTCCATTATCATTTTCTGCCTGGAAATGATGACTCAACATCACAAGAGTCCAAACTTGGGTATTTCTGATATAAAAATCAGTCCATTTATAGAAGCTGTTGCAATATTTCCTTATGATTAAAATAAAGCCATTTTTTTGCAGAGTGCAAATCTAAATTATCTTTTTAAAAAAACCAATGCATTTTACTGAAATAACTGTGATGCAAACACTTATGATTAATCATGGTGTACATAGAGTTCTTACTTAACAAATTGATTTTCACATTTTAGCTCTCATCCTGAAATGCATAATAAATTCAAAGTTTAGAGAATAGGTTATGATGTCAGAAAGTTCAAGATTGAAATCCTGCCTCTGCGATTCATTTGCTATGAGACCTTGACCATGTCATCTAATTGCTTTAAATGATATTCTCATCATCTCTAAAATGGTAATAAGAGTGTCTACTTTGTAGAGTTATCATAATGATGAAATGGAAAGATAATTGCAGAGTACTCAGCACAGTGCCTCACACGTGCAAAGAGTTAGAACTAAGGATTATCACTAACAGCAGTGGTGACATCATTCTGCCAATACAGTTTCTGCAGTTTTTCCCTAAATCTGAAAGAAGGACTCCATTTTTTCATTTATATTATAATCTTCATATTACATATGTAACTAATAGACCCTTGAAACATGATGGGGAAAGAAACTTGGAAGGCCATCAGCTCATCCTCTTATATCACTCAATTTTGTTGTGGTTATGTTCCAAAGACATTTGAGACATGAACAGTGGACCTCAGAAGTATTTTCTTGACCTCAAAACACCAAGAATCTTTTTGAAGTTTTCAGACTACACCATTATGTCGATGGGCATTTAGCACAAATAAAGCCATATTTTTATCTTTCCATAACTTGATGTAAGGGAATTCCCAGAGGCCTCTCTCTGGAGCTTTTTTGCATACTAATTATTCAGTGTTTCAGATCACAGCAGCAGCACCATCTATTGGGGAGTTTTTCCTGAAACAAATGTTTCTGCAATTTTTCAGAGTAATATAACAAAATACATTTAGGTTCCTTTCAAGTTTCCATTAAGATAAAAAGTTTATTTTAGTAAATAATTCCTTCTCATAAACATGCTTAGGTATAGGTAAGAATCTTAAGTAAAAACTACATGGCATTCACTGTTTGGTGCAGTACATTTTGAGACTTTTTTTAAAGAAAAAATGAAGTATTGAAAGCAATAGGCCTTAGGGGAAAATAGGTCTTCTCTAATTATCACAGTCTGATGCCTGCATGCCTTTGCCTGCTAATGACTGGGGAAGATGTGGCCATTTCCTTTAAAAATCCAGCTCCTCGTCATTCTTGTGTGCCAAGGTAATTTAGATGCAATGGATGAAAAGCAGATTAGGCCACGATCCACTGATCATAACTTTCTGTTGGATTTATAGCACCAGATGGCTTAATTATTCTCAACAGTTCTCAATTTCTGTCTGTCAGGGAGACCAGATGTAATTTCTACCTTCTGGTGAAATAGATTCAAAAGATTGAATACAAGAAATCAAGTATGAAATATAGACCAAGTGATTGAGGTAAGAAGTTAGTAGAAATGACTCTACAAACCCAGACAGAGGTACCTGAGTGCATCACCTTCCTCTTACATGGAAGTGAGTTTTCATGGACGTCATAGCTAGAGGCACTGGGAAGGCATTCTGATAGCAGGGAACTTTGGACTATAAATATTTCAATCTTCACACACACAGGGACACATTTATGTGTCTGTTTGCAGAAATAAAACGTATAGAATCTTATGTTTTCACCAGTGCCATTTGGTCTTACATTTATCTTTTGTTTCTTCTTTTTAGATCTTTATTTGCTAAGTTAGTATCTTGTAAACATGCCAAAGCACTAGGTTCCCCATCCAATCTGCTTAAGAAGGACTTCACATCATGCCTTGCTCCTATCCTGCATTAGCTCTGTCTTCTGAGGATTTGAGTCATCCTCGCATGCCAGTTCCCCAATAAATTCTCTACGTGAGGAAAGCAGAAATATAACTGTACAAAGGTTATGCAAATTTAATCTTCATGTGTTAAGACCATGGAAATTCCTTGCATCTGGTCTGTGCCACTTTAATACCTCCAAGGTTAGTTCATGAGTGCTAGACTGCCATCGGTTGGCCAAATATCCAACTACGTTCACCGAGGGAGGCAACGTAGTGGCTGGGAGATCAACTGATGCTCAGTATTCAGTGTCCACGCCAAACTCACATTCTCTGCTTCATGTGTGAAAAATGTAAATTACATTATTAACTTTAGTAAATCCGTATTCCCATTTCCAAGGTCGCTCTCACACCCACCCCAGCCCGCCCCTCACCATCAGTTTAACTGGATCTCCTTCAGGCTAGTTATGAACACTATTTCCAACAAAGGCTAGCAGCTCTTGGCACACCCTGATTGTGCCATTATCTCTAGGCACACTGGCCCCTAGGCAGCAATCTGAAAATATTTTGGAATGAAAAATAAATATCTACACCCTGTTCCCAAAAGAATCAATCATTTTTAAAAAAGAAATATAATTGCTTTTTCCACTGACAGTTTACAGTTCCAGAATAAAACTATGCTATGACATCTTGTCATGCTTGGCAACATGAAAAAAGACAGCATCACATTGTCAAGACTAAATTTGTTGTTCAGTGATAAACTTCTCTCTGGAAGGATACTTTTATGATCTAGTAGTTATATGACTAGATCATATAGGACTATAATGCTCAACTCTTTGTGACCCCATGGACTATACAGTCCATGGAATTCTCCAGGCCAGAATACTGGAGTGGGTAGCCGTTCCCTTCTCCAGGGGATCTTCCTGATCCAGGGATCAAACCCAGGTCTCCCATATTGCAGGTAGATTCCTTTTCAGCTGAGCCACCAGGGAAGTCCCAGTTATATAATTGTGAAAAAAAAAAAAAAAAGTGATTCAGAGATAAATGTTAATTCTAATGCTAATTTTAAAACTGGTAAGAATCTTCAAGATCTATGTAAAAATATGGCAAATGAGGACCTTTAGTAATAAGGAGAATTTGCCCAAATTTTTCAGTTGATTTAGTTCTACTTTAGACCTTATTCTCGAGTCAGTTCTATACCAACAATGCACTAGAATCACAATAAATGCTCTTTATAATACAAAACCAAGGAGATATGAGAATGCTCTGTATCCCACTGGACTTGAAATAGTAACAGATTGATACACGAGTGCTTAGTCACTCCATCATGTTCAACTATTTGCGACCCTATGAACCATAGCCCACCAGACTCCTCTGTCCATGGGATTCTCCAGGCAAGAATACTGGAGTGGGTAGACATTCCCTTCTCCAAGGCATCTTCCCCACCCAGGTATTGAACCTGGATCTCCTGAATTGACAGGTGGATTCTTTACCGTCTGAGTCACCTGGGATGCTCAAGTGATTGATATAATTATTTTCAAAGGATGAGATAATACTTAGACAAAATACTCAAATCCCGCAAATATGCAAACAATCAACAACAAGGAATTTCTTCCCACCACCTAAAATGAATTTGGAAATCGCTGTTCCTGAAGAACGTGAAGGAACAATATTCCACGTTAAGGCAGTGCTAGTCAGGTTGCAAGACTGGAGTGGCTCATTAATAAGTAGCTTCCATCCTGTTCCGATTGAGCCAGTGCAAAGCGGCATTCTGACCCTGGGGAGTCCTGCTGTAGGCATTAAGAAAAGGGAATGAAGATTTCTTTTCCAAATTAAGTTGTCAAGGAGCTCATTTACCCTACACAAAGAGTGTATGTGGGCGAGCTGATGAAGATGATGATTTATGATGCTATAGACACTGAAGTGATTCTGGTGATGGAAACCCACAGCAAAATCCACTTAGGAAGATAAAACAGAGCCCCTATTATCTGTAGGAGGTAAAACCACGTGGCTTCTGCCCTTACAAATTTCAAGTTACCCTACTGGGTTTGGGAATGGAAGGAAAGCTCATTTACTTAGAATTCATGTTCTGGTATAATGTTATTATACAGACATACACATATCGTTTTTTCAAAAGATCACATTCATTGGGTTTAAAGGAATTTTGAGAAGACTGTTTTTTTCTTTTTTTCAGGGGGGAGGTGAAGGTTGAATCTTACCAACCATATCAGGGACAGCTGTGTAACATATAGACTGTTAAAATATCTAAATTGAGTGAATTGTAGCCCTCCATTGCAAAAGCAATAAACATTCTTTTTGGTGAAATCAATCTGTGAAAATTATGCTTTAAAAATCTAGGCAAATACATAAACAGATGTGACAGGTGACATGTGACCATCATCCGTTAATGTCTTCAGAGTGTTATCAATCAAAATAAAAAAGAATCAAAAATTGAAAAACCATAAAACCAAAGTGGAAATTGTATTTTAACTCACTTCAGTGCTTGCTCCTTAAATGTCAAGAAAATTAATTTTAAGAATCTCATGAGAATTTATAGGCTCTGATCTTAAATTTTAGTGTGTGTAATATCCCATTTTAGTAGCAAAGTGCTAGCTTTAGAAATAAAGTCCCAATGACAAGTAAACTCCTACATAAGCAAGGCAAAAGGACAAAAACTCATCATAGTTCTATGGTTAATCTAGTTTCACATTTTTTATAAGTGTTTTCACAGAGTGCACAGTAAAGCCTTTAGAGTGATTCAGTGTAACTTGCTTCTAGGAGTTCCATAATTTATTTACACCACCTAAAATATAATGTAATAGAGCCTTTCATTCCAGTGCATCTATGCAGTAGATTGTTATATGCTTTCTACCCTGTAGAAATATAAACATTAACTATTTATTTACAGCAACATTATCTTATTGCAATATTTATTTCCTTATAAAAGACTGCAAAATTATGGGGTCACAAATTGACAGAACACTCTTAGCTCTTTTGGTACACGAGGCATGCTGGAACAATCCATGTTTTTGTTTGGCTTGTATAAAGTGATTCATCAAATTTTCACTCACATGTGTCTAGATTCCAGTAAAATGTAGCCAATGTATGTAGTTTATATCACTATACTAAATATCAGCTGTATACGTTCATGTATTTACAGGCAAACCATATACATATAATAGTTACTATATGTGTGAATTGATAACGATTTCCTTGATAAGGTGATTTTCAAGGAAACATTACAAACAAAATAAGGATTCAAAGGTTTGGTTTGCTTTGTATATGTTTTCTAACTCTTCTGATGCATGAAATAACGAGATTTAGCTTAAAATATTTTTTTCCAAACAAGTTAATCTATGTAATCTCTACAGGATCCCATGAACTTTCATGCCAATAGTCAATGTTTGTATTACTTTTACTCTGGGCACCTACAGTAAGTACAACCTTTAAAAATGGAAATAATTTCATTATACATGAATATATATTACAAAAATCTAAGAATGCAACTAAGGCTAAGGAAGTACAGATATTAAACAGTTTCTCAGGACCTAAAGTTGAATCTTCAGGATTCTATTTCAAACTAGAATTTAAGTTAAAAAATAGTATTGTCTTAAAAAACATTTATAGTTTGGTAGCATTAACATTTATCAACTAGAGTAACTTATTACTATAATGCTGTAATACTGGAACTTCATTTTTTACTTGTGTTAAAATGTTAATTGTATATTTGTATAAAATATTGACTATATATTTGAACAGAAAGTTTGGCTTGAGCCACAAAAGATAAATGATATAACTAAGAACTGAAATTAATATGAAAATGTATAGATTTTAATATGCTCCTATTGTCATCCTTTAAAAAAAATCAAATTAGACTTCAATATAGTGCTGTAATTTTAAAAGGCTCTTGAGAATATGGAAACTTCTCATATTCAAGTGTCCTCCTGTTGAGCGTTTGTTTTATATATATTTTTCATAAATTGCATATTGGAAAATCTGACTTACCAGAAACACCCTCCCTCCGGTCTAATACCTCTTTCTATCAAGGTCCCCTACAGTTGTGACATTTCTTTCTGATCCTCACATAACCTTGGGGGGAGGGGAGAGGGTGCAGAGGTGATGACTTCACTCTCCAGATCGGAACACCAGCTCAGCGATGGGGTGGCTCAAATCAGGCTGCAAATATTATAGACATCCCTTTTTTCCAATTAAAGATACATTTCAAATTTTGGTCTGATCTACATGTTTTTTGTAGACTATACACAGGAACTTCATGTCCCTCCACATTCCTCAGCCAAACAGAAACTTGGCAGGAGCAGCAGATGATCAACACCTTCAGAAACTCTACTGTCCTGGCTTCTTCCTAATGTAGCTTTTGGCATCCATCTCAAAAAAAAAAAAAAAACTAAAGCTTTCCTTCCTAATATAAAATCAACTCCTGAAAATATACTTATTTTTAGATAGATCAATTTAATAACTTATTTATTAGGCAGTATACCCAAATGACAACCTATAATAAATTTATAACTATGAAGAAATGTCTATTACAAATTAGTGAGCAATAAAAATAACAACTCCTCGTATATATTTCAGTCTCTGACGTGCTGTAGCAGTGTGCTGTCTCCTACTGAGGGCTGTCTGCTCTTTGTTTAAAACTGAACAGAAGGTTAGGAAATGAAGGAAAGAGGACTAAATAACTGAGGGCAAGAAAACAGAGGAAAATCTTTGCTACCATCCTGCTGTGTGTATTACCAGCATTAATAAACAATGCTCTGGTCAGAATTACGTCTTCTATTCAAAGAGCCAAAATACCCCAAATGCTTTTAGGATGATGTTTTCTGTTGTTTTTTCCCCTTACACAATGTAACAGCATTTTTATTCAAATCAAATTCTGCATCCTGTTATATTCTTTCTTCAGTTACGGCTAGCCCAGTGGTACTTTTTCATGTATAAAGTCCCCATTGCATTTCTTATTTGAAAATGAATCCCACCCTCATCCACATCTTACAAACAACTGATGCAATCTTCAAATGAGTTTCTTGTATATCTGTGATCGCTGATTGAAATACTGGATTGGACCTTGTACGACACTGAAGATTAAGCAGATTGATATCCATAACATCTTTTTAATGCTGTCTTTTTCACCTAATACTGTTAGATACTGAAAGTGTTAGTCACTCAGTTGTGTCCAACTCTTTCCAACCCCATGGACTGTAGTCTGCCAAGCTCCTCCATCCATGAAATTCTCAAGGCAATACTGCTGGAGTGGGTTGCCATTCCCTTCTCCAGGGGATCTTCCCAAGCCAGGGATCGATCCCTGGTCTCTCACACTGCAGGCGGATTCTTTACCATCTGAGCCACCAAGGAAGCCCTTGTCACTTAATGCCTCCCCCTAAACCTTTCTGTGTGAAAAATAGATATTTAAGGATGCACTATCCATCTGGACCCCAGCAAGATACACGTAAGTTAGTGGGTGTATTTCTAAAGTGTAAACAGTATGGGTTTGATTCCCCATGCTCCTGAACCTTGGCCTTTCCCTACATGCATTTTGAGAGTTGGGAGGTTGAGCTGGAGGGAGAGAGCAAGCCAGACATCAAACCCATTTATTCGGAATCTTAAATTATGACTTTTTATCATCAATATTTTGGTTACATTGTTACACAAAGGACAAATTAACATCCGGTTTGAGGTCTCTTCTTTGATTGCTTTGGGATCAGTGCCATTTCCTTGGCGAAGGAATCCTGCACCCGTCAACTCTCAGCTGTGTTTAAATAATATTGTTGTATCAGGAGCCAAACAACGAGGATTTGGGAAACTGCTTCTAGGGAGCCTCTGCCAATAACCTTCAACCACTGCGATTTTCATGCGGCTTCCCCGCCAGGTGCTCGTGGAGAGTGTCCACACCCTCTGCCTGGGCAGATCAGAAGAGGATCCTGAGGGGGAAGAACTGGTTGGTCCCGTTGACTCTGAGGCACCTGACCGTGGTGTGCTGACCCGGACGTGGATCCAAAGGGGCAAAAACACGCTGCCAGGAAGACCCAGTTGCGCTCTGCAAAGAGACCACGTGATTGGGAACTTGGTCATCACAGCTTCCGTTCTCATCTGACATGATTCAGGCCACCCAGCAGCAACATCCGTCTCTTAGAAGTATTCCAAAACGTAAAAAAAAAAAAAAAAAAAAAAGCCAGGTTGGTACTTCCAAAAGTGTCTCTGAGAGAGTCTCTTTTAAAGAATAAGCAGAAATGTCCGTCTGTCATTTTCACTTTGCTCTACCTTCCGTTTGGTTTGGTCTCATCCAAAATACAGTTATTTTTTGTTTTGTGTTGTTTGGTCTCCTCCAGAAATCCAACACACATTTTTCTCTCCCCACCCCGGCACAAAAGATAAAAGCAGGGGTGAGGAGGAGGAGCTGTGTGTGTGAAGAAAAGTAAAGCTTCTGGGGGGGATGGGGGAAAGAAAAACCCACACACACACATACACAAACAATACAAAACAAAAGCTGCAGTCCAATCGTGCAAAATTTGCTTCTCTGGATAAAGCACTTCTTGATACAATGTCCCCTTCCCCCTCCCGAGGACTCCCATCCACCCGGGGTGGGGGAAACACAGCATGAAAGTGAAGCCATTCTTTTTCTTAAGGCTGAACAGACACACAGAGAACACGTTTCAAGGGCTGTCGTGTGGGCGGTGAGCGGCGGGGCTCTTGCTTTGAGCCCAGCCGGCAGCCTGCGATCCATCCCGGGGTCTGCGGCACCCCTCCCACGGGGCTAACAATACCACGTACAAACAAGAGGAAAAGTCAATGGTCCCGACAATGAAATCCCGTATTGACTTTACAATCACAGGTACGAATTGCTCAGATCGATCATTTCATTTCTCCTTAAGACCGTGTCGTCTAAAACTCATTAGGGGCCGGGTCGCCGAGGAATGGTCAATATTCAGAGAAAATGCTGGAGGTTCCGAAGGAAGCCGCTCTTCTGTCACCACAGTCCGATGGAGGAGGATGGAAACAAGTTGTCCTGTTCCAGCAAGTTCGGGGGGTTGGGAAGGGTGGGTTCCTGGGTCCAGACAGCCGTGTCCCCACTGTCCAGGGGAGGCTCTGCGTTTATAGCGGGAAAACCAAGAAGCCCGAGAACGTGGAATACTTCCAGCCCCCCATAAGGTTGCCCCTCTCCAGTTTGAGGTGGACTTTATCCTCTCTCTCCATCAGCAGCAGGACGCCGTTGCTGGCCGCTTCTCTGGTGACGTCCTGGTCTCCGGCGAACGCCGAGATCACCGGGTAGCCATTCTGCATTAGACTGACCTACAAGGCAGAGGGCAGAGCTCAGCCAATCACAATGGACCCCATTCCCATCCGCTTCTTCTCGTCTCACCCACCCCCTACCCTGGGCACCGAGCTGCGTGTCCAGGGGAGCTGACCCAGAGGACTGAACTGGTTCCCAGAACCCCAGAGGGCCCCCCTCTCTGGCCCTCCCCACCTCACAGAAGGCATGACTATTCGTCCAAAGTCAGGAGGGTCCAGCTGTCCAAGTGACCCACCTGGATGGTCTGTCTGTTGTACACTTTGACCACGTGGAAGCTGAAGCTATATATCCCTTTTCTCGGGGCTACAAATATACTGGAGGCGAGATCAAAATGGTTGCCAATATTTACTAAGACCTGGAAAAGAAGAGGAAATAGGGTGCACACATAGCAAGCCCCTCTCCAGGGTGTTTCTATCGGACTCAACAGACCACCCCCAGCGGTCCCTTTAAGAGCTGCAGGACTTCCACCAGCACGTGCTCAGGGACCCGGTACCTCCCACCCCGCAGGAAGCAGGCAGCCAAACATCCTGCAGCAGGAATTGATTTCCAAAGGATTCTAATGGATGGTACTTCTGAAGGCTGTCTCTCTGGAGAGTGTAGTATATTTATGTGTTGACAACAATGGCGGCACATGGTGGCTGTTGTGGGGTGGGGAGGAAAGATAAAACAAAAGACAGTCTGGTAGGTAGATGACCTCTGTAAACTGAGACTGTTCTAGGTTTGTGGGATTCTGGGGACCTGAATGAGAAGCTTGGACCAAAACAGAGCTCTGTCCTGAGCAGGAAGAGAAAGGGTGGTGAAGTAAAATGCCCATTACCTGAGTTAAATTCCGTCAGATAAAGCTTGGGATGAGCTCTGTGTGCTTCTGGAGGGAAGGGATGGTGTGAGGTTTTGTCTCCCAGCCCCAGGCACCGCCCTGGCAGCACACAGTAGGTAGGTGTTCAATAAATGCTGCTGGATGAACAGCCACAGTCCAAACACTGGCTGTGCCCATCTCCCCTCACTTTCTTCTATGTGAGGTGTCTAGTCCCTAAGCTGGGCTGTGACTTCATGTTCAGAAGCATCAGTAAGCACCCGGAGAGGGTAAAGAAAGGCAGCCTGACACCCTCAGCTCAAATTCCACAAAGTGCAAGAACAATGACAAAGTGGGCCATGAGACATGAGATCACGTGACCCTCCAGATGCTACTTCTCCAATAAAAGATGGATGGGAGTGACTTGAGCAGAGGGTCCCCCTTTACAAACAGATTTCTCTGTCAGATATTCAAGGTTCATCCCTGTCTGGATCCCACCCCTCCTCATCCACAAATGCACAACCCAATTAAAATCATAAAATGGCCCCGCCTCGTGTTCTCAGTTTTTAAAACACAGAGCCCACAACAACAGCAGAGCCCTAGATTAGAGACCCTGTCATCTGTTCAAAAAGCAAATTTGAACCATACCCTTGGCTGTTATTTCCTACACACTCATTACAGATGGATCACGCGCGGCTCCCAGAGCCATGCCACTGGGAAGACTGGGAGGGCTGGGGAAGGAGCCACATCAACTTCTTCAAGGAGCTCTGAACACACTTGAGCCCCTCCTTGACTGCAGGGCTCAGAGACACTCGGGCACTGTTGTTAAAGAAGGGGAGCTTCAAGATACAAGTCCTCCTCCTTCTGAGGCTGTGTCCCATCTGCCTTACAAGTCTCAAAGAACCAAGCCTCCTCCTCCAAGCCCTTGGTGCTGCTCCCAACTCAATGACCTCAACTCTCTCACCTCCACATCTAATTCAGGAAACTGGTAAATTCAAGGCCCTGCTGTAGAGGAACGAACACCCACCAGCCCCAGAAAAGCCGGTTTCAAATTCCTCCCTAACTGGTGCATGACATCATTTCATCTGCCCTGTCATAGCTGGTGCATCTATAAAATGAAAAGCCTACTACTGCTTATGCCATGTACATCACAGAGTTTTCTTAACACCCAAATGAAAGGACGATGTATTATAAAAACACCGTGGAAACTAATCACTGTCTGCTTTCAGTTCAGTTCAGTTCAGTTGCTTTTGGACATAATTAAAATAAATACATGCATGTCTCAAAAAAAAAAAAAAAAACAGATTAAAGAGAGACATCCCTTTACACCTCTCCAAATTTCAAATACATAATCCTTAACAAGGATTAAAGAAAATGAAGACATTGGCATAAAATGAGGTGTTGGTCTGTGCAGTTGGGTCCTCACCCAGGTCAGCTGGTTAACAGAGAGAAAGGGACTCAAACAAGTGTGCTCAGTGAGGCCGGAACTCCAGGAGGGAGGAGTTGTGGCCAAATGAATGGGATAATTAGGCAAAGTTTGGAAACCACTCTAATGTTTCCCGTTTGTTTCTGAAAAACAACGGAAACCAAGGTAGGGAGAGAGGGGAAGGTGAGGACCTTTAAATCCTGGGTAGCAGTGACCCAGAGAAGGGGCTGCCAAGACCTGATCACATCAGGGGCCCTTCTGTTTTGAAGGGACTGGGAGCTGGGTGGCTAAGGCAATTTCCTTGCTCTTGTTTCTTCTTTATATAGCCCCACCATATTTGATATTGACCTGCTGTGCTTACATGTTACCTTGTATATGCTGCATTTGCCACAGATCGCATTTTATATAATCACACTATGTTTCCTTCTGTTTCTGTACAACCATGGCTGCTATTTCCCCACACTCTTCCCCACTTATTTGTCTTGAAGTTAAGCATCCTCTCTAGGATCATTTCCGAAATAAACAGTAGGTACTTATCTGAGCCTGGGCTGAGACCTTCGGAGAACCCCCCCCCCGGGGTTAGCGAGGAGAGTTTAAATGCTCAGTCTCTAAGTGGCCAGCGAGGGGGACAGGAGCCCACCTCCCACGAGGACGGCCCCAACTCCACCGAAAACCGGTTTCTCTTTGGAAATGTGTATCAGCTCTCTTAGCTCAGCGGGACGCCCAGCTCCACAGGACTCTCGGTCATCCGAGTGCCAACCGAGCTGATGAGTTATTGAGCAGCGACAATGTGAAAAGGAGAGCTCACGGGAGAAGGGAGAAAGGCAGGGCAGAGGGGAGGGGAGAGCCTGGAGCTCCGCGTCTGGGAAGCCGGCCACTCAGCCACGCGCCCGGCGGGAGGCGAGGGCAGGTCCGCGCGCTGACCTGATCGAAGTAGATGGTCATGGTGCGGTTGCTCATCTCGGACGGCTCGTGGTTCGTGCTCCGCGTGGCGGAGAAGGCCACCTTGGCGCTGCCGGAGCGCACCGAGATGCCCAGCGAGGAGGTGACGGCGCCGTCCGCAGACGGGCTGGAGTCGCACACCACCAGGCACTTGCCCTCCAGCACGATGGGCTCCGTGTCGTTCTGCGCCCGCACCGGGCAGCCGGCGGGCAGCAGCAGCAGCAGCAGGGCCAGCGCCGCCCCCAGGCCCGAGCCGCAGCCGGCCGGCTCGCGCAGCGCCCCCCGGCGCCCGGGCATGGTCAGCGGCGGCCCCCGGGGGCCCCGGCCGGGCGCCAGCATCCGAGCTGCGGGCGCGCGGAGAGCAGGAGGGCGCGCGCGAATGCGCGGGGCCAGGGCGAGCCTCCTCTGGCCTCGGTCCCCCGCTCTGCTGGTCAAGGCCAGGGTGGTCCTTAGAAGGAGAGCGCCAGCGGACCTGTCAGGGCAGAGAAGCCAAACCCCGAGACGGGGGGTGAAGCTGCGTTGGAAGGAGGTGCGGGGAGCAGTCCAGGCGGCGTTCGGGGCCCCTCCCGGAGGCCACCCTCTGGGCCCCTTGCTCTGCTACCCCCTCCCCGACTTGCACAACAGGTCCCGAGAAAGGCCGGGCGCCCCGGCCCGGGCAACCCTGCAGGCTCCCGGGGAGAGGCGCGCGCCGGGGGTGCGGTCGGGGACGGGGCTCGCCATGCCGCAGGGCCTCATCAATAATGACAAGGTCGGGGACCCTCAGGGACGCGCTCCGCGCCACCCCCGGCCCATTCAGCCCATGGCAGAGGGGGACTCAAGACGCAGGCAACGGAAAAATCCACTGAGCCTTAACCGCTCTATTTTCAGCAGCATTTTTTAAAGCCACACCAAGAACTCTTTTTCTCTTCTCTGCTTTCCTTTCCATCCTCTATTTCTCCAACCTAGAGTTTTTGGTTTTTTTTTTTTTTTTTAAGCAATCCATTTACACAAGATCTTAGCCGTTTTCCACCCAAAGAACAAGTCCCCAGGAACCTCCTTAGGGTGAATAATAAGATTAAGACATGAGAAAAAACAAAAACCCCAAAGACAGGGACATCCTAAAAACCAAGCAACCGCTTCCCACGTCCCGGCTGTCGGCGGCGAGCCGCTCCGGAGAAGCCCCTCGCATCCCCCTCTCTAGCGCAGGACCGGAGGTTTCCGGCGGTGGGAACCCCAAGCTCGGCTTCACTGCAGCTTTTGTTTCCAGACTCCAGGGGCTCCTCTCCCGACCAGGAGGCAGCCCTCGCCGCTTTCTGCCAACTTACGCGCCTGTTCGCACTTTCCATCGGGCCCCATCTTCCCCCACTAAACTAGGCAGATCATTTCAATATCCAGTCGAGAAACCAAAAAAAAAAAAAAAGGCAAAGAAACCTCTCAGCTCGCCGCCCACAGCCGCCGAACAACTCCTCCGGCTGTCCAAACAATCTTTCTAAGAAGAGACAAGTTGTTTCTCCACGGGCAGCCTGCCTCCTCAGCCCCTGAACAGGACGGTTTCCAGCAGCTCTCCCGCTCTCCCCGCCCAGACGCAGACCCGCGACCGTCCTCATGGAAAGGGACGCACGGATGCGGTGAACGCGCGGATCGCGAAGGGCAGGTCGGGTCGGGTTACCTGGAACATCCATGACGAGCGAGCTCCGCTGTCCGCCAAGTTTTTCTGCTTGGAGAAGACGAGCCGGAGCTGGCGGGAGGAGACACCGAGCGCGACCCTTCTCCCCGCGCGCGGCCAATAACCGCCCCGCCCCGCCGCGCCCCGCCGCGCCGCTTTCCC
>SJYT01005981.1:66485-86035 GCA_006410635.1 Cephalophus harveyi | reverse complement strand
CCGCGCCGCGCCCCACCCCGCGACCGCCCCGCGGTCCCCACCGGTACCTTCCGCGTCCGCTCAGCCTGGCGCCCGCACCGGGTCCGCACCGCCCGGGTGCCCGCAGCTGCCTCTTTCCACCGACCCCCTCGGTCCCAGCCGCTCCTCCCGCCTCCACACCTCCCCGCACGCGCCACCTCCTCCCGGACTGGGCACCTGCGCCCGCACCCCGCCGACCCCGCACCGCCAGGTCCCGCTCTCACCCAAACACCCAGCGCGCAATCTTCCCAGACGTCTCGCTTTCAAACAATTAGGCAACCTCCAAAGCGCTGGCCGCTCCTCTTCTTTTCGATTGTTGCTTTTCTTTTCCGAATCCCCTCCAAGTCTTAATCCTGAATAGCGCGATCACTTTCATAATTAATGCGTAAAGCAGTTTTCTTTAAGAAAAAAAAAAGAAAAAAAAAATGATGACTGGGATGAAGAGAAAGATCTTGGAATATCTTAGTGATGCAAAAGCTGTGGTTTTAGAAGCTCCAGTGTGGGAACTGCCAGGTCTGGGCAAGGATTAGAGGCGCCTCCGCCTGGGTTTCCGTGTCTGCTCCTCTGGACCTGCCGGCGCGCGCTGGCACCCGCGCTTCTTTATTAAAACCCCTGCTCTCAGCTCTAACGACCTGGGGAGACGCGCAGGGTTTCAGAGCTGCGCCCTGAGCGCGGGCGGGCGAGGAGCGCAAGCACGGACGCGGGGCGCCACCTATGGGCGCCGGGGCCTCCCTGCCGCGGGGTCGAGGACGGTGGGGACAAGGATGAGGTCTGCGGGGCTCTTCCTGGACCCCCACAAAGCAGCCCGGGCCTCTGCAAAAAGGTAGCGACAGGAATCGATCTCTCCGGTCATCCTGCAATGCCCAGCCCCTGAGAAGGTGGAGCCGCAACCTTGCTTTGGCAGATCATCTGTTCCAACAACTCTGCCAGGGTGATTTAAGCCGCAGTCAGGTTATCGTCGCTTATCGTTGTCTTCATAACCTTTGCCAGGACCACTGGGCTGTGGAGTCCATGCCGCCCTTAAACAATATCTAAATGGGCACTCTCTTTATAACCCGACCTCTAAAAATGTCGTTAAAAAAAAAAAATTCTCCGTCCTCTTGCTTCGTATGCCTTTGCTGATAGGCTGTTCAGGAATAAACTGTTAAGTGGGCCAGTGCAGTTCAGAACAGAATGGAAGTCTGTCTTATTCCTCCAGACTTCACGCCTAACCCTCTGTCGTTTGAAGAATTCAGCCAGGGTTCTGGTTCCAGCCCATAACGTGGGTCTTTGCAGGTGGGGGGTGTTCAAGGCCTCGGTTCCCATAGGCTCTGGCGGGGCTTCTCTTCCCTGATTAGAGCTGCCGGGGCCTCATCTCTGAGCGCTGGAGATAAAACTTACTTCACATCAGTGCAGCCGGAATAGATGCGAAGGAAGCAAAGAGAAATCGAAATTGCATATTATTACCTGAGAAAAGACGTTTAGTATGGTAGTAAAATATGATGAAAAAAACTTCTGAGCCAACTGTTTTGTACTTAACATACAAAATAGAATAAAATAACCCCCAATGTATTACCCTCCCAAGAATATTCTCTGAAAATGAAGTATTTTGCTTCAACAACAGGCTGGTCAGATGTACTGGACTTTGTCAGGAAACAATTTACAGAGCCCCCATATCGTGTAACTATTTTATAAGTTAAGCACAGTGCAAATTGTTAACTCTTATTCTCTTATGCTAGTACTGCATCAACTTCACAATGTCTTGTTGTCAAAGTAAGCACAACTCTAGCCTGCCCTCATAGAGAATATAGATTTGTGTGCAGACCTAAGTAACAAAGGACTCTAGGTCTGTGAAAGAAATGTGAGCTTAGACTGATTATTAGACCAGTTTGGAGATACTAATTAACAATACCTCACACATCCATACATCTTTAAATAACAGCTCTATTAAGCAATTCTTAAATGTTAGGCTATAAGCATTTGGTTTGGCAAATGCAAATCTCTTTGGGGGGAGTAAAACCAAACCTCTTTGCTATGTGGTAACAAAAATGCTTAAGTTATATTAAAAAATAAACCTCAGTCTGTATAGTTAATTTGATTATGGAATTAGAGCAGTAAGTATCCTTCTATACTGGGAAAAAAAACTAAGTTGGGTTCAAATTTAAATTTGAGATTATTTTTAGAAGCAAGTTGGTAATTGTGAAAAGTAGCAGATTGATCTACCAATGAAACATCAACATTACTTTTCACTTACTAAATCATTGTTCTATCTATAAGGAGACATTTAGGTTATCTCTTTGTGATGGAATTTTAGCTCATAAACATGCTGAGAAAGACTTGCAGAATATAATTAAAATTAAAAGTGAAAATGCTTTCTGGTTATCACAGGGATTACCTTTTTTCTTTCATTTCCATGCTACTCGTAACTATAGTTGTTACTATTACAACAGCAAACTCTCTACTCTCATATTGTCCCCATGGACAATAAAAATATCTGTTGTCGACTGAGCATCTGTTATGTGTTAGCTCACTACTTTCTTTATCTAGGATGCAGCATCTAGTTTAACACTCACAGCACCCTGGAGTAGACAGATGGTCACACAGAGACCAAGAGGAAAGTATTCTATTGTTAAAAAAGGGGAGTGGGGGAGACAAGGAAAATTCAAGAATGCTTCCTTTCATTTGTCCTCAGTATTTATCTATAACAGATCTTACATTTGTTTTCTTTGTGTGGAACCCTTCATTGAAAACCATTTTTAGCTTGTGATATCATCTTTTCTTGCTTATTTAACTTAATGCATAATATTTATGATTTTATCCTAGATAAATATGTGATCAATAGAATATACCATATATTTTATAATATTGAATGTGAAGCCGTATACATACTTGATGCTAAAGCTGAAACTCCAATACTTTGGCCACCTCATGCAAAGAGTTGACTCATTGGGAAAGACTCTAATGCTGGGAGGGATTGGGGGCAGGAGGAGAAGGGGACGACAGAGGATGAGATGGCTGGATGGCATCACCAACTCGATGGACATGAGTTTGAGTGAACTCCAGGAGTTTGTGATGGACAGGGAGGCATGGTGTGCTGCAGTCCATGGGGTCACAAGGAGTCAGACTCAACTGAGCAACTGAACTGAACTGAAACATAGATATGTATGCATTATTTTTATTTTTAATTTATAAAGGAATAATTGACAAATACAATTGTATGTATTTAAAGAGATGATTGCATATGCATATACATGAAGGACTGATAACCATGATGAAGATAATAGATCCATCACTTCCCATAGTTAACATAGATTCTTCTGTCATTTATGTGATGAGAAGGCTTAAGATCTATTTTCAACAACTTTTAAGTATACAGTACCGTATTATTAACTAGTCACCGTGCTATAATTTTATGCTCTAACCTTCTCATCTTTAACTGAAAATGTGTGCCCTTTGACCTATATCCCCTCATTCTCTCCTCCCCCCAGCCCCTGACAACTACCATTCTGTTCTCTGTTTCTATAAAATCAGTTTTGTTTTGTTGCTTTTTTTTTTTAAGATTCCACATATATCGTATAGTTTTGTCTTTCTCTGTCTGACTTAATTTCCCTTTAGCATAAAGTCCTCCAGATCCATCCATTTTGTCACAAGTGGCAGTATTTCTTTCTTTCTATGGCTGGGTGATATTCCCTTGAGTTTAATACCTCATTTTCTTTATCCATTCATTGGTTGAAGGACACTTACGTTGTTTCCATGTGTTGGCTCCTGTGAGTAACCATGCATGAACACAGGGTGCTGAGACAATCAGAAATGTAGCAGGATGCTGTGGTCCTCTCCCCACCTCAGTCCTCAGCCTGCCTTTTGTCTGTGGAAAAACTTCAGGCAAAACATAATCGGAGAAGTGAGAAAATGCAGAAATGAAGGAAAACAGTCAAAGGAGACCATATAATAATGGTTTCATCATTGAGCATAGTCAAGGACCTTTAGTTCCTCTTCATGGGACATAGACTCTATTCTGAGCCATCTCCTGTGAGCTGACTTGTAGAGACTAAAACCCCTACCAGGTGGAAGATGTTAACGGCATGATGACCAGCCTGTAGCCGTGACATAAGCTGCTGCAGTTCCGAGAACTGGCCTCAAAGATATGGGAACAAACTGGCCTTGGGGCTGAAAAATAACTGTACTTAAAGCAATCAAGATGATGCTGGCCAGACCACCATGTGACCAATTTCAGGATGACTGTCAGAGCTGACAGTGCTGTTGCGACATGTAGTTTCCTTCCTCCAGCTCTAAAAGCTCTAGCCCCGACTGTCAGTGGAGGGGGAGTTGGCCTCTGGGCAGGAGTCCACCCTACCCCCATCCTCCAGTTGCCAGCATCCAAAATAAAGCAAACTTTCCAACTTTCCTTTCCACCAGACTTGCCTCTTTATAGACTTTTGAGCGGCAAGGAACTGAACCCTACTTTCCGATACAATACTGGTTTCATTTTATTTGGATATACTCCTAGGTGTAGGAATGCTGGATCATATGGCACTTTTATTTCTACTTACTTTAGTAAAAATAGAATGTTCTAAAATTATTCATAAATGCATTTCCAGTGTGGTATAATGCTATTCTAGAACATTATTAAGATTTGGAAAATAATAATTCTAAATGTTACATACTCCTTAAGTTGTAAAGTATATATATAAATATATACTCAATGTTATGTGGGTACTTTAATGAATTAGCAACATAAGTAAAAATCTTTAAAACTTGAAACCAGTTCTAATTCAGTTCAACAGATAGACCTAGAAAAATTGGTCTATAAGCAGTTGATTTGTAATTTTTGACTGAAATTACTAAATGATCATAATGATCTCATCAAAATCACTAAAAATATGTTGACAGAAATCCCAGATAGGCTGAACTCAAGTCAGTGAAAACAGTTTGCATTATGCAGTCATATTATACTAAACAACTCACCTCTGCCATTCGAAGAGTGTACTGACCTGTTCCGAAGACAGTATACTGGCTGTCTTTTTCTGACACACATTTCAACATTTAGCAAAGATTCTTATAAAATATAATTAGAGGAACATTTGGCCACAATGTGATACTATTTCTCCAATGTTACAAAGTGAACGTATTGCAATATAAAAAAATACTTTTTACTCTAGAATGCCTTTTAAACTTAAAAAATAGTCTATCTATTTAGGGGTAATATTAGGGTTTTTGAGACTTCATGAAGAAAAGTTATTGAAAATATGCAAAGTATCTTATTTTCTTTCATGCTCCTTGCTTCTTAGCAAGGCATATCTTAAAATTAGTAAGCAAGGCAAATTAGTGACTTAATGGGCTTCTAATATTTGAGATATGGTAGCCCAGCAGATATAGAAACTATTGGTTGGAAAAAAAGACAAATCATCTTGATTCTTTTCAGCCATGTCTCATTGTCTTATATAATCCTGATATCTAATTTCTTCTATTTTATGGTAGGAAATGTCTCTGTTGCTTTACCAAATTGGGTCAAGTGCATAATGGGAGTCAATGTAATCCTATCAAAACTGAAGTCTTAATAAACAAGGACGCCTTTTGTCAACTCTTATTTCTCAATAAGATACATATTATTGCTAGATGAAACTTTCTTCTGCAAACTCTTGCTTAAAAGTTTCGATTCCTTTAGAAAGTAGCAAAGAATCATTAGCATGTAGCTAAAGCACTTCCTGATTTTTTTAAAAGGCTCTTTCTTTTGGTATAATTGTGTGGCTTTCCTTTTAGAATGAGCTACATGTGTGTTTTCAAGGCTCTTTGTAGTCAGAACATTTTAAGACATAAGTCATATAGTTTTACCTAGAAACTGATTTCAAAATAAGAACATGCCTGTGTAAGAAAAAGAAAAACTGATTGCTCTCTTGTACTTTCAGAGAATTTCTATAAGGTCATAAGTCAGTGCATCTTTCTCTCTCCAATGTCCCTCTGTAAGAATAAGCTAGAAAAACATAGTATTAGCTGTTCAAATTAAGTCCCCCAATCCTGGAGCTAAGCACTTTAAAGAATATAAGTGTAGAAATATTTTGCTATTCTGAAATATGTTTTATTTTCAAATTGTCATTGAAGGTAGAGGATATTTGTTCTTGGGCTTCCCAGGTAGCTCAGTTAAAGAATCCACCTGCTAATGCAGGAGACATGGGTTCGATCCCTGGATCAGGAAGATCCCCTGGAGAAGGAAATGGCAACCCACTCCAGTGTTCTTGCCTGGAGAATCCCAGGGATGGGGGAGCCTGGTGGGCTATGGGGTCGCACAGAGTCGGACACGACTGAAGCGACTTAGCAGCAGCAGCAGTACTTTTTCCATGTTTAATATTGACTGTTGATCGTGAGACTATTCTTTGGAAACAGAGCATTTTTAAGGAATATTAAGTAAGCCTTGTTTCACAGAAAAGTTGCACCTTGCCCAAGCTAAGACTCACTGGGGATCCCTTTGGGTGCTGTCTCTCTGATGTAATCCACTATAAAAGCCATTTTATGCTGATAAGAAGTTTTTCAGAAAAATATGGCTATTTTCTGCACAGAGATTAGACTGCAAGTACAGATCTATCTAAGAAATGTTTCTGTACCCAAAGATGAATGATGTGTTGTCCAGTCATGTGAGCAAGCAGTGAGCCAGTAGCTGCTGAATTCAGGTTCTGACCACGTACACATGGCATTTGTGGTCCATAGCTGCCCACTGCCCACCTCCCTCATGTACTTCTTCAGCATCACTGACCAGGCTCTGGGGAGTGTACGTAATAGCAGATTCATGGGAGAAAGGAGGAAAATGAAATTAAGGAAGGGGGTCACACATGTCCACGATTCCCAAACTGTGATGGGCACGTGAATCACCTGGAAGTATTCTAGAAAATGTGCATTCTGAATCACAAAGCCTTGGGTGGGACCTGAAATTCTACATTTCTAACAAGCTCACAGCTGAAACCAGTTCAGCTGGCCTGCAGACAGCCCTCAGAGTAGCAAATATTGATTTCTCCATTCTTATAGGGAATTAATCAGCACCTGAAAAGTGTTCTGAAGGTTTACTGTTAAGACATTTTTGAGCAGAACATGGTTAAGTAGAATACGTGAAACTCATCAAGGGATGGTCTGGTATCAAATAATAAACTTGGAAGTCAGTATCCTATACTGTGATTATATGGCTTTTTCATTTCCTTCTTGCCTGCTGAGGCTATTTTTTCAAATCTGATGAGCCCTATTCTGTATGCATTATTTCAAAAATAAAAATTTGTGTTAAAATCACATACTAAATAGTTTTTGATTTCTTAAAAGCTCAACTTTGACAAGACAACTTAAGGATAAACAAAAAATAGGAGAGACAGCTTTCTAAATGCATTTTTAATTGACAGCTAGGGACTGTTTATCATCCTGTGTTAAGATGGCACAGACTTCCCAGGTGGCTCAGTGGTAAAGAATCTGTCTGCCAATGCAGGAGACGCGAGTTTGATCCCAGGTTCCGGAAGATCCCCTGGAGAAGGAAATGACAATGCATTCTAGTAATCTTGCCTGGGAAATCCCGTGGACAGAGGAGCCTGGCAGGTTACAGTCCATGGGGTTGCAAAAGAGTCAGACATGACTTAACAACGAAACAACAACATAAGATGTTACTGCTGCTGCTGCTGCTGCTAAGTCGCTTCAGTCGTGTCTGACTCTGTGTGACCCCATAGATGGCAGCCCACCAGGCTCCCCCATCCCTGAGATTCTCCAGGCAAGAACAATGGAGTGGGTTGCCATTGCCTTCTCCAAGATGGTACTGCTGCTGCTGCTGCTGCTGCTAAGTTGCTTCAGTCGTATCCGACTCTGTGCGACCCCATAGCCCACCAGGCTCCCCCATCCCTGGGATTCTCCAGGCAAGAACACTGGAGTGGGTTGCCATTTCCTTCTCCAATTCATGAAAGTGAAAAGTCAAAGTGAAGTCGCTCAATCATGTCTGACTCAGAGACCCCATGGACTGCAGCCTATCAGGCTCCTCCATCCATGGAGTTTCCAGGCAAGAGTACTGGAGTTGGATGCCACTGCATTCTCCGAAGATGGTACTATTAGGAGTTATTCCATGACTGTCACAAAAGGGGTTTCAGCTCATTTGCTAATCGCTAGATGAACACACAGGTTGGGATGAGCATTTTCTGTTGTGTTTCTGTGAAATGTATAGGAGCTCTCTGTCTCCAGAGTCCAACGTGTTATGGTTCCTGACAACAAATATGAAGGGCAGACTGAGTTTAATCCTTGGATCTGCTAAGAACTGGTGAGCAGATACAGAAGAAATGTTCTCCGGGTTTTAAGATCAATATCTTCTTCTTTATATGGAATGTGGTCTCTGTTGACTCACAACCAGAATGTTTGCAAGTTAAAAATTAACTTTAAAATAAGCAGAATGTGGGGCAAATGCATCCCTTGGCAGGTTGACTAGATTTCTGTTTGATAAATCATTGTTCTGATTCCTCCTGATCATCTTAGAGAAAGTGTATAGATTTCCCTTTAGGATCCTCATCATTCCCAATAAGCACAAACATTTGTTAAATTTCTGTTATATCTCAGGCACAGACTATACTGCTTCATTTCCCTGGAAACCATAACCATAGATATTTAATAAGTCAAAATACAAAGTGTCAGGAAAAGTGCTGATTTACTTCAGTGCTGAGAGATCAGAGGATGCAGGGATAGTGAAGTTTGAGACCTGACATTGTCATGTCAGGTCACAGGGAAAACAGGCTCTGCAAAAAGAAACACAAGTGTTTTCATTAGTGAAGGGGTATTTATGTAAATTTCCTAGATTCTGAATCCTAAGCAACTAGACATATTCTTCAGTTCAGTTCAGTTCAGTCACTCAGTCGTGTCTGACTCTTTGTGACCCCATGGACTGCAGCACACCAGGCCTCCCTGTCCATCACCATCTCCCGGAGTTTATCCAAACTCATATCCATTGACTTGGTGATGTCATACAACCATCTCATCCTCTGTCATCCCCTTCTCCTCCTGCCCTCAGTCTTTCCCAGCATCAGGGTCTTTTCAAATGAGTCAGCTCTTCACATCTGGTGGCCAAAATATTGGAGTTTCAGCTTCAGCATCGGCCCTTCCAATGAATATTCAGGACTGATTTCCTTTAGGATGGACTGGTTGGATCTCCTTGCAGTCCAAGGGACTCTCAAGACAAGTTTTCGAAAATACTGAAACAAAAATTCATATCCTGAAAATGGCAAAACATAAATTGTGTTACTTAACAAAATGTCTTTTTAATAGTTTTTTTTTTTTTCTTTCAAATCCTCTATATTGTCTTTAGGAAGCTTTCAGTATATGTTGAGAATGAGATTAAGTTTCAGTTTAATTCATAATGTTAAGATGTTCTTCCTAGAATAGCTTTTAAATGTTAGATTAATTCTAATATGTTTTATGATTTATTTCTATGCATTAAATAATTCCCTAAAAGGATGTGTGGTAACACTGTCTTGTTCACATCTCTCTGATGGTGCTTATGGTGAGTATAGCACCAGGATTAGTTATCTGCATGTCTTGCCCACAGACAAAACTATAAATTCTTTGCAAACAAGTACCATAACTTTTTTTGTTTGTTTTGTCATTTTTCAGCACATTGAACAAGCACCTTTGCTTGTTGGGAACTCTGCTTCTATTTGCATATTAATAAATTGAATCTGCTGCTCATTAAACAGCAATTTTAGGTAATTCTATCATATCTCTTCATGTACACTTTCAGAAATAACTAATGGGCAAAATTATTTAAATAAGTAAAGAAAAACTTCAGAGGTTAAGTTTTTTTTTTTATTAACCCACCAAGAAAAATTCGATTGAAAACATTTTGCTTTTTTTGTTTTGTTTTGTTTGTTTGTTTTGGTTTCATGGTGTGTTCAAATTTTGGTAGCTTGGTCCAGGAGACACCAATGTGCAAATGGAAGATTGGGATTCATTTTAATACTGTGCTTACCTTTGTGATCCTGTGTATGCTTGAAAAATCTCTTACCTGAAATAGAATTGAGCAGATTGAGAAGACTAAGAATTTCACAAAGCCTTCAGAAGTGGAAGGTCAACCATTACACGTGCCATTAAAGTGCACAGTTTCACCCAAATCTGTCCATCTTCACACAACAGGACTGAAGCTAAGGTCATTAACTTTACACACGGGTGTAGTGTAGGTTTCATAGAAACCATGAAAAAGTACTTGGCCATTAATAGTCTAACAATCACTGAGATGTACAGGTATATATATATATATCATATATATAGTGTATATATAGTATATATTATATATATATATCATGAAATTATATGAGTACCATAGTATATGTAAACTACATATTGATATTAGACATATTAGGGTTAGTACCAATATTTATTTCATTAAAGAAATGAATTGTCCTCACCTCCTGATTCACTTTATACAAGGAGAAATCTCAAGTGAAGCTTTAAAATTAGAAGGTCAACTTTCTCATGATTATACAATTGTGTTGAACTTTCATGTAAAAAGTCAACTACTGGGTTTAGTTTTGTTGTTTTGTTTTTGAACTTGTTCTCCAGTTCCTTGCTCTGTTAGCTTTGTGCTTCTCTATTTTCTATACTGTTCAGTGTTTCTGAATTCTACCACTTATTAACATGTCCCCCAGAGAAAGTGATTTTTAATAGAAGAAAGAGGTTTAGACTATCATACAAATATCTAATATTTTATATTTTTTTCAAAATTTTTTAAAAATTGACAGATTTCTGGCTGAAATGTGTGATTTGAAATAACCTTTTCTGTAACATGATAACATCTGTTTGATAATGGGGAAAAAAAGTGGAATTCCCCTAAAACAATACTTATGATCTCATTTTTCATAAAAGATATTGTGATACTCATTCTCTGGTGGCTCAGCTGGTAAAAATCTGCTTGTAATGCAAGAGACCTGGGTTTGATCTCTGGGTCAGGAAGATCTTCTGGAGGAGGGCATGGCAACCCGCTCCAGTATTCTTGCCTGGAGAATCCCATGGGCAGAGGAACCTTGGGAGCTATAGTCCGTAGGGTCATGAAGAGTTGGAAATGACTGAAGCAACTTAGCATGAATCCATGCACAAAGACAAGCTAAGTAAATGGACTAGCAATCAGTAGTACTAGGCAATTGTGTGTCTCTTTTAGAGAAGGTTTACTCAATAAAAATGCAATTTTAATAGATAAATGAGTATAAATATATTTTAGTGATAGAAAACTCAGACAAATGTTTATGTTTGAATCATTTTAATAGAAACAGCCAATTTACCATCTGATGGCTATATAATCTAGCTGTAAGAAAGCTACCTAATCCAGGCCATAGGATTTGGGATGCAATGGAGTGATGAATGCAGAACAAGATTGCACTCCATAATTCAAGTCTAAAAAGCTGACCAGAAAATGTGAATTTACCCCCCCGAAATCACACTATTAATTCTGATTGATGTTATAAATTCTAATAAAGGGTCTGGGCTGGGAGAAATTTTTAAACATTTGGCTAAAAAGAGATTTGAAGACAACTGTCAGATTCATTTTTCAGCTTCATGCCAACCCTTCATTACCATGCCTCAATGAGAATTGATTACATTACTGGAGAAGTGCATATCTCTGTAATGAAGAAATATTATAACATCTTCGGTTCTCAATCCTGCAGGGAAAGAATTAATAACTAATCACATAATCTCTTCTGTAATTTATTCTTCATAATCCTTGGAGTATAACATAACTAATACTGTTAAAGGAAGTGAAAATCAAAAGACTATCAATATTTGTTGTTTTCATTACAGTCTTCTTATTTTGGCTTGATTGTGATGAAAGCAGTCAATTTGAAATGCATTATAAAATTTGAAATCTATTATGCCTGATTTACCTAGCGGATGTTCAGAAGAAGAAAGTGAAAAAAATAATCTTGAAAAGAAAAAATAAATTCCTTTGCCAGTCTTTTGGACTTCTGCCAAAATCAAAGCAATAAAGACTATGAAAAAAGAGAAAGTTTGAAGATGACGACTTCTAGTTACTTCAAGTGGGAACATTGTTCCCTTTCCTTTTAAGTTTCAAGAAATGGAATTAAGTGTCAGAGTTTAGAATTGCTACTTAAAAGTGGTACATATTAAATAGTTGTTCCTGTTAACTTGGGCATATTACATGAGAAGATTGGAATACAGGGCTTTGAGCTTCAATAGCAACTGAGCAAAATTAAAGGCCTTCAGAGAAAATGAAATGGGAGATCCAGATGAAAGTATTTCAGTGACAAAATGTTACAGGCAATCTCTGATTACCCTAAGCTAAAATGTCAGGCAAAGCAGCAAATAAAGGTTAAATTTTTAAAAAAGAAAAATGTATGAAGGCTTCTCTCTCACCACTGCAACCCCTCTCACAGAGTTCCCCTCTTCTTTCCTACTGATTAAAAAGAGAAAAAATAAAATGTCTAAAAGGGCAAATACTCCCCCTTAATCCTTGACTATCAGCTATGAAAAGAGCTGAAGACACAGAGCTGTATCTAATATGGGGAATGCGTGTGTGCTAAGTCACTTCAGTGGTCTCCAACTCCATGTCACCCCATGGACCGTGGCCTGCCAGTGGACCCATGGACTGTGGCACCCCATGGACAGGCTTTTCTGTCCATGGGATTCTCCAGGCAAGACTACTGGAGTGGGGTGCCAGTCCTCCAGGGGATCTTCCCTGTCCCACGGGTCGAACCCGCATCTCTTATATCTCCTGCATTGGCAGGTAGGTTCTTTACCACTAGTGCCATTTGGGGAATACATCCCTCTGAATATGTCCAGTCAGGAGGGTACTGATCACCAGAGAATTCACAACCACCTCAATTTGTATTCAAAACTTTTAATTGCCATTTAATGTCACCATTTGAAGGGAACTAGCATTTTGGAGGGGAAAGCAACTATTGATGAAGATTGGAGAAAGTCACTAGGAATATTTGAGTGTGCATATGTCCACACATGAGTGGAGGATGTATAATCTTATTTTATAAATTCTGAAACCACATTTCAGATTATATGAAATCACTGAACCCAGATCTCTCGCATTGCAGTGGGTTCTTTATTGACTGAGCCACCAGGGAAGCCCAAGAATACTGGAGTGGATAGCCTATCCCTTCTCAAGGGGATCTTCCTGACCCAGTAATCAAACCGGCATCTCCTGCATTGCAGGCAGATTCTTTACCAGCTGAGCTACCAGGGAAGCCCTTTAAATAATCTTTCCACTTCATTTATCATGGGCATTTTTAAAGTCATTTAAATGCAAATGTAAAATTAAATAACAGCAACATGTGGGCGGCTAGTCGTGTATATGTGACAGACCCCCAGTAGAATCTCTGGGCACCAGCGGGTGGGTGAGTGTCCACCACCGGCAATTCTCCTTGCATGTTGTCACATGTCATTGCTCTGATGGATAATCACTGTTGGCCTGACTACCCTGGGACAGAAAGACTGGGATCTGCATGCCTGTCCTCTCCTGATCTGCTTCAGACACTGTTTCCTCTGCTGGTTGTAATCTGAATGCCTTAAGTGTATCACACGGTAAGTGTGCACCTAGTTCTTTACTTAGTTCAAAGAGAATGAGGTGGTTAGATAGCCATGTCATCAACTCAATGGACATGAATTTGAGCAAACTCCATGAGATAGTGCAAGACAGAGGAGCCTGGCGTGCTGCAATCCATGGGGTCGCAGAGTCAGACATAACCTAGCAACTGAACAGCAACAACGAGAGTTCCTCCTAGGGAATCCTTCAACCTGAGGGTTATCTTTGGGACCTCCCGAACTCACGGGTGTTGCTAAGGGAGGGTGTGCAAGGATTCTGCCCCCTTTACGCCAGTAGCTGCTCCTGTTGCTTCATGACCCATACACTGTGAGAATGCAGCTGTCTGAAGGAGTAAGGGAGTACGCATTGCAGTAAAGGGTGGATACAAAAAGCATGGACCATCCGAGGATCAGAAGTCAACTCACAGGTAATTTACAAATATTTTTGCTGTGTTATAGTATATATAAAGTTTTAAATCATCAGTAGAAATTAAAGCTATCAAGTGCCATCTGACACAGTGAGTCATAACCCACCAGTTCTCCCTGGACTAACAAGGTTAAGGGTCTTTGATGTCATGGCTCTGGATGTCCATGCAGCATCTCACTAGATATTCTGTGCAACACAATCAGGAGTGGAACACCAACCAATTATGTTGGCAATTTACAAGCTCACTTTCCTTAGGCGAAAAAGATGGCTCCCCTCAGCCTGCCTGTAAGGTATAGTTCGGGCCGAGGCAAAAACAGGAAAGACGACCTCAACAGAAGTAGGGTACCTTTATTCAGGCAAGGAGGGGCAACAGTCAGCCTAATGACCAGGCTGAGTGTGGAGAAGGATCAGGGAGGCTCCATATTTATAGGGAGGTTTGTGGAAGTGATAAGGGAAACGTTAATCAGGCGGGATGTTTTGGGTATTCTTTAGTTGAGATGGCATTTTTAATTGAGCAGGGGGTGATAAGTCTTCTGTGCAGGTGTAGGGGGTGGAAGGTTTCCAGACAGGGGGTGATAAGTCCCAGATAGATGCAACCGGCCTGGAGCATCAGGGCAGGACTTAAAGTTCTGTTTTGTTTTTTTTCCAAAGTTAGATGATTCAGCAAGGGCCTTTGAAACTGTTGTTTTCTTTTCTAGGCCCAAAAGACTCTTTCACTGCCTAGACCAGGTGAGATGAACATTCAACAGCTCTGAGAAGCAAGGAAAGACTTACTCAGACCAAACTCCCAGGGAATACTATTTTGGATTTGATAGTGTTTATGGTTTGCTTTCATTTTAATGTGAAACACAACTCATTATCAAATATTTAAATTAGGGAAAACTCCACTGACCATTAGAGCAGAAAGTGCTATGAAGGACAAGAGGATGGGACACCTTGGTGAATGCAGGGTTGGGTTCGTTTTTGAAAAGTCATTTGAAGCAAGCATTTTTCATCATGGCCGCCAGCCTGGATTCAAAATGGCATCCAGTGCTAACAGACCCATTTGACTTTTTTGGACAAAATGCAAAGCTGGGTGACATGCAGACACTGATGACATTATTTTGTTTAGATCTTGAAAGGGCACTTCCTGTGTTACAGGAGATGAAAAGCCATTCTGAAATGCTGTCTCTTGGTGTGGCTAAAATCAAACAAGTGTATTCAAAGGTGGTCAAAAAAAGATATGAAGTACCTTGATTTGTAGTCAGTCTAAGGCTCTCTCCTCTGTAGCATTTGTTAATTTTTTATATGCTCATTGATCCAGTATCTATCATTTTGGTCCTTTGCTCCAAGAGGAGAATAGTATCAGCTCTCTCCACTCTGAGCCCAGGAAGGAGCTCATTGAACAGAGAACGGTCAGAGGTGGATGCTTATTCTTCCAGCTCCCCGCTGCACCAGCGCTTAACAAAGCAGTCACTCTTCAGAGGCCGAAGGGCAGTGTGCGCACACACCCAGCTGCCCCCCACCTGTCCTGCCTAAAGAGGACAGGAGCGGGGAGGCTGGTCCCTTCCTGCTCTGGGAATGCACACGTGCCATGGGAGCGACCACCTGTACAGCAGTGGACAGGACTCCTGTCTGGCCCAGGAGGTAACTGAGCAAGACAGGTGTGCCAAGAAGAGGGTGGGGCTGTTTCCCTGTCTCTAACAAATATCATGTGACATGCTTTATCAGCTAAAGCCTTCAAAAAATGTTGTCTGGGGGATTATAGGAAAAATTGGGGATAAATAAATAAATAAATATCCCCAATATTGGGGATAAATATTGTATTGGGTTGCATTTTTCTTGGGACAGCAGATGGAAAACTATGGCCCATGTACCAAACACAGTAACCCTGACTCGGTTTTATCCATCACCCTCTGATTTCACTACCATGGTGGAGCCAAGTGGTTGTGACATAGATAACATGGCTGTAAAGCCTAAGCTGTTTACAATTTGGTCCTTTAGAGGAAAAGTTTACTGAC
The DNA here is from genome assembly GCA_006410635.1 of Cephalophus harveyi. Lineage (NCBI taxonomy): Eukaryota > Metazoa > Chordata > Mammalia > Artiodactyla > Bovidae > Cephalophus > Cephalophus harveyi. Next base: position 70,066 of record SJYT01005981.1, on the reverse strand, counting down.
CCCTATAAGTAGACATGTATACAACATGAAGTTTTATACTATGAAAGTTTAATACAAAATATAAGTACTGTGTATAACATCATAATAGTTGTAAGTGGTCTTGAGATTAAAGACAGATACAGTTATTTATGGTGTATGCATATACATATATGCTTGCATACGTGTTTGTCAGTCATGTCTAAATCTTTGCTACCCCATGGATTGTAGCCCACCAGGCTCTTCTGTTCAAGGGAATTTTCCAGGCAAGAATGCTGGAGGGAGTTGCCATTTCCTCTTCCAGGGGATCTTCCCAACCCAGTGATCAAACCTAAGTCTCCTGCATTAGCAGGTGAATTCTTTACCACTGAACCATCAGGAAAGTCCTATACATATATGCCTGCATGTATATATTGTATTTCTATTAAGTTTTAAAAGATAATCTAGAAGTCAGAGACAGGAAGCAAAATAAAGAAATCATATATTTGGAATTAATATTTAGAAAATGATGGGGAATATGAGATATTAGTTTTCAAACTGGAAGGGAATTTAAATATGGTATTATATAAAAATAAAAATATTTAACACCTGGAACAAAATTTTCTGATTGCTTACAATTTATGATTTTAGGTCTTTACTGTAGAAACCGTCTCCCTGATCTGAACACGTCTTTAGTTTTCTTCCTCTCTCCTTTTCTGTCTCCATCTCTCTCTCTTCCTCCTACTAGCTCCAATTTAATATAGCACTTCTCTGATGATTTGGCACAGTCTCTCTCTCTCTAACAGGAACTTAAGAATTTGGATCTATTAACAGTGCATACATTATTTATTAACTTGCACCAGGAGTAATTTTGCAATTGGCAAGCTTTAGAAAACTGCAGAAAACCATCACCCACCGCCATCACAGTCCGTATTACCTCTCAGCAGTCCCTGACAGAGGAAAACATTAGAAAGGAGCCTTCACCTCTTGTCAGTTGGATCTGAAAAGTATAACAAATTGCTTGTTTCATTCACAATTTCCCCCTCTGTCCAGGCAGCAATAAGTGTGTATTAGCCTGAAGGCTTCAAAGTAAATAAACATTCATCTCAACATGCTCTGGAAGCACTCAGGAATTAGTATTGCAATCCATCAGTGGGGGGAAAATGAACGGTGTCCTGAAACAGGAGGCATATTTTCATGAACTCTGGCAGGAGGTCTGCAATGCCAACTCACTGAGCGGGTGTCAGGTTGCATGGCTCCTTCGGCTGCGGTAACTGATCACAAATAGAAGCAAGCAACAGCCCTGTACACTTCCATTGCTTGTTTGAAGTGTTTGGTGCTACCCATGGGGAACAGTCAGCAAGCCAACATTTTGGACTTCATTTACAACAGATAAGCGCTATCTGAAAGGAGCTATGCATCAGACACTGAGTTTGTGTGTTTGAGAGCTGAAGATTGATATGGTGTGTGAGGAGCATGGCTGGAATGGAGGGTGGGCGTGTGGAAGATGCAGGTATGAAAACAGCATTGAGTGATGGTTAAGAGGAGGATGCAGCACTTCTCTAGCTGAGGAATGCAATCACAGAGGCAGGAAAAAAGGCGTTTGAATTGAGATACATTATTTTCTCTCCTCTGGGATAAAGAATACATTTGAGTCAGTCCTAATAAGGTGGATGAACCTAGAGCCTATCATACAGAGTGAAGTAAATCAGAAAGAGAAAAACAAATATTGTATATTCACACACACGCACACACACGGAATCTAGAAAGATGGTACTGATGAACCTATTTGCAGGGAGACACAGACATAGACAACAGACCTGAGGGCACAGGTGGAGAAGGAGAAAGTGAAGTTGCTCAGTTGCGTCCAAATCTTTGCCACCCCATGGACTGTAGCCCACCAGGCTCCTCCATCCATGGGATTCTCCAGGCAAGAATACTGGAGCAGGTTGCCATTTCCTTCTCCAGGGAATCTTCCCAACCCAGGGATTGAACCCAGGTCTCCCACATTGCAGCCAGACACTTTAACCTCTGAGCCACCAGGTAAGCCCAGGGGAAGAAGAGGGCGGGACAAATTGAGAGTAGCAAGGAAACACATACACCCCATGTGTGAAAAGCACAGCCAGTGGGAAGTTGCTGCATGATGCAGGGAGCTCAGCCCGGTGCACTGTGACACCCTAGAGGGGTGGGGTCGGGAGGGAGGTGCGAGGGGGGTTCAAGAGGGAGGGCACACGTGTATACCTATGGCTGACCCATGCTGATGTATGGCAGAAACCAACACAATACTGCAAAGGAATTATTCTCCAATTAAAGATAAATTTAAAAACAAGATATTGTCCAAACTTAATCATCAGTTCTCAGTATGTCATTTATGGTATTAGAGTGGCCAGGGACATATTTGACCTAACTTGACTGACCTCTCTTTGAATAGCTTTGGCTCAAGAACAGTGAAAAAAGAAATTTTTTTTTTCATCCCACCATATTGTTTTGTTTTTATTTTGGGTTTAAAAAGAAGGCAATGTAGCACAAATGCTAAATACACATTTAGAGCCTTGGGAAACACACTATAGTGGAAAATGAATCCTACTTGTAAGGAGGCAGTTTAAAATTTTAGTCTTCCAGGGGTAATTTAGGTTTGACGTTTTGTGAAAACGCCTTCATGATTCACAGGGTTTTTAGAAGCCAGTTACCTTAGTGATTTTATTTATCTTTCTGAAACTGTCTGACAGTTGAAATGTACTTGGTTACACCTGCTGGCAGTTGCTAGTTTTAAATTACAGGAAATTGAAAGCAAGTTGCTTCTAGGACACTGAACTTAGAATTTCTTTCTTATTTTGGCAAATGCTGTGTGACTAGTAGTGTAAGTAATACCACTGTAAAGTTTTTGTTTTAATATTTAGGGATGCCTCACAAGAATACATGGAAGAACTGTACAAAAAAGATCTTCACCACCCAGATAATCATGATGATGTGATCACTAACCTAGAGCCAGACATCTTGGAATGTGAAGTCAAATGGGCCTTAGAAAGCATCACTACGAACAAAGCTAGTGGAGGTGATGGAATTCCAGTTGAGCTGTTTCAAATCCTGAAAGATGATGCTGTGAAAGTGCTGCACTCAATCTGCCAGCAAATTTGGAAAACTCAGCAGTGGCCACAGGACTGGAAAAGGTCAGTTTTCATTCCAATTCCAAAGAAAGGCAATGCAAAAGAATGCTCCAATTACCGCACAATTGCACTCATCTCACATGCTAGTAAAGTAATGCTCAAAATCCTCCAAGCCAGGCTTCAGCAATACGTGAACCGTGAACTCCCTGATGTTCAAGCTGGCTTTAGAAAAGGCAGAGGAACCAGAGATCAAATTGCCAACATCCGCTGGATCATGGAAAAAGCAAGAGAGTTCCAGAAAAACATCTACTTCTGCTTTATCGACTATGCCAAAGCCTTTGACTGTGTGGATCACAATAAACTGTGGAAAATTCTGAAAGAGATGGGAATACCAGACCACCTAACCTGCCTCTTGAGAAATCTGTATGCAGGTCAGGAAGCAACAGTTAGGACTGGACATGGAACAACAGACTGGTTCCAAATAGGAAAAGGAGTGCGTCAAGGCTGTATATTGTCACC
>SJYT01005981.1:37577-66151 GCA_006410635.1 Cephalophus harveyi | reverse complement strand
CTGGGATTTCTTTGGAAGGAATGATGCTAAAGCTGAAACTCCAGTACTTTGGCCACCTCATGCGAAGAGTTGACTCATTGGAAAAGACTCTGATGCTGGGAGGGATTGGGGGCAGGAGGAGAAGGGGACGACAGAGAATGAGATGGCTGGATGGCATCACTGACTCGATGGACGTGAGTCTGAGTGAACTCCGAGAGATGGTGATGAACAGGGAAGCCTGGCGTGCTGCGATTCATGGGGTCACAAGGAGTCGGACATGACTGAGCAACTGAACTGAACTGAACACATTAAAATGAGCAAACAGATAGTTAAATTTATTCAAAGACATAGGTGTACATAGACCAAGACATGTATCTGCAGGCACATACACTCACACACTCAGCTTTAGAAAATAATGAATATGTACTATGAATCTAGAGATTAAATTTCAATTAAATAAAACTAGACTTACATTATGAAGGAGGAAACCAAAAAGGCTCAGTAAGCACAGATTAAATTTTCTCAGTTAATTTAGTCTACTGAATGGTCAAAATTTCATCAAACTAGACCAACACAATAAGCTGTTACTCATACAAGCCCTGAAAGATGAGTCAAAGATCCTCTTGAACCAAGAATAGTATAGTCTCCTCCTGAACCAAGGAGAATAGTATAGTCTGATCTTTCCTGTCCCTCCCAAGTCCCCGTGTTGAAATCCTACACTTTAATGTGATGGGATTAAGGGATGGAGCCCTAGGGAGGTGATGGGTCATGAGGTTTAGCCTCAGGAATGGGATTAGTGACCTCATCAGGAGACCTCCTCAGAGCTGTTGCAGGAAAGGGGACCCCTTCCCGAGCCCTAAACTGGGCTCTTGTATAACATTCGGAAATGAATTGTCCGAGGAGACACATGTGCTAACAAAGCAAGAGATTTTATTGGGAAAGGGCACCCGGGTGGAGAGCAGTAGGGTAAGGGAACCCAGGAGAACTGCTCTGCCAGTGGCTTGAAGTCACGGTTTTATGGTGATGGGATTAGTTTCTGGGTGGTCTTTGGCCAATCATTCTAGTTCAGAGTCTTTCCTGGTGGTGCATGCATTGTTCAGCCAAGAAGGATGCTAGCGAGAGGGATTCTGGGAAGTGGACGGACAGGGGGTGTCTCCTTTCGACCTTTCCCGAACTCTTCCGGTTGATGGTGGCTTATTAGTTCTGTATTCCTTATCAGGATCCCCTGTCATAAAACAACTCATGCAAATGGTTACTATGGTGCCTGGCCAGGGTGGGTGGTTTCAATCAGTGTGCTTCCCCTAACAGAGCTCCCTGGGTCCTTCCACCCCATGAGGACACAGCAAGAAGATGCCCGCTATGAAGCCCTGATCTGATCCTGCACCTCCCGTTTCCAGAATCCTGAGAAACATTTGTTGTGCATAAGGACCCGTCTGTGGGATTTTAGCAGCCTGCAAGGGCTAAGACATGAGGGATGTCAAAACTGTGAAAGTGTGCTGGTCTTTAAACTAGACACTGCTTCTGAAGGCTGAAAAGTGAATTCCCTCCCCCCCAAAAAAAGTCCATTTCATAGCCTGTGGAAGTTCAAAGCTCCTCCTAAAATTTCTGTGTGTTTTAGATGCTTATTTCCTAGCAATCACCCCTTCTTCCAAATTCTTCCCTGTGTGGGATTGTTATTTCAATTATGAGTCATCTCACCACTGTTATGTGTTAGCAACCTCTAGCAATCCACTTCCGGCTGAATTGCTATACACACACCCAGGCATGTGAGAAGACACACCCACATACACACACACACACACACACACACACAAGGAATCGGAAGATGTAGAACAGGAAGAGAGGAGGGATACACGGACAACGCAATTTCATATTGAACATCCTACACTCTTATGCTTTGCGTCACACATGATTGCAAACATCTGAGATCATTTCTTTCTAGTTCCTCTTCCCCTCTTTTCAATCTCTTCCTCCTGTATTATTTGCAGAACTCCAAAGTCTCTGTGATGCAGAGCAGTTGGGCTCCCCTCAAGTCCCTCCAGGCTTCCTTTTTGCATTTCAAGCATCTCAATAAGTTTAGCAGAACAAAAGACCTCTTTCTCTGAATAACAAGTTAGAAAGCAGTTGCAATCATACATTGCAATTATATTTTGCCTTCATGTGTATACATCATACAAGTTAAATTCAATCAAGAAATAAACATTTTCATATAGAGATCATTGGCTCTAGGGAAAGTATTACACTTAAAAAGATTTATCTCGTCTTTTTAATAAACTTACTTCCACCCTGTTCTCTCTCAGAAACTTCTATTTCACCTCTCATCAACTTTTGTATGAATATTTACCTCCTCTGTCAAACAGCCCTGTGTCCATAATTTTGAACGTACGATATCCTGTGTTTAATTAGATCATATTCTGAACTGTGGGGCTTCCCTGGAGGCTTAGGTGTTCAAGAATCCACCTTCCAATGCAGGAGATTCAGGTTTGATCCCTGGGTCTGGAAGATTGCCTGGAGAAGGGAATGGCAACCCACTCCAGTATTCTTGCCTGGAGAATCCCATGGATAGAGGAGCCTGGTGGAATATAGACCATGGGGTTGCAAAGAGTCTGAGTGATTGATTAACTATCTGAACTACAGAAATCCCTTGCACCATCATCAAAGCACACCCTGGCTCCAGGCTTGAAGCAAATCCACTCACTTGGCACTAACTCAGCACTTCTCAAACACTGGTCTCATGATGTTAACCATCTTAAAAATCTGGATGACCTACAGAGAGTTTCTGTTTATGACGATCATATCCAGGATGTGCTGGAGCAGAAGGGCACAGACTCTCTGGAACCGATTCTGAACGTTGACTCAACTTTACATGAAGTGACTCACATTCTTAGTTTGAAAATGCCCACATTGCCAGTATTTCAGTGTGTGGTGGAGCCAGCTGGCAAGGACGCCTGTGAAATTTTCAAGAATTTTGCAAGGCGGTGTTTAAAAAGGTTCATTATTAAAAAGCAATTTGCATAAACTTACAAATCAATAATTTATATTAAAACCAAAAGTAATAATACTCAAAACTCACTGCTTTTCATTTTACTATGACCTTCTACTATCTTTTTTTTTTTTTTTTTAAGGTTATTTATGTCTGGTCTGTCTGTAAGAGGTGGAAATATTATATCTTGTTGTGATGTGCCCTGTGTTTTCATTACTGCCTGTTGGATAATGTTAGACTGGTGGCCTGAAATTGGCCATGGAAGGAATATTTACACCACAACAGCTGACAAATTCTACCAAGTAAGGCTTTGGAGAAGGAAATGACAACTCATTCCAGTATTCTTGCCTGGAGAATCGCATGGACAGAGAAGCCTGTCAGGCTACAGTCCACGGGGTCGCAAGGAGTCAGACATGACTGAGCAACTGAATATGCATACATGCAAGGCTTGATCTGTTGCTTTGTTGATTTAAAAAATAATAGTAATGAAAATTATAAAGTTGATTTTATTTTATGAAAAGTATAAAAAATTGAAGAAATAATCTTGTATTAAAAATTATTATCTAATTCAGCTTAAAAGCCATTTATATGAATGAGTGATGTTCCAACTCAAAGATTTGTTGTTTCAAGTTTGTGTCACTTGTAGATGTAGACATTTATGTTGGTACTCCCCTCAGAGAACAAGCTATTTAACGTTTACCATCACGTGTCACCGGAGTACATTTCACAAGGAATTTGGCAGATACTTCAAATCATGACTTAAAAAAAAAAATTCCCCAGAGTGTTAGAGTACCAGCATGCCAGTGGTCATTTTTATCAATATTTAACATATTAAAAATTCTTATTAATGCATTTGATAATAATAAACCCATTATAGGCTAACATAAATAATGTTTTAGAACAAATAAACTGACAGCACAATTTTTAACAAATTAACTGGATTTACCAAAGCAAAAATTAACTTAGTGAGAAGAATGGTATTATTTTGCATTTTTGAAAATCTTTTTCCATGTCTCTTTTAATACAAGACAGCTGGATTTTTCTACTTCTGGAATCAATCTGTTGTGATAAATTATTTTGCTTTAAATATCTGAAGAAAAATCAGTTTTATTAAGATCTGTGGTCTAGAAAGGGAAAAACTCAGAAATCCACTGAAAGGGTCTCAGGGACTGGTGTGTGTGTGTGTGTGTATGCTCGCATGTAAGTGGTCAGTTGTGCCCGACTCTTTGTGACCACATGAACTGGTGGTCTACCAGGCTCCTCTGTCCATGGGATTTTCCAGGCAAGAATACTGGAGTGGGTTGCCATGCCTTCCTCCAGGGGATCTTCCTGACCCAGGGATCAAACTCATGTCTCCAGCCTCTGTGCCCTACATTAGCAGGCAGGTTATTATCTTTTTTTTTTTTTTTTTCACTACTTGAACCACTGGGAAACCCCAGTGGCTGGTATTTAGTGTCTATTGTTGATGCATTAATATTGAACTCTGACCAGCAACACTGCAATTCATGCCTGAAAAAAGCTTATCTAACACAGGTATTTTCTCCATAAGACACATTGCAGGCTTCCTGTGCTTTAGGAAACTGAAATTAATTAAACAAGGAGGACATTAGACCCAGGGGGTCTCATGCCCAGGTGGCCTTCATAGGTAAACCAAAATCTAATCTGGTAACTGCCTTAAGGTGATGGCTTTGAAACCTAAGGACGGCAAACCACAAGGAGCCCATCAGCTGTTAAGCGGCATCCAGCGCACAGCATCTCTGCACTGCTTCCGCTCTGGTCCATGTGTTCCCAACCACTTCCTGTTCGGCACTGCCCAAGTCACATCAACTTTTGCTCAAATAAATTCTTAAAATTTCCGCTATGCCAGTTTATTTTTTAACAGAACATTAACTGACGCTTCAGCACTGCTCTTGGGGGTCATTTTCAATATCACCAACAATAAACTACAAAAAAGGAACTTGATTCCCATCTGAGAACTGAAGCAAGAAGAGACAGTATTGTCTGGTGCAGCCATAGCTGGGAAAGTAGCTAAAATTTTTCACTGCTCTGATCATGTCTGTGAATGACTGCAAAACAGCTGACAGAGATTTTGAGGTTACAAATAAATTTTGGCAAAAGGGTGCATTCACAAATACAGAATCCATAAGTAATGAAGATTGAACATGTTCATTTATATATGTATCTGGGTCTATGTATATGTGTACACAGTATTACCGAAAAAAATTTTAAGGGTTTCATGCACAAATAAGAATATCATTTTAGGACAGTAGCTTTGGTATTTTAAAGTAATGATGCAGTGCAAGATGATCAGTGAAGTATTTTAAAGTGCAATTAGGAAAACAATATTGAAAAAAGTATAGGATTGTGTTCAGACCATAGTGTGAATCTTGAAGATTTGTATGTTAATTTATCTATCCTGCTTCCTGAATGATTGCAAAATTTGTTCATGGCAGTAATCAATGAATTGACGATAACTTGAATTAGAATAACGTTACTGATTTTAATGAGATAAACCTAATAAATTCCATTGTTACAAGCACTTGGTTATTATAAAATCATTATGACAGAGCTTTTGGATTTAGTAAACCCTACCTGTTTCCTATAAAACACAAACCTACATTATATATTTTCTGTGAAAAACAAAAGAGAAATATATTTTCAGAATGTAGGTATGACAAAGAATAGGAAAGAGCGGTCTCTGACAATCACATAGCTTACATTTACGATATAATATGAGCATTTTTAAAAATTTGTTCCTGTTTTTTCTATTTTCAGTATTATAAGAAAATTTCAAAGTTTTTACATAAGAATTTCAGTGACATACTAAATCTATCATTCATATCCTATAGACAACATTTGGTTTTATTAGAGAATTGTGTATTAGTTCGGGCCATGTTAGCTGCTCTAACAAAAAGCTCAAACACATCTAATGACTTAAGCATGAAGAAAATTTTTTCTCTCATATAAATTTCAAAACAGATGTTCTTGTTCAGCAAGAGAGCTTTCCTCCAACAGGTTATCCAAAGACACAGACTCTATTTTGTGGTTTTATGATCTTCAGCAAAGTTGCCACACTTGTTTTCAAAAACTCTTTGGAAGATGAAAACAAAGAAAAGAGGCAAACCCATCTTCACCACCAAGGACACATGCACATCATTTTTGCTCAGATTCCATTGTTAAAAGCCACACTAATGGCCCTACATATCTGCAAGGGCAGCTGGAATCTGTAAAGTTCGGTTAGTGCTGTCTATCAAGAATGGGTATTATTTAAAATAATTATTTTGGAGGCAGTAGACATGGGTCTATCTGTCACAAATTAAATGTAAGCAAAAAATGTAAACCTAATGTCCTATTTAAAGTGAAATATTTCAGCAAAAGTGTAGAAGTAACAAACAGAACAGTTTCACTGCCACAAATATCCTTTGCACTCTGCCTGTTCATTCCTTCCTGTCCCCAGGCTCAGGCAATCACCAATCATTTTATCGTCTCCATAGTCTGTCTTTCCCAGAAAGCTGTATAGTTGGAATCATATGGTATGGAGATATTTCAGATTGACTCCTTTCACTTAGTAACATCTATTTAAGGATCCTCCATGTCCTCTCATGGCTTGATAGCGCCTTTCTTTTTAGTCCTGAATAATATTGTCTGGAAACACCACAGTTTATTTATCCATCCATTTACTGAAGGACTTCTAGGTTGCTTCCACGTTTGGGCCATTATGATTAAAATTGTTACAAACATTCATGTGCAGATCTTTCTGAGAACCTAAGTTTTCAGCTTCTTTGGGCAAATACCAAGAAATGTGATTGCTGGATTGCATGGTAAGAATATGTTTCATTTTATAAAAAAAGAAAACTGCCGAACTGTCTTCCAAAGTGGCTGCCCCATTTTGCATTCCAGGCAGAAATGACTGAGAGTTCTGCTGCTCCATGTTCCAGCCAGCACTCGGTGTTACCAGTTGGGCATTTTGGTCATTCTAACAAGTGTGTAGTGGTATCTCATTGTTGCTTTAATTTGCAGCTCCTTGATGACATAGGATGTGGAGCATCTTTTCATATGCTTATTTGCTATCTGTGTATCCTCTCTGGTGAGGTGTCTATTTAGATCTTTTTCTTATTCTTAAGTCAAAATTTTCCTATTCTTGTGTTTTAGGTATTCTTTTTATATTTCAGATAACAATCCTCTATCACTTGTTACTTTCGCAAATGTTTTCTAACAGTCTGTGGCTTGTCTTCTCATTCTCTTGATGATGTCTTTTATAGCAGAAGTTTTTAATTTTAATTAACTGTCATGGATCACCTTTGGTATAGTATCTCAAATGTGTGCTTAGTTGCTCAGTTGTGCCAACTCTTTTTGATCCCATGGACTGTAACCCGCCTCTCTTCATGGAGTCTCCAGGCAAGAATACTGGAGTGGGCAGCCATTCCCTTCTCCAGGGGATCTTCCCAAGCCAGGGATCAAAAGCAGGTCTCCTGCATTGCAGGCGGATTCCTAGTCATCTGAGCCACCAAGGAAGTCTCTTAAAAATCATCATCAAACCCAAGATCATGTAAGACTTTCTCCCTTGTCATTGTCTAGTAATTTTATAGCTTGACACTCCTTTTGAGGAGTTTTGCTACCAAGAGAGCAAAAGGAGAAATCTGTGGTAGCTGGAGAGGGGAGTGAGGATAAGGATACAATTGGTTAGAGCCATTTTGTCAAAAGCAGGGGATGGCTCAAGCCTTGCTGGTGCTTGTGGGAGGTGACTCTAGCGCACAGAGGGAGGAGGTGGCCTTAGGCGGGATCACAGTTTGTTCACTGATGTGAGCGAGAAGCAGGAGCCCAGAGCACGTGGGTGCAGAAGCCAGAAAGTGAAGAGATATGGTAGTGGGAGTTTGCAGAATTCTATTCTGATGCTTGATTTCCTCCATGAATAGAAAACCGAGAATAAAGATGGGAAAAGTGACACTTGGAGTTTGGGAGGAAATGCAGAGAGAATGGGAAAGTAAATGAAGAAGGAAAGAACACATGGTTCTCATGCATCATTAAGGGCCAGTTTGTTGTCCCCAGGGCTTCCTTGATAGCTCAGTTAGTAAAGAACCTGTCCCCAATGCAGGAGACCCCAGTTGGATTCCAGGGTCGGGAAGATCCACTGGTGAAGGGAGAGGCTACCCACTCCAGCATTCTTGGGCTTCCCTGTGGCTCAGCTGGTAAAGAATCCACCTGCAATGTGGGAGACCTGGATTCAATCCCTGGATTGGGAAGATACCCTGGAGAAGGGAATGGCTACCCACTCCAGTATTCTGGCCTGGAGAATCCCATGGACTATACAGTTGCAAAGAGTCAGACACAATTGAGTGATTTTCACTTTCACTTTTGCAGCCATGAAATTAAAAGACGCTTACTCCTTGGAAGAAAAGTTATGACCAACCTAGATAGCATATTCAAAAGCAGAGACATTATTTTGCCGACTAAGGTCCGTCTAGTCAAGGCTATGGTTTTTCCAGTAGTCATGTATGGATGTGAGAGTTGGACTGTGAAGAAGGCTGAGCACTGAAGAATTGATGCTTTTGAACTGTGGTGTTGGAGAAGACTCTTGAGAGTCCCTTGGACTGCAAGGAGATCCAACCAGTCCATTCTGAGGGAGATCAGTCCTGGGATTTCTTTGGAAGGAATGATGCTAAAGCTGAAACTCCAGTACTTTGGCCACCTCATGCGAAGAGTTGACTCATTGGAAAAGACTTTGATGCTGGGAGGGATTGAGGGCAGGAGAAAAAGGGGACGACCGAGGATAAGATGGCTGGATGGCATCACTGACTCAATGGACGCAAGTCTGAGTGAACTCCGGGAGGTGGTGATGAGCAGGGAGGCCTGGCGTGCTGCGATTCATGGGGTCACAAAGAGTCGGACACGACTGAGCAACTGAACTGAACTGAACTGAGGGATAAATTTAAAGGATTAGTTCAGTCCTCATGCATTTCTTTAGCCATGTTCACTGTAGAAATGCAAGCAAACATTGGTGGATTAAACCAGACCATAGTGTTCTCAAGTGAGAATAATGAAGCCAGCCAGAGGGAGGACTTGAGAGTGTGCTCACAGAAGTGATTACATTGAGTAATCATGAGGCTAGCCTAGGTAGTTCAAGAAAGGAGGTTGCTGAGGATATCAGATCTATAGATTAAGAACCTGGTGGGGCTGAGTGATGATTAGAACTGAGCTGCTAAATCGATTGGGAAGTGCTGGTTAGGAATGTGATGCCTGCTGCTGAGATAGCTGAGGGTCTACCCTCCCTTAGTGGTTGTCGTTCAGTTGCTAAGTCCTGTTTCGCTTTCTTGCAATCCATAAACTGTAGCCTGCTAGGCTCCTCTGAAGCCTCAGAGCAGACACACTGAAACCATAATCACAGAAACCTAGTCAATCTAATCACACTAGGACCACAGCCTTGTCTAACTCAATGAAACTAAGCCATGCACTGTGGGGCCACTCAAGATGGGCGGGCATGGTGGAGAGGTCTGGCAGAATGTGGTCCACTGGAGAAGGGAATGGCAAACCACTTCAGTATTCTTGCCTTGAGAACCCCATGAACAGTATGAAAAAGCAAAATGATATGATACTGAAAGAGGAACTCCCCAGGTCAGTAGGTGCCCAATATGCTACCGGACATCAGTGGAGAAATAACTCCAGAAAGAATGAAGGGATGGAGCCAAAGCAAAAACAATACCCAGCTGTGGATGTGACTGGTGATAGAAGCAAGGTCTGATGCTGTAAAGAGCAATACTGCATAGGAACCTGGAATGTCAGGTCTATGAGTCAAGGCAAATTGGAAGTGGTCAAACTGGAGATGGGAAGAGTGAACATCTACATTCTAGGAATCAGCGAACTAAAATGGACTGGAATGGGTGAATTTAACTCAGATGACCATTATATCTACTACTGCAGGGAGGAATCTCTTAGAAGAAATGGAGTAGCCATCATGGTCAACAAAAGAGTCTGAAATGCAGTTCTTGGGTGCAATCTGAAAAATGACAGAATGATCTCTGTTCATTTCCAAGGCAAATCATTCAGTATTACAGTAATCCAAGTCTATGCCCCAACCAGTAACGCTGAAGAAGCTGAAGTTGAACGATTCTATGAAGACCTACAAGACCTTTTAGAACTAACACCCAAAAAAGATGTCCTTTTCATTATAGGGGACTGGAATGCAAAAGTAGGAAGTGGTGAATTTAACTCAGATGACCATTATATCTACCACTGTGGGCAGGAATCCCTCAGAAGAAATGAAGTAGCCATCATGGTCAACAAAAGTGTCCGAAATGCAGTACTTGGATGCAATCTCAAAAATGACAGAATGATCTCTGTTCGTTTCCAAGGCAAACCATTCAATATCACAGTAATCCAAGTCTATGCCCCAACCAGTAATGCTGAAGAAGCTGAAGTTTATTGGTTATATGAAGACCTACAAGACCTTTTAGAACTAACACCCAAAAAAGATGTCTTTTTCATTATAGGGGACTGGAATGCAAAAGTAGAAAGTCAAGAAACACCTGGAGTAACAAGCAAATTTGGCCTTGGAGTATGGAATGAAGCACTGCAAAGGTTAATAGAGTTTTGCCAAGAGAACACACTGGTCATAGCAAACACCCTCTTCCAACAACACAAAAGAAGACTCTATACATGGACATCACCAGATGGTCAACACTGAGATCAGATTGATTATATTCTTTGCAGCCAAAGATGGAGAAGTTCTATACAGTCAGCAAAAACAAGACCAGGAGCTGACTGTGGCTCAGATCATGAACTCCTTATTGCCAAATTCAGACTTAAATTGAAGAAAGTAGAGAAAACCACTAGACCATTCAGGTATGACCTAAATCAAATCCCTTATGATTATACAGTGGAAGTGAGAAATAGATTTAAGGGCCTAGAGCTGATAGAGTGCCTGATGAACTATGGAAATATATAGACTGCTATACAAGTGGATTTAAATTTTTTTAAATGACCTGTGCATTTTCAATAATGGAGCTAATGTTTCCAAATTATTTATATACAAAGGTTGTAAGTACTCTATTTTTATCTTTTTTAACATTTTTTAAATCAAGGTTTCAGATGACAATGAAGACTGAGATAAAATATGTAGAGTAAGCACATTCTTAGAGCATAACTCTCAATGCAAAATTAGGATTCAAATAAGCCCAGGACTGCATGGTTCTGATAGGTTCTTTATAAGTAGATTTTAAATATCTTGGTCAGGGGAATCAAGGATCAAAATCAAGATGAAACTGAGCTGGAAATAATTCAAACCATTTCACAGAAGTGTCAAAGTGATTAGTCACATGAAAAGCCCCAGAAATTTTAGTTGTATACAAGTTGTGCATGAGCAAACGATATAATTTGGATGTTCTAATATGCAGAAGTCTTCCACAGGAAAGTCCTATGGGAAGATCAGAATACCACACATTAAGAGTTAAGACTAAAGCAATCAATTGCCCAGAAAAGGAACCTGGGATAAGGAGAGGTTTGTAAATCACAGAAACAGCTGAGGAAATTTAGAATATTTAGCACAGGGAATTGAAGAATGATTAAGTGTTGCACTCAATATGCCAGCAAATCTGGAAAACTCAGCAGTGGCTACAGGACAGGAAAAGGTCAGTTTTCATTTCAATCCCAAAGAAAGGCAATGCCAAAGAATGCTCAAACTACTGAACAATTGCAGTCATCTCACTTGCTAGTAAAGGAATGCTCCAAATCATCCAAGCCAGGCTTCAGCAATACGTGAACCGTGAACTTCCAGATGTTCAAGCTGGTTTTAGAAAAGGCAGAGGAACCAGAGACCAAATTGCCAACATCCGCTGGATCATGGAAAAAGCAAGAGAGTTCCAGAAAAACATCTACTTCTGCTTTATTGACTATGCCAAAGCCTTTGACTGTGTGGATCACAATAAACTGTGGAAAATTCTGAAAGAGATGGGAATACCAGACCACCTGACCTGCATATAGGAGAAGCCTATATGCAGGTCAGGAAGCAACAGTTAGAACTGGACATGCAACAACAGACTGGTTCCAAATAGGAAAAGGAGTACATCAAGGCTGTATATTGTCACCCTGCTTATTTAGCTTCTATGCAGAGTACATCATGAGAAATGCTGGGCTGGAAGAAGCACAAGCTGGAATCAAGATTGCCGGGAGATATATCAATAACCTCATATAGGCAGATGACACCACCCTTATGGCAGAAAGTGAAGAGGAACTAAAAAGCCTCTTGATGAAAGTGAAAGAGGAGAGTGAAAAAGTTGGCTTAAAGCTCAACATTCAGAAAATGAAGATCATGGCATCTGGTCCCATCACTTCATGGGAAATAGATGGGGAAAAAGTGGAAACAGTGTCAGATTTTATTTTGGGGGGCTCCAGAATCACTGCAGATAGTGATTGCAGCCATGAAATTAAAAGATGCTTGGAAGAAAAGTTATGACCAACCTAGATAGCATTTTCAAAAGCAGAGACATTGCTTTGCCAATAAAGGTCCATGTAGTCAAGGCTATGGTTTTTCCAGTGGTCATGTATGGATGTGAGAGTTGGACTGTGAAGAAAGCTGAGCACTGAAGAATTGATGCTTTTGAGCTGTGGTGTTGGAGAAGACTCTTGAGAGTCCCTTGGACTGCAAGGAGATCCAACCAGACCATTCTGAAGGAGATCAACTCTGGGATTTCTTTGGAAGGAATGATGCTAAAGCTGAAACTCCAGTACTTTGGCCACCTCATGTGAAGAGTTGACTCATTGGAAAAGACTGTGATGCTGGGAGGGATTGGGGGCAGGAGGAGAAGGGGACGACAGAGGATGAGATGGCTGGATGGCATCACTGACTCTATGGACATGAGTCTGAGTGAACTCCGGGAGTTGGTGATGGACAAGGAGGCCTGGCGTGCTATGATTCATGGGGTCTCAAAGAGTTGGACATGACTGAGTGATAACTGACTGACTGACTGAGGCTTCTCTGTCCCTGAGATTTCCCAAGCAAGAATAACAGAGGGGGTTGCCATTTCCTTCTCCAGGGATCTTCCAAACTCAGGGATGGAACCCTCATCTCCTGCATTGCAGGTGGATTCTTTAGCACTGAGCCACCTGAGAAACCCCTGCCCCCACTGGTGATGACCAAGTCAGGGAATGACTGTGGGAATGAGTGATCTAGGTGGGGAGTACCACAAAATTATTGGAGGAGAGGATTCATTCATACAAAAGCTTGAGTCTAGAGGTGTTAGAAAGGTCATCTACATGAACATTCAGATTGGTACGGATGTAAGACAGGGATATTTTAGACAGAGTGATAGTGAGTCAGGAGCTAAAAACGTCAAGAAACGAAGGAGGATGTGTAAAGGATAGGCACTTGACAGCAACAGTGAGGAGCAGCGGTTGATAAAATCTTCTGAGATGTGTCTCAAAGCTGCGGGTTTGTAGACAGGAGATGGGGAGTGGGGGGCGAAAGCTGGGGTGAAGAGAAAGCAGGACCGTTCCTGCAGGTCAAGTCGTGACAGGGCTGAGAGAGAGGAGGCTGTGGAGGAACCTCCTCTGAGAGGCGCCTCAGAGGCTGTGGGGGAGCTGAGTCCTTGGGGCATCCTTGGGAGAGTCCAGGAAAGCCGAAAGGGGAAGGGCCATCTGCAGAGAGGTCGAGGTCAAAGGCGTTCTTGCTGACTTTCGACTGGAATTTTCAGAGATGCCAGGGGTAGGATTTGGGGTTGGGGAAAAGGAGAGAAGGGAATAGAAGTGCAGTGACCTGATGACCTGAGTCATCCCTCTTAAAGTCCACTTTATTTGCTGATTGATGTAATGGATGCATTTAATTCAACCGCAGGACATTCACCAGTCTCCTCCCAGACTGGAGCACACACCAGTCCTTGTCATCCTAAATCTGAACCCTATCCTTCCTTTTTTTTTTTTTTTTCTGTTTCCCAGTTATGTCATTCATCTGAAAATATTTATTGAGAACCTATTGTAGGCCAGGAACTAGTATATGCTAGAGAAAAAAAAAAAAAGAAAAAAATTGGTTAACTTCAAACTAGGACTAAAACTTAAAATTAAAACTAAGAGTATTGGCACAGTCACACAATCACAAAGTATTTATGTACAGCTTCCTGTGTCTGCATTTTCCCTAAAGGCTTAAAAAAAAAAAAAAAAGATTGTTTTGATGTGAACCATTTCAAAAATCTTTATTGAATTTGTTACAATTACTCTCTGCATTGGAAGGTGAAAACTTAACCACTGGATGGTCAGGAAAGTCCCAATCTCCTAATAGCTTATTAATAGGACATTTGCTCCCGATTTTTTTTTCCCATAATGTTAGACTCCTGCTGTGATTTTAACTATGAGAGGAAGACATGAGTAAGTGAGCACTCCCACTTTGCTCAGAAGATGAAAAGGAGCTCCACCCCAAGTTCGTAAGTGTTGTCAGGACAAGATGTTGTACCCTGACCTCTGGCTAATATTTTAAAAGTGCAAAATGGGATGTATCACAGTGAAAACACAAGGAGGTAATAAGCACACAAAAAGTTCACTTTCACTGTTGAAGGGTATGCCAAATGAAATGAGGAAATGCTAGTATTAAAATTTAGAAATGTTTTAGAATAACAGTCCTCATTGCTATGACAATAGTGTTTTCAAAGGATTGGCAGGACTGTGAAAAGCTTCTGTTACTCAAAGCAGAACTAGTCAGTTCTGCTGTGAAAGCCTTTTTATTAAGTACTGATTTTGTGCCAGATCCTATAGTAGGATCTGAGGAAAAGAAAATAAATTATCACATTTTTATTTTTCTAAAGGCACTTTCAGGAATTTGGATTATTACTCAGAAACATATTTTAAGAGTTTTAAACAAATTATTTCTGCTGATTGAGTAACTGTATCTAAAGAACTATCAGATATTAATTTTTTTAATGAGCATAATGTGTACACATTATTTTTAATCCCAGAATTATAAATTTTAAAGTAAGAATAGCAGACAAAAATTGCTTTAGCATATTATGCTGAATTCATTTAAAATATAGTCATTAAAATTACGTTAACTAAAGAATGTTGATGGCAATGGAAATGTTTATAATCTGTCTCTTATACACATCTAAATAGGAAAAGGAGTACTGCCATTTGATTTTCTTTTTTGATTTCTGTTTTAAAAAATATAATTGTCATAAATTAGTTTTTAATCATAAAATCATGCATTTTTAAGTGTAATGGTAAAGAGATAAAATTTATTAGCATAGTATCATTTCATTCTAATTCTCTAGGTTTTAATTGTATTAGAGTATCATTCTGTGTGACTTAAATCAATAATTTGAGACAAGTATAGTCTAAATCATTAATAAGTCCAGGTGACCTCTCTTTACCACAACAAAACCTGCTATTTGAACATGAGCTTCAGGAATAGAGAAAATCAATTGCATTAATATCCAATATCTAAGTGACTCCATCATATTTTATTAAATGAGCAATTTAGTAGTATTACTCAAATACATTCACTTACAGAACGGCTCCATGGGTACGAACTCAGCCTGTAAAACTCCCCTGGTTGGCCTGTGGTGTGCTACTTATTGGGTTCATTTTATTCTTGATGTGTGTTACTGTAACCATACAGATGGGTTTATCACAAGTGATTTCATTTTCATCTTGAAAGTGCAATTTAAAGATTATTAAGACACGTGTTGTCCTCTGAATATAATGACTACCTCTAATGTAATGGATTGCACTAAGAAGAACGCTGTTGCAATCAATTTAAAGCACTGAGAAGTGAACACAGCAAGTTAAGATCCCGTTCTGATCATTGATTAATAATGGAGTGTTTTGCTTCAAAAATTCCCATCTTACACTCTTGTACTTTGCTTGCCGGCTTTACCTTTGGACAGATCTGGGTTGATATGCCAGCTCTGCATCTTCCTTGCTGGGTGATTTAGCAACTTGGTTAACCTTTTGGAGCTTCAGTTGACTCATTTGTAAAATGAAGCTCTTAATGCCTGCAGTAGTGTTCCAGGGACAAGTATCTGGCCTACCGCAATCTTACAGTGTTCACAGTTTCAATATTGAAGTTACCATATGTGTTACTATGTTAAAAATTCAAATAACCCCACTCAGCCAAGGGTTCATTTTCTCTTCACAAATATTTGCAAAGGAATTACTACTCGGTTTTTAAATACACTTAAATTTTATTCAAAGATGACATGATGTGTACATACAAAATATTCTCCACTTATATTGAGGAAATAGAGACAGCAGGCAACAGCTAAAAACCTAAAAGGAGCATGATTTGATGTTGCTCCATGAAGCCTGGAAGAACTGTCTACACTGTTCAAGACCCTCTTTTCCATTTATTGGGATATCTTTGTATCCTTCTTTTTCTGTTAATGTTGAAAATGATATTGTTAGTCACTTGGTCGTACCCAACTCTTTGTGACCCTATGGACTGTAGCCTGCCAGGCTCCTCCATCCAAGGGATTTTTCCAGGCAAGTATACTGGAGTAGGTTGCCATTCCCTTCTCCAGGGGATCTTCCCAACTCAGGGATCAAACCAGGGTCTTCCACTTTTCAGGAAGACTTTTTTTACTGTCTGAGCCACAGGGAAGGCCTAAAAGCATGCTTATGTTGAAGTGAAGTGAAGTCGCTCAGTCGTGTCCGACTCTTTGCGACCCCGTGGACTGTAGACCACCAGACTCCTCTGTCCATGGGATTCTCCAGGCAAGAATACTGGAGTGGGTTGCCATTTCCTTCTCCAGGGGATCTTCCCGACCCAGGGATCGAACCCAGGTCTCCTGCATTGCAGGCAGACACTTTAACCACTGAGCCACCAGAGTAGTTAGAATAGGAAACAGGAGTCCAAAATGGCGGTGGCTAAAAGACAAGGAAGGGAAAAGCCAACGAAAATAGAACAAAGGAAGGTCAAAGAAGGTCGGAGGACTGGAGTGAGGACTTCATGTGGAACAAACAGCACTCCTGGCTAGCCCAATTTGCATAGGGCAGGCCCAGGGGGAGGGAAAAACATATAAAAAGAGGAGCCAAAGGGCACGTTCACTCTCTCTCTGTCTCCCGCACACTGGCTCACTCCCCCGCTCTTTTCTCTTTGCGTCTTTGGGTTGGCATGCCCTCACACCTTAAGGATGGATTCTCCTGCTATCTTCTAAATAAAATAGAGCTGCAACACTGATTTGTCTAAGAGCTATAACACAGTTTGTCCAAGACCCGAGAGCTGTGACGCACTGAGGACTTTAATGTCCGTCGCTCCAAATCTTTGTTGTGACGAGACAGAACTGAGGAGCATACACTCACCTGACACTTATATATATTGTTCTTGAAAAACCTTAGACTTCAGTCTCCTTTTCTAATGTTTTCCATTTAAACCATTTTAATATTTAAAAGCCTTATTACCAGGCTACGAGGGTTTGTGGTATTTACTCTCTTGTAATACAGGAACTCTATCCATAGATTTTTCAATTCTCTTTCCTATAAAAAATTATTGAATATGTCCTCTGCCTAGAAAATGCAGCAAGAGTGGAGGTTTAAGGAAAGTGTACTGTTCCTTAACTATACTCCATTGCAATACATGAAATAAAATCTTGATGGAGTTCAACATTTTTTTTTCATCCTGAACATACCCTTCACCTTTCATTACTTCAAAGGGGTTTAAAGGTTAAATTTAACCATTAGCTGTGACACTATCTCTCTTAGATCAAGACCTCTGGAATCACCCAGCTTTCCACTTCATATGGATTCTTATGAATTATAACTTTTTCATCTTTGTCCCCAATATCTAATACAATGCTTGTCCATGGCAGAGATCTACTTATCATTTTCGAGTAAGAAAAGTAGGACAATGGATCAGACGGCTAATTGTGCTATTAGAATCACAGAATAAGCTGGCTTCCTTTGTACTCATATGAACTACTATTCCAGAAAATAATAAACATCTTCCATGGAACTGGAAGTATAAACCATTGATTGACCTAAAATTCTCTGATCTTACTATGTTTGTCTCGGAAGATTTAACAAAGTCAGTACTGAATTTAAGAGATGTAAAATTTAGGGAATAATGAAAATAAAATATTTCTGAATTGGAACTTGTCAGTGATTAATACTCCTGAATAGAAATATGAAAATTGGAGTTTTTATGTTCTAAGCTTTTATAGGACTTCCCTGGTGGCTCAGACAGTAGTTTTATTTTTAATTGCTGCGTGAATGACATATAACATTATATTAATGTCAGGTATACAACATAATGTTTTGATATTTGTATATATTGCAAAATGATCATCTCCATATGTCTGGTTCACGTTGGTCACCATTTTACTGCAAAACATTCTTTTTCTTGTGATGAGAACTTAAGATCCATTTTGTTAGCAAAATATTCAGTCATGTGTTTAGTTGCTAAGTCATGTCCCCTCTTTGCAACTGATGGACTGTAGCCCACCAGGCTCCTCTGTCCATAGGATTTCCCAGGCAAGAATACTGGAGTGGGTGGCCATATTCTTCTCTAGGGGACCTTCCCTACACAGGGATTAAACCCATGTCTCCTACACTGCACACAGATTTTTCACCCCTGAGCCTTCAGGGAAGCCCTCCCAAATATGCCATACAATATTATTTACTGTAGTCACCACACTGTATAGAACATCCCCATGATATTTATTTTAGATGGAAGTGTATGTCTTTTGAACCTCGTAATTCATTCCTTCGGCCCCCCAGCTTCCAGCCTCTACCTCTAGTAACTACTAATCTGAAAAACTGGAGCTTTATTCTCTCTTTTCAACACGAAGCACAACTGTAGCAGCACAGTGTACTCATTTAAAATTGTGGAATATGTACATAGGAAATTGTACATAGGAAAAATTAGGGGGGAAAATAGGTATAGGTGACACTGTGATGAACAATAAAGGTGAAATGTACTCAGTCGTGTCCAACTCTTGGCGACCCCATGGACTGTAGCCCCCCAGGCTCCTCTGCCCATGGGATTTCCCAGGCAAGAATACTGGAGTGGGTTGCCACTTCCTTCTCCAGGGGAGCTTCCCCACTCAGGGATGAATGCTGATCTCTTGCGTCTCCTGCATTGGCACATGGATTCTTTACCACTAAAGCCATCTGGGAGGCCCATATTTCATATTTTTATGAAAAATGACTGGCAAAATTTCTTTTAAAAAACTATCAGGAAGCCCCTTTTTAAATATTATCATTATTAAAAATGCCTAAAAACTCATTTGGTTATATTTTAAACCCCACCAGTGCCACCCCCCCACCCCTGCCTAGTCCTGTTTATTATGAAATACAAACTCATGCAAAAAAGTACATTAGAAGTATTCAGCTTATTGAGTTATTATATAGTGAAAGTATATATAACCACCACCTAGGGCAAGAACTAGAATATTGCCAGGAAGCTAACACCCACTATAGCTTTGTTTCTATCATAATCTCTTTATTATCTCCTGAAAGTTGATCCTTACCTAAGTATTCTATCATCAGTTCATTGTTTTTCTTTTTACCACCTAGGTTGGTATCTCTAAATACTATGGTATCGCTTTGCCTGCTTTTTATTATTTTACATAAATGGAATCATGCTTAGATTTTTTTTAAACTTCCATCATTTTTTCCCCTTAATCATTATACTTTTGAGATTCATTCATATTTTTTGGTATAATTATGTCATTCTTTTCAAAGTTTTAAAGTATTACATTTTATGATTATACCACAGTTTATTTATTCTGCTACTGCGGATTGACTTTTAGATCATCCTGAAGTTTTGGAACTGATGAGTAGTAACCCCAGGGTCATTCCTGTGATGTCTGCCTTAGGGCACGCAGGCTTGGGCTGTGGTTGGGTGTGACAGAGACCCCTCCCTAACCAAACGTCAGGCAGACTCTTCCACTCTCTCCTCCACCAGGCTTCAAACCTGGCCCCCTCTTGTCCTGGCCCCCTCACCCCACGGTTAGCAAGAATCCTGCTCATCAGGTTAGAAAGAATTCCCCCACCTTCCGTAATCTGATCACCCTTGATACCTAATCAAGTTCCTCATCTCCCATCTTTAATATCTGCCTGTCAGTTTAGCAACAATCCCCTACCCTTGATGTTTCCTTTTGGTCACCCACTGACTCCCTCACTCTGTTGTGCCTGAATGTCATACAGTTGCTTCAGTCGTGCCCAATTGTGGACAACCTTATGGACTGTAGCCCACCAGGCTCTTCAGTCCATAGGATCGACAATAAATAGCCAGCTGTCTTTACTGTAATATGAGTTGAGCTCAACCTCTCTCCTCCATTGCCATAACTCCATGGCAAGAATCTTGAATAAAGTCTTCCCTATTGGTGTGGTACTATCAGTAAAGAATCCACCTGCCAATGCAGGAGACTTAAAAGACGTGGGTTCGATCCCTGAGTTGGGAAGATCCCCTAGAAGAGGAAATGACAACCCACTCCAGTATTCTTGCCTGGAGAATACCATGGACAGAGGAGCATGGTGGGCTACAGTCCACAGGGTTGCACAGAGTTGGATAGGACTGAATTGACTTAGCACAGGACTAGCTGAGCTTGTGTGAAACTTTTTCTTTAATAGTACACACAGAAGAATAATTGATGAGTCACAGGACATCACTATCTTCAATTTAATCGATAGTTCTTATTTTTTGCAATGGAGATAATGGTTTACACTTCCACCATCATTCACGAGAGTTTCCTTTGTGCCATCCCCTGGCTGTTTTGCATTTTAGCCATTTGTGTGGATGGATAAGGAATTTTATTATTGTTGAGTGAATATCCCCTGGTTAATGAGGTAAAGCACCTTCCCACATGTATACTGATCATTTGAATCACTTCAATAGTTTCCTTTATATCTGTTTATGTTTGGTTATTCTTGCTTATATTTTTGGCCTACTTTCTTTCTTTTTTACTTACTTAATTATAGAAATAGTACTTTGTGATTATATGTGTTGCAAATAATGTCTTTTTCACTTTTTTAATGTGGAATTTTGGTTAAAATATTAGGTTTAATACCAACCAGTTTATAATATTTTTTCTATGGTGAGTATTTTTATTATTCTGGTTAAATATTATTTTGCTCTGAAATCATGAAGAGATTCTATTCATTTAATCAGATGTATCTGCTTGCTTGTTTAGTTGGTTAGTTTGTGTGTGTGTGTTGCATGTATATTTATAATTCCAATAGAATTTTATTTCTGTGAATGATATGCAATCGGGTTCAAGGTATTTTCCTTTTAATCTCTGAGGAAGTTTCATCATTTATGAAAAGACCACTTTTCCTCCAGTGCTTTAAGTGCTTCTGGTATCACAAATCAAGTGTCAGTGTCCCAGGAGGCTATCTGAAGGCTGGCTACTTTTGCCCCATTCTCTTAATCTACCCTTGCCTCAGGAGCATATGCTTTAGAATTTGGTTTCATATATATGGCAGTTCAAGGGCTCCCACATTCTTTTCCTTCAAGAGAGCTTTGGCTATTTTGGAGTCTTTTCATTCCCATGTGAATTTTAGAAGCATCCTGTTAAGCTCCATTTAAAATATTATTTTTAGTGGGAGATTTTATTAGCTATGTAGACAATTTGTTATGACATGATATTTTTACAGTGTTACATGTTACAAAACATGAGCATGATTGTTGTCGTTTAGCTGCTAATTTTATCTGATTGTGACTCCATGGATTGCATATAGCCCACCAACCTCCTCTGTCCACGAGATTCTCCAGGCAAGATTACTGGAGTGGGTTACCATTTCCTCCTCCAGGAGATCTTCTCAACTCAAGGACCCAGTCTGCATCACCGCCGTTGGCAGGTGAATTCTTACTGCGATGTCCCTGGGGAAGCCCATTCACATGGTACATACCTCAAATTATTAAACCTATTTTAAATTTCTTAATACTGCTTTAAAGTTTCTGACATTCTGTGCATCTTTTGTAGGACAGGCTAGTAAGCACGCTTGATTTTCATTATTCCCTAGACTTACATTCTACATGAGGCTTCCCAGGTGGTGATAGTGAGAAAGAACCTGCCTGCCAATGCAGAAGACAGAAGAGATGTGGGTTATACATCCCTGGGTTGGGAAGATCTCCTGGAGGAAGGCCTGGCAAACCACTCCATTACCTGGAGATTACCTGGAGAATCCCATGGACAGAGGAACCTGGAAGGCTACAGTCCATGGAGTCACAACTTAGCAGGCACACCCATGTGTTCTATATGAAGTCATTACAGAGACTGAGTTAACCTTGGTTCTAGTTTGTTGTGAACCTCTTGCACAGTATTTTTGTCATCTGATTAATATCCAACCTTTTTAAATGTGTGTTTATGTGTTAACACATCTTATTTAAACATAAGTCTAACAAAAATCTTCACTAGTATTAAGAAATTACAAATGTATTTTATATTTTGAAAAGAATAAGGATAAGGGCCATCAATTCAATATCACATAAGGTCTGCTTGGAAATTCTTTGATTATTTTATGGGCTTATTTAGGACATATTTATCTCCTACTTCCAAAAACTTCAAGGCAGTTTAGAGATTAGAAATGAAATGTCAAGATACAAACTACATGTGAAACAAAATGAAAGTCATTTAAAAGATTCAGAAATACCTGCTTAACTGAGTTGACCTACTTAAGAAAGCCTTCAGGCAAATACAGTGACATAGAGTTTCCTAAAAGATATAGGAAAATGTAAAATATTTGTACACATGCTTAAAAAGAAAGCACAAAAATGCATTGCACAGAGAGATTGGGAAAGATTCAGAAGATGGAATAGAGAGGGGTGAGTGAATGATTTGATTTACAAGCAAAAGTTATTTGCTGTCTCCTGGTTGACATCACCTGGGGGACTGATTCATACAAAAACAGCAAGGGGTTTGTGGGGAAGAGAGCATCACTCATGGTGATCTGCTTTCACACTAAAGCATTCCCATTCTGTAAGACTTGTTCATTTGAGTGTCAGAGAAGCACTAGCCCTTCAGATTTCATGGTGTTTGGGAACAGAAAATTTTGTTTATGATATTAGGCAAGTGTTGTTCAGTCACTCAGTCATGTCTGACTCTTTGCAATCCCACAGACAGCAGCACACCAGGCCTCCCTGTCCCTCACCATCTCCGTGAGTTGATGCTCAAACTCATGTCCATTGAATTGGTAATGCCATCCAACCATCCCATTCTTTTGTCTCCCCCTTCTCCCCCTGCCTTCAATCTTACCCAGCATCAGAATCTTTTCCAATGGGTCAGTTCTTCCCATCAGGTGGCCAAAGTATTGGAGCTTCAGTCTCAGCATCAGTCCCTCCAATGAATATTCAGAATTGCTTTTACTTAGGATTGACTGGTTTGATCACTGTGCAGTCCAAGGGACTCTCAAGAGTCTTCTCCAACACCACACTTCAAAAGCATCAATTCGTGGATGCTCAGCCTTCTTTATAGTCCAACTCTCCCATCCATACATAACTTCTGGTAAAACCATAGCTTTGACTAAACAGACCTTTGTTGGCAAAGTAATGTCTCTGCTTTTTAATATGCTAAGTTTGTCATGGTTTTTCTTCCAAGGAGCAAGCATATTTTAATTTCATTGCTGCAGTCACCATCTGCAAGTAGGTGCTCAATAAATATTTTTTAAATAGCAATTGAATAGATAAACCTTAAAGTACTCAACCAACTGGTTTTGAATCAGGAAAGGAGTACGTCAAGGCTGCATATTGTCACTCTGCTTATTTAACTTATATGCAGAGGACATGGTGCAAAATGCTGGTCTGGATGAAGAACAAGCTGGAATCAAGATTACCAGGAGAAATATAAATAATCTCAGATAGGCAGTTGACATCAACCTTATGGCAGAAGGTGAAGAACTAAAGAGCCTCTTGATGAACTTGAAAGTGAAAAAGTTGGCTTAAAATTCAACATTCAGAAAACTCAGATCATGGCATCTGGTCCCATCACTTCATGGCAAATAGATGGGGAAACAATGGAAACAGTGGCAGACTTTATTTTCTTGGCTCCAAAATCATTGCAGATAGTGACTGCAGCCATGAAATTAAAAGACACTTGCTCCTTAGAAGAAAAGTTATGACCAACCTAGACAGCATATTAAAAAGCAGAGACATTACTTTGCCAACAAAGGTCCGTCTTGTCAAAGCTATGGTTTTTCCAGTAGTCATGTATGGATGTGAGAGTTGGACTATAAAGAAAGCTAAGAACTGAAGAATTGATGCTTTTGAAGTGTAGTGTTGGAGGAGACTCTTGAGAGTCCCTTGGACTGCAAGGAGATCCAACCAGTCCATCCTAAAGGAAATCAGTCCTGAATATTCATTGGAAGGACTGATGTTGAAGCTGAAGCTCTAATACTTTGGCCACTTGATGTGAAGAACCAACTCATTTGAAAAGACCCTGATGCTGGGAAAGATTGAAGGCAGGAGGCGAAGGGGACCACAGAGGATGGGATGGTTGGATGGCATGACCAACTCGATGGACAAGAGTTTGAGTGGACTCTGAGAGTTGGTGATGGACAGGTTCCAGGGACCAGCCCCAGTGGATCCAGGGAATTTGAAGTGGGGACGGAGTTGGCGTGGAGAGGCTTATTTATAAAGAGAGATTAGGAAAGAATAGTGTAGTAGGAAGATTAGTGGAGAAAAGAGGCTGAATACCTTCGTTTACATAGGAGACCAATAAAGCTCCGAGACAAGGGGCTTGCACCATCTATGTAGGCCACCAGTGCCTGCTTGAATAGCAGAGGGTGCCCCACCTTGGGCTCCCTTTCACATGGGTCTTAGAAACCAGGGCAAATAAGTAGACCCGGAGAGCCTCTGTGCTCCAGGTGGGAATTCAGCCTGAAAGGGGAGAAAAGAATGACATGGGGGAGCCAAGCATTGGTGCCAGACCCACAACTTTATTTTCAAAAGCAGCTTATATACCCCAAGTTGTACATAAAGAAATAATGGAATATGCAGAGTTATGCAGGGCCAGCACTCCTGATCCTTATTGAGACCAGGCTTTCTTTTTGCATACCTTCCCTGGTGGCGCAGATGGTAAAGCGTCTGTCTACAATGCAGGAGACCCGGGTTCCATCCCTGGGTTGGGAAAATCCCCTGGAGAAGGAAATGGCAATCCACTCCAGGACTATTGCCTGGAAAATCCCATGGACAGAGGAGCCTGGTAAGCTACAGTCCATGGGGTCGCAAAGAGTTGGACACGACTGAGCGAGTTCACTATATTCCCATATACAAAAGATCTTAGGTGGTTTTACATCATCTTCTGGCAAGTGGGCCTGTTAACATTTTTATGACTCTCTTCCTAGATAAATGTCTATCAACCAGAAAACTCATTTTCCCTTGAAGTGTTTTTTCTTAATCTGCATCACCCTCAAAGTACTAAATAAAGTTACATTCCTGTAGAACAAAGGTGCAGTGGGTTATAACAAAGAAAGTACTTAACTCAAAGATCTAATGTTGCTAATACCAGGGCTACTACCTGTTTTTTCTACATACTAACTATATCAACAAATAAAAGATATGAAAACTTGGCAGCAAGTGTTGCCTCAACAAATGAAACCCTTAATCAGTCCTATTCTAATGATTTTGACTCCTCGGAAGCCCCTACATTCCTAGGATGTTTTAAGCTTCCTGTGCCTCTCGCAGTCAGGAGGCCGCAAACAATCACACGCGTAGCTGTAAGAGTCTGGACAAACCTGTCAGGCAGGCTAGAAAGCCATCAGAGGGGTTTTTGGATTGAAACACTCTTATTATGCCCATGAGACTTATTATCTAAAAGCTTTAAATTAACTTTTTCCAGGAAAAGTTGGTGGGGGACAGCCCCCTGTTAATGTCAGAGGAGTAGGTGGAAAACATAACACAGTAAAGCAGGTAGACTCTGGTTTGGGGAGTAGATGCTTCAGAAAATCCAGGGGGACCCCTGTGGCTGGATCCCGTCTTTGCGTTTTGTCAGACCCCTTTCCTCATGACCTTTGCCATGGGTGGGATTCCCCATGCTGGCTCCCGGCAGACAGGGAAGCTTCGTGTGCTGCAGTCCATGGGGTCGCAAAGAGTTGGACATGACTGAGCTGCTGAACTGATCTGAACTGAAAGCACTTTTTTTTTTTTCCCATTATTCTTTCATGCTATAATTGTGGCTGTTTCTCCCTTTCTTCTTCTTGTTGTTTTTTTTTTTTTTTTCTGTAACGTAGATGATGTGGGTAGAAGACTTGAAATCAATGCGCTAAAGATGGGAAATTGCCGTGAACATTTTTACCAACACTATTATTTCCCTAAATTCTCAGATGGCATTGGGAGGTCTACTGGACGTAGTGGTAGGCAGAGCTGAGGGAATTGCTGCCAAATGTGGGGCCGGTCTTGCCAAGGAATCACTGAAAGAAAAGAAATGACCTACTACTCATGAGTATTCTCTCATCTCATTTTCATTCATGAACTGTTAAGCATTTGGCTTAAGCTAAACTTGAACATTTTATTGATCTGTTCGGCACTATTCATGAAGACCATTTGTACTCACGCAGTAGGTTAGTGACTGGTGTTATTAGGTGAAAATGGAATCTAGCTGAAAGGAGAAAAAGTAGACGTATATTGGAGAGCAATTACCATATAAATAGACATTAACTATATAAGAGAGTTCTCTGATGTAAAATAAGTGACACAGGTCTTTTGGGGTGTTAACTGCTGAGATTTCAAGTTAGAATGATATTTCAACTCTTTTTTTCTTTTCCCCCTGGACCATCTCAGCATAGGAAGAAAATCTAAATGAGAGGTTAAAATGCTGAACTGTCAGGACTTATAGCTGCAGAATATCTGAGCACGTTATCCAGTTGTAATGTATGAAAAAGCACACAATTAGATATGGGGCTGGGCACGTTTGTATGTGGAAATGACAATAGCACATCAACATTCAAATAACATGACAAATAAATTATGGAGGTTTGATAGAGTTGTGTCAGTTCAAAAATACTCAAGACTTTATTTTTCTGTCCATTTTTTATAAGTTGTAGAGGCATTTTCTAAAATCTGTTTTTGCACTAGGTAGCAGAATCTTCACGATGAATAAAAATATGAGAGAAAAATGAAATATTCTAAATGTAATTCCTACTGAAGGTGAAACATTTCCACTAACATGTTTTGGTGTTCACTTAACATGTAACAAGATATCAATCACCCCTTCACTCATTTTAAATAAGTGAATTAAAGTTTTGCCCACAATAGAATAAAAAGAAAAGACTACAAAGTGTAATTATTACAGCTAAATTTGATTCTCAAATAATTTTTTTCTAGAACCAAAAAAAAAAAAAAGTGAATTAAGGATGTGCAGCTACAAATGTAGCAGATAAAAAGCCTATGAAGTTAGTTAGGAAAGCTTTTTCTCTCTCTTTTATTTCTTCTTAAAGAGTGTTCATTTATTTATTTATTAGGCTGCACCAAGTCTTAGCTGTGGGGCATATAAACTCTGGGTTGCTCCATGTGGGCTCTAGTTCCCTGACCCGGGATTGAACCCAGGCCCCTGCACTGGGAGCTCAGAGTCAGGCACTAGACGCCCTAGGATAGTCCTGCTCTTTTGTTTCTAAAAGAGATAAGAATAAAAAATGTTGTTTATACTTTAAAAATCACACAATCATTGCGTGTTTGTGGATGATATGAGCTGCTCTGACTTTTTGCTCTCAATGACAAGCATTTGATTGTTCCCCACATTTCATGGAACCATTTCTGGGGAATGGTCATGTGTCCGTAACATGTACAACCCAGTAACTCTATGAAGAAGTTAAAGCTTAGTGAGCATGTGTAGTACAGCTGGTCTAGAGTTCAATTAGAGGCATCACCAAGATTCAGTGCTGAATTTTTGGATCTAAACCCCTGTATTCTCTCTACCATGCTAATCTGCCTCTGAAATAACAATGCATCTGATAACTGCTTAACTTAACGGATTGTGTCCTTCTGTAAGTATGTCAGCTAATGTTACCTGTGTGCTGAACCCTGAGTATGAGCCCAGATGGTTTACCTTTACCTAATATTCTTATAATAAACATCATAAAGATTATATTGTATTTGAAATTGGGCCTTTTATATTTGTGCATGATAATATTTTAATAGAAAAAATTAAAACAGCATAAAATGATCAAAAAAGAATGTCTATTGCCAGCTTATTAGCATAAGCTGAAATATTAATATTATGCTGTTGTTAAGAATGATATGCAAAGAAATAGAGGAAAAGAACAGAATGGGAAAGACTAGAGATCTCTTCAAGAAAATTAGAGATACCAAGGGAACATTTCATGCAAGGATGGGCTTGATAAAGGACAGAAATGGTATGGACCTAACAGAAGCAGAAGATATTAAGAAGAGGTGGCAAGAATACATGGAAGAACTGTACAAAAAAGATCTTCATGACCCAGATAATCATGACGATGTGATCATTAATCTAGAGCCAGACATCTTGGAATGTGAAGTCAAGTGGGCCTTAGAAAGCATCACTACGAACAAAGCTAGTGGAGGTGATGGAATTCCAGTTGAGCTGTTTCAAATCCTGAAAGATGATGCTGTGAAAGTGCTGCACTCAATCTGCCAGCAAATTTGGAAAACTCAGCAGTGGCCACAGGACTGGAAAAGGTCAGTTTTCATTCCAATTCCAAAGAAAGGCAATGCCAAAGAATGCTC
>SJYT01005981.1:15437-37483 GCA_006410635.1 Cephalophus harveyi | reverse complement strand
TGAAGAATTGATGCTTTTGAACTGTGGTGTTGGAGAAGACTCTTGAGAGTCCCTTGGACTGCAAGGAGATCCAACCAGTCCATTCTGAAGGAGATCAGCCCTGGGATTTCTTTGGAAGGAATGATGCTAAAGCTGAAGCTCCAGTACTTTGGCCACCTCATGCAAAGAGTTGACTCATTGGAAAAGACTCTGATGCTGGGAGGGATTGGGGGCAGGAGGAGAAGGGGACGACCGAGGATGAGATGACTGGATGGCATCACCGACTCGATGGACGTGAATCTGAGTGAACTCCGAGAGATGGTAATGAACAGGGAGGCCTGGTGTGCTACGATTCATGGGGTCGCAGAGTCGGACACGAATGAGCGACTAAACTGAACTGAACTGAAGAATGATATGAGAGCTGAACAATGACGAAGGCAGAATGTGAAAGAATTGATGCCTTTGAACCATGGTGCCAGAGAAGACTCCTGAAAGTCCCTTAGAGAGCAAGGAGATCAAACCAGTCAATCTTAAGGAAGATAAACCCTGAATATTCACTAGAAGGACTGATGCTGAAGCTGAAGTTCCAGTATTTTGGTCATCTAATGTGAGCAGACAACTCACTGGAAAAGTCCCTGATGCTGGAAAGACTGAGGGCAGAAGGAGAAGAGGGCATCAGAGGATGAGATGGCTGGATAGCATCACCAATTCAATGGACATGAACTTGGGAAAACTCAGGAAGATGGTGAGGGACAGGGAGGCCTGGCGTGCTACAGTCCATGGGGTCACAAAGAGACACGACTGGGTAATTGAACAACAACAATACAGACTCACATGGCGATAACTATAGACTAAATTTAAAAAAAATGTAAATACTCATGTGAGCACATTACTGTAACAAAAATTAAAACTGTACCTGGACATACCCTAGGGCAAAATGGGTACCAGCATTAAGAAATATCCAGATTGAATAAATGGTTGATTCAGACTTTTGAATGTATAAGATGCCCTTATGTAAGTTGGCTCATTTAGCTACAAGAAAATGCACCCTGTAGTTATTTGCAACATTACCTCAACCCAAACAAATTCCCACAGGAAATTTCCCATCCTCTCACTTACTCAGAGCTAAGAGTGTCAAGGGAGTCTGTTATCACTGTCTTTGAAAATCAAACAGGTGTGAGGAGGTTATGTGTATTCTGCCAGAGTCCCAACACTGAGTCAGTTCATTCTCACCTCTGAACAGCATCTTAGCGTCAATGTCTATCTGAGTTCAAGTCCCAATTCACCCTTATATCTAAATGCTTTGAATGAAAAGCAATGGTTATAGAAAAGTGTACTTTCTCTTAAAGTGAAATTCTGAGCAACATTAACCGTTGTGAAGTGAACAATTCAGGGGCATTTTGCACATTCACAGTGTTGTGCCAGTACCACCATCTCCACATAGTTCCACAAATTTCTGCAGTTTGAGTTTCTATTGTGTCCTATGCTGAGCTCAGGAACCTCATGGACTAGTGGAAAAGAGAGGTTTCCGGAATGGAGGGGGACATGTTTGAAACTGTGGTGGCATCTGGCTGAGGAGAGAACATTCCTGAAACTAAGGGACATCAATTCTTGGGGAGGGTAGGAGTGTGGGCAAAATTCAGCTGGTCACATTTTATTGAACCTTTGAAGAGGATAAGATCTAACCTATCCCAAGGAAGCGAAAGGAGAACCTTTTCCCAGCAGACAGATCCAGAGAGGTGGTCCTGGGAGCCTGGAGGAGCTCTGAGTGTTAGGGAAAATCCAGTCTTTATGCAGCTCCATGTGAAACACAGCAAGAAAAGGGGCAGGGAAGGCGAAACTAAACACCGGCAGGAGCGGGTCCTGAAACACTGAGAACTGTGCTTCTCAGGAGCTGCAAACTTCGTTCGGCACATGAGGGGCAGCTATCCGATCACTGAAGCTGCTCTGGTCAGATTTTCGTTTTCCACCCATGTTCTGGCTGTCATGTGGCTCACTGATTGGAGGAAGGTGAGGCTGGAGACAAGGATGACAAAAAGTTTATCCACTGCAGTGGCTATTGATCCTTAATGGCCAAGGGTGATAGTAGGAACAGGAAGAGAAGGTATAAAATATATTTAAGGAGCAACATCTGAAGATCATGGAAATTCATTAGACAGGGTTGCTGAGGGTAAGAGACATTAAGAAAAGGACCCAGAGCGCTGGTGCAGTTGACAGAGAAAAATTCCATAAAACCGAATTCAGATGTAAAAGAGAGGAAACAGGATACTAGGGGCAGAAGTGAGTTCCGTTTTGGACCTAGTGTATTTGCAATACTTGCAGGACATCCCGGTGGAGGAATCTTGTAGTTTGGGGTAGAGCGGGACCTGAGTACGGAGTTAGCAGACATGGTTACTCCATCTCAGGCCTGAGCAAGATTCAAGAGTTAATATCCAATAAGTAACTGGGTGAAGCGCGAAAACATAGATGTGAAATAAAATAAGGTTTAAAAGGGAACATTTAGCAATAAGCGCCCTACTGCTGAATCTACTGGAATAATTTCACATTGAAAATACAAAGAGTTGAGACATGAATTTTAGATAAAGAAGGGGAGAGACCAGACATAAGCCAATGATCTCAGAAGCCAGTGCATGAAACGGGGAGGAGTAGTTGGAAATACAAAGCCATTGTAAGAGTCACGAAAGCGAGGCCATGGGCTGTCTGGGGCTCTGGTTGCTTGAAAGTTTCAATAGTATTGAAACGGGCAGGACCTTATGATCCCTGCTGATCCTCTGCCTGCCGTTTGTCTGTGGAAAACTTTAGTCAAAGACTAAGTGTAATCAGAGAAAGGAGAACATGCAGAAACAAAAAGGAGTCAAGGAAGATCAAATAATAATAATGCAGTCACTAAGCAAAGTCAAGGATGTTTAGTTCCTCCTCAAGGACGAGAGATAATATTCTGAGCCATATCCTCTGAGCTGTCTTATAGATACTGAAAACCCCACCAGGGGGAACAGGATTAGTGACACGATGACCAGGCTGTAGCCATGGCAGGAGCTGCCACAAATCTGAGATCTGGCCTCCAAGAGGTGGAAACGAACTGGCCCTGGAACTGAAGATTAACTGTACCTGAAACAGCCAAGACGCCATTGGTCAGACCACTAATGACCAAACCTGAAGATGACTGTCAGAGCTGACTGTGCTGTTTCTGCCTGGAACCTCCTCCTTCTGTTTATAGAGGCTCTTGCCCAGTGGTTGCCAGTGCAGGGCGTCAACCTTTGGACAGAGATCAGTTGTCCTTCCACCAGTTGCCAGCACCTGAAATAAAACAAACTTTCGCTTCTTTCAGCCTGGCCTGACTATTGGCTTTTGAGCAGCGAGCAGCCAGAACTCACCTTTTGGGAAAAGTATTGATCATGGTAAAGATTGTTCAGTATTGATTATTGGTAAATATTGATCATGGTAAATAAACAGGAAATTCATGATAAATTAATATATTGTTGACAAAATTATACTTGGATAGAGTTGATTGTAATACTGAGAGTACTGGATTTTCTTTAAAAAAAAAAAAAACTCTTAAGGTTAAAGCAAACAAAAATGACAGCAACAAAATCTCTGACTATAGAAAGAACTTAGTCGGCAAAGTAATGTCTCTGCTTTTGAATATACTATCTAGGTTGGTCATAACTTTTCCTCCAAGGAGTAAGCGTCTTTTAATTTCATGGCTGCAGTCACCATCTGCAGTGATTTTGGAGCCCAAAAAAATAAAGTCTGACACTGTTTCCACTGTTTCCCCATCTATTTCCTATGAAGTGATGGGACCGGATGCCATGATCTTTGTTTTCTGAATGTTGAACTTTAAGCCAACTTTTTCACTCTCCTCTTTCACTTTCATCAAGAGGCTCTCGAGTTCCTCTTCATTTTCTGCCATAAGGGTGGTGTCATCTGCATATTTGAGGTTATTGATATTTCTCCCGGCAATCTTGATTCCAGCTTGTGCTTCTTTCAGCCCAGCGTTTCTCATGATGTACTCTGCATACTGTGAAGAAGGCTGAGTGCTGAAGAATTGATGCTTTTGAACTGTGGTGTTGGAGAAGACTCTTGAGAGTCCTTTGGACTGCAAGGAGATCCAACCAGTCCATTCTGAAGGAGATCAACCCTGGGATTTCTTTGGAAGAAATGATGCTGAAGCTGAAACTCCAGTACTTTGGCCACCTCATGAGAAGAGTTGACTCATTGGAAAAGACTCTGATGCTGGGAGGGGTTGGGGGCAGGAGGAGAAGGGCACGACAGAGGATGAGATGGCTGGATGGCATCACGGACTCGATGGACATGAGTCTGAGTGACCTTCAGGAGACGGTGATGTACAGGGAGGCCTGGCATGCTGCGATTCATGGGGTCGCAAAGAGTCGGAAACGACTGAGCGACTGAACTGATAGAAAGAACTATGGCAATGGGGCACTGATTTTGACTTAGAACTGGAAGTTTATGGTAATAGAATAACTGAAATTCTGTAAATATTCTTGTATGTTTATTATCCAGCCAAGTAGCTGATAATATTGGAGAAGGCAATGGCACCCCACTCCAGTACTCTTGCCTGGAAAATCCCATGGATGGAGGAGCCTGGTGGGCTGCAGTCCATGGGGTCGCCAAGAGTCGGACACAACTGAGCGACTTCACTTTCACTTTTCACTTTCATATGTTGGAGAAGGAAATGGCAGCCCACTCCAGTGTTCTTGCTTGGAGAATCCCAGGGATGGGGAAGCCTGGTGGGCTGCCGTCTGTGGGGTCACACAGAGTCGGACACGACTGAAGTGACTTAGTGGCAGCAGCTGATAATATAATAATAAATCATTGATTTCCTTTAGGTAAATAATTTTGTTTAAGTCCTACCTAACTTCACTTCTATTTGGCTAAGCAGTTGCAGAAATAAGTCATGAAGAACAAATCAAACAAAACTTAAAAACAAGCGTGTAAAAACTATTCCAGTAGACCGCTATGCTTGTCCTGTTGATCCTGTATAATTCAAATTATTTCCCTGCAGAATACAGCTGGCACATTTATTGCTTGGGCTTCCTGGCATTGCCAAAGACAAGGGCTGCTGCTCTGTTTCATAGCTCTTTGATATACTGGGCTGATTTTTAACTGAAAGGATATGTTTTCTGAATCGAACCATCAATATCAAGAGCCAGTGAGGTAGGTGCTGAGTTTCAGCAGAGTTTTTAGATTAAAATCAATTTTCATCCTGTGATTGACATACTGACTACTCAGCAAGACATAAGCTTTAAAACGCTAAGTGACTGACTTGCTTACACATCTTACTCAATTCAAAATGATAAATATTACATCGTGAAAAAGACAAAGTATAAAAAAGACATATCCAACAAGCCTGTCAGAATCAGTATCAATGTAATAACTGCCTTGCATGACTTTGAAATAAAGAACTCAAATCTATCGGAGAGAGGTGGTGGAGATGAGGAAGGTCAGCTAGGGAGGGTGAGGATCAGAAGTGAGGGTGTGGATGGACTGCCCCACGTGGGTTCCAGTGTGTGGGGTCACCACTGGGGTCTCTGGATAGGGGGCCTTTGCTACATAGGATTCTCCCCAGTTCATGGGAAGCCTGGATGGAGAGAGAAGTGTCAGAGAGTCAGCAAACAGAGATATGCCCCAGAAGAATGCAGATTATCCTTTAAATGGTAAGAATGAGCCTCCTAGCAAAGAGGAAGTGTTCCCGAACAGAGTGGAGGAGTGAAGATGAGGTCAGCCACACCACTGAGCCATCCTCTGTTCCCTCTCTGCTGCTGGCCGTCAGCCCAAAGCTTTTCACAAGTTATTATCCCTGAAGACACCCTCACTGTGTGCCCAAGACCATGGCAGCCCTTACAAATGTGCTAACACCTACAGTGCGTGCAAGCTGCTGTTCAGTCGTGTCCGACCCTTTCATGACCCCATGGACTGTAGCCTGCCAGGCTCCTCCATCCATGAGATTGTCCAGGCAATAATACTGGGGTGGGGTGCCATTTCCTCCTCCAGGGGATCTTCCTGACTCAGGGAGCAAACCCTGTCTCTCATGTCTCCTGCACTGACAGGTGGGTTCTTCACCACTAGAGCCACCTGGGATACATTTCAATGGGAAACCCAAATAGACATGAAATAGTCATTTGAAAGTGACTCACTTATTACTTGGGAAAAAATAGCCTCTAGAACTCACTTTCTTTGAAAAAAAAATCCGTGTCATTTTCTCAAAGGCAGAATACTATCAACATCAGTAGTTTTCCAACTTTGCTGCACAGACTCACATAGTACGCTGTAAACATCCCAATCCCCAGGCTTGTGTTCCAAACCAAATACATCAGTGTCTTGAAGATAGGAGCTAGGAGACAGTAGCTCTGAAAAGGAGCAATCACATTTGAGAATCAGAAATCTACATGATCCACATCTCCCCAGAGGGTGCTTCAAGGCCCACTGGCACGGTGACACCTGGACGGGGATCTTGACTCACAGTCCACTTTTAAAGGAGACCCACAGGGGATTCCCCTTCTCCAAGTCAACCACTGCTTTCTTCCTCTGCTTGTTTTGGCCAAACACCTTCCATAATTTCTTCGTTATTTTCTAGAAAATGAGGACTACCTCTCCAGGAATGTAAAAAACACCCTAATAGATCACTGTTATTGTATATTTATCCTGCATAGTTCAAACTCTTTACTTTGTCTTTCTACATAATATCTATCCATCTATCCATCTATCTATTTATCTACCATCTATCTCTCCATCTGAGGAGCTACATTTGTAAACTAGAATACCTGTGTTTCAGGAGATGCACAGCTCATCAATCATTTTTCGTTTAGAGAACTTTTTTAGTCTGGCATGCACTTAATGTATATAAGGTAATATAAGGTAAAATACTATCCTTAACAAATAAGCCTGCCATGGAAGAAAGGAGTCTGGCAGAGGAGACCACTTCCAGGAGACTGTGTCATCCTGTTTTGTATCTAATTAGGTCCTTATTGTATCTAAATACTTGACCCTACCTTTCACAATGAATTAATGACTTTTCCTTCTTCCTCTCTCAAAAGAAGTTTCTAATTGAAATTAATTCATAATCAAGCCAAGTAAGGTGACTTTACCCACTTCCTCACAGACACAGCTTTTCTTGTGCTGTAAAGTGACATTTGACGATGTGTAGAAATTCAGGCATCCTTGTGTTTAATTTATGACTCTACACACTCTTCACTTTCACCCTTCCCTCCTTGGCAGGATACTTCATGATTTCTTATGCACAAAATGCAGGAAGTAATTACTGACCTTCTGTTAAATGAGTTTAGAAACTGGAACCAATTGGCTTTTACTAATTTTTTCTACTTCTCATAACAAGTACATAGAGATAATAAAATAAATAGCTTAAAATATGAAATAACACATTTTTATTAACAGATTTTTGTAAGTTTTGTAAAAGTGTGCATTTTTTGATGGAAATGATGTTGTTGCACAATGACCCATGTTCAGTGACAAGAAAGAAGAGTCAAACAGAAATTTAGGTCCCTTAAACATATTGATGATGCATATATGTGATGCACATATACTTCAAATTCATGTTCTGTGTGGATGGAACAAGGATGCTAATGAGCTAGTTCAGAGCTTTCTACCTTCTCATGTTCACTTTCCATCAGTCACTACCAAGAAAACCAGAAAGCAAAGCCCCAGTAGAGTGATGCTTCCTGGACCCTGTCTTCCTTTTCGCTCTGCTTTTCAGCGTTACTTTCATCTCCATCTTGTCTACACATCGATGCACCCAGACTAGTTTGTTGTACAGTTAAATGTTACAATGGACCAAAAAGTTTGACTATAGGCTAAATACATCTGAAGAATATTGCAGTCTAATTTTCTTGGGATTAAGACTTGCAGCATTCAAGAACTCTGGTGCCAGGGCAGTCTTCTGTATGGAATTAACCAGCCAATTGCTCTGGAATGATGCTGCCTGTCATTTTCCCACTATGACCTTGAGACTCTTCCCATGGGTGAGAACTTCATTAAATCTCAGGATTCCTTAAGTCAGAATAGGAATGTTTTCTTCCACCTTTTCTTCTTGAGTACTTTTCAAGCTCCAGTCCAGTACAATCTTAATGCTTTTATTAGGCTGCTATTTTCATAATCACTGTACTATTTTAATAAAATAATCTTCAAAAGCCATCAATTCTGTGCTTTTTTAAATTCATCAATGCAGAACAGGTTAATTATAGATTACCACAATACTAGTGTATCAGTTCAGTTCAGTTCACTCGCTGAGTCGTGTCCGACTCTTTGCGACCCCAGGAATCGCAGCACGCCAGGCCTCCCTGTTCATTACCATCTCTCGGAGTTCACTCAGACTCACGTCCATCGAGTCCGTGATGCCATCCACCCATCTCATCCTCTGTCATCCCCTTCTCCTCCTGCCCCCAATCCCTCCCAGCATCAGGGTCTTTTCCAATGAGTCAACTCTTTGCATG
Organism: Cephalophus harveyi; assembly: GCA_006410635.1. Lineage (NCBI taxonomy): Eukaryota > Metazoa > Chordata > Mammalia > Artiodactyla > Bovidae > Cephalophus > Cephalophus harveyi. Next base: position 29,036 of record SJYT01005981.1, on the reverse strand, counting down.
AGGTGGCCAAAGTACTGGAGTTTCAGCTTTAGCACCATTCCTTCCAAAGAAATCCCAGGGCTGGTCTCCTTCAGAATAGCAAGATATAATTTTCTTATATATGAATATGTTTGATTTTTCTTTGGGGAGTGTATATTCACCTGTAAATACACCTGTGTGTGCCCTAAGACACAGACATATTTGGCATGGCTGGGGCATCTGAGAAAATAATGAAAGTGACGATTCTGCGGACCCTGAGACTTTTAACACATATCTGCATCCAAAATCCAAAATCTCTCTCAGATATTTGGATCAAAGAGCAGTGTTGCTTTTAGTCTATTTTGCAGTCTATTTTGGGTACAAATGGGCTTCCCTGATGGCTCAGCAAGTAAAGAATCTGGCTGCAATGCAGGAGACACAGGAGACCTGGGTTTGATTCCTGGGTAGGGAAGCTCCCCTGGAGAAAAGAATGGCAACCCACTCCAGTATCCTTGCCTGGAGAATCCCATGGACAGGGGAGCCTGGCGGCCCACAGTCCGTGAGGTCACAAAGAGTTGGACACAACTAAGCGACTAAGACTCCACTTAAGGAAAAAGAATAGCACATGTTTCCTTTCTCCTGAAGGATCAGTTGAGGCTGCTGCTACTGCTAAGTCACTTCAGTCGTGTCCGACTCTGTGTGACGCCATAGACGGCAGCCCACCAGGCTCCCCGTCCCTGGGATTCTCCAGGCAAGAACACTGGAGTGGGTTGCCATTTCCTTCTCCAATGCAAGAAAGTGAAAGTGAAGTCGCTCAGTCGTGTCCGACCCTCAGCGACCCCATGGACTGCAGCCTTCCAGGCTCCTCCATCCATGGGATTTTCCAGGCAAGAGTACTGGAGTGGGGCGCCATTGCCTTCTCCGGCTGCTTCTGCATTTAAGGCACTCAAAAAGGGAAGAGTTGAAAGCTCTCTTCTGGACACCCCTCCCCAACCAGCAAACACAACTTTCACAGGCTCTGCTAATTATGCTTCATTCCATGACATTTCATATAGATGTGTTACCAGAAAGCAATGCTAGCCAAACCAGTACTTACAGGACCCGTGCGGATCTGTTTTTGATTCTAAATTTGAAATTCTGAGTAGGTGATTGAGTGCTTTCTCTCCTTTTCAATTCAGTATTTGAATTCTGTCTTTCAAGTCTGTCCCCCTCATCAGCGTTCCATTCCATAATCATGCTGTCATTTTCATTGGGAGCATTAAACATATTACAAGCTTTCTTTCCAGCCACCTTGAGTAGTCGCCTAATCGATACCTTTCTGGCAGTTATTTCCAAGGAGAATGGTATTTAGCCCAGGCATATTGAAGGCATATTCCCTGAACTCTCTCAACAAGCTTGCAACCTCTTATCTATTTTCACCAAAATGAGCCATCTATGCATATCTGTAATTTTTCTCCCCTCTGAGGCTTCTATGACTGCAGCGCTATCTTAGAATTATTCTTGGTGAATTTATAATAACGGTTCCCACAATACTTTTCATCGGGCGACTGCTTTGTTCCTTGTAAACAAACCCTGGAAAGAGAAATCCTTCGTCAGGGTCCTTTCTTTTCTTGCATAGCTTTTGAAAAGCTGTCTAAATCTCCATTTTAACCTCCAATTGCTTTTCTCCTGGGGAGCTGAGTGCAAGGAGAATAAAAGAGCCAGCAGTTTTCCTTTTCGATGAGTCCCTCTCTCTTTCTGCTCCCCTCACCCCACCCCCCGCCGGCCCCCTGGGCTGCCGTCTTCTCTCTGCAGCCCTCCCCTCCCCTCCTGTCCTGGGTGCTGGCTGCCATCACACCTGCACGAATTCACCTTCCCAAGCCCTCATTGGGTGGACCTCACATTTTTCCAAGTTCCTGATGGATGCTCTGCTGGCCAGCAGTGGGGGGAGGCTGAAAGAGGGTCAGACAAGCCTGCTCATCTGATGAGAAGCCATCCTTCTGGCCTGCACGCCCCTGTGCAAGGAGCCCTGAGCACCGCAGAGGGTTTGAGGGGTTTGGTTCCCAGGTGGGGGGGACCGGTGGGCCCCAACAGGAAGAACAGGCAGGAGTTTCTGTGCCTGAGTGCAGGCCTGTAAGGGGAGGTGACTGAACTTTTTATAACTCTCAGAAGATGGATGCATTTTCACAAATGCGAATTGTGTCTCCCTGAAATTCATGCACTGAAATCCTGACCCCTGGGACCCCAGAACGTGACTCTATTGGAAGGCGCTGTCTTGAAAGAGGTAATTAAGGTAAAATGAGATTGTATGGGTGGGCCCTAAGCTAAAACCACTGGTGTCTTTTTAGGACGGGGAGTCTAGGACAGACATGCACACACAGAGGGGACTGCGTGAGGACATCTATGAACCAGTGAGACGGGTCTGCCTGGGAAGAAATGGCCTTGACACCTTGACCCGTCTTCTAGCCTCTAGACTGTGAGACATGCCTTTCTGATGTGGAAACCTCCCAGTCGGTGGTCCTTGGCCCGAGCGAACCGCTACAGAAAGCCACCTTGCCTGGTCTCTACGCACAAGTAAGAGATGCAGGGAAACAGCAGTGTTTCTGTGATGTGTCTTGGATCTGTTTCACGTTGCTGCTGCTGCTGCTGCTAAGTCGCATCAGTCGTGTCCGACTCTGTGCGACCCCATAGAGAGCAGCCCACCAGGCTCCACCGTCCCTGGGATTCTCCAGGCAAGAATACTGGAGTGGGTTGCCATTTCCTTCCCCAATGCATGAAAGTGAAAAGTAAGTGAAGTCGCACAGTCGTGTCTGACTCTTAGCGACCCCATGGACTGCAGCCCACCAGGCTCCTCCGTCCATGGGATTTTCCAGGCAAGAGTACTGGAGTGGGGTGCCATTGCCTTCTCCACGTTAGAGGTTTCAATTTGCCAGCCCAGTGCCCACCTCATCACCCCGTCACTCTCGTTTAACTGGCTGGGGACCAGCACACGTTAACCCTTTGCAGAACAAATTTGGGGGTATTGACTTCTTGGTCCCCAGTGATCCTCATCCCGAGGGGGTACAGGAGGGTGCCACCCCTTTTCTGTGCCTTAAAGTCAGGTTGCTCAAGGCTGGAGTCCAGGGCAGGGAGCCAGTGGCTGGCCTGCCATCTCTGCTCCCTGACCCCTTACGGTCATTCCCTGGGAAGTCCAGGCCCCTTACAAGTCCTCACAGTGTACACCTCCATCCCCTCATCCAAGCCTCATCCAGCGCCTTAGTGGTTGAAATGAGAAGCATCTAGCCCTCCCCTCCTCCATGACCGCCTGCCAGTATTATCCCAAGTTTTTTTTTTTTTTTTTTTTTTTTTTGAACTAAATGTTTCTGGCTCTAGCTACGACTTTTCTGAGATTTTTTCTTTTTAATCTATTACACCTTAGAAAGCTCCCTATGTCCGAATTCTCTAACACTGAACCCCCCTTTCTTCCATACCAACTGCCCCCCATCTAAATGTCTGTGTATGCGCTGTTCCCTAGGATACCTGTACCTGAAAAGACCAATGTTTCTGTTCTTTTTTTTTTTTTTGTAGGTCTTTGTGCAAATATCTCCCCTTCAGAAATTTTCCTGATGGTCTTACCTAAAAATGCATCCAACTATTTTCTCTTTCACAGCATCATCTTTCAGAATTTGAAAGAGCTCTACTGGAATTCCATCACCTCCACTAGCTTTGTTTGTGGTGATGCTTTCTAAGGCCCACTTGACTTCACATTCCAGGATGTCTGGCTCTAGGTGAGTGATCACACCATCGTGATTATCTGGGTCGTGAAGATCTTTTTTGTACAGTTCTTCTGTGTATTCTTGTCACCTCGTCTTAATATCTTCTGCTTCTGTTAGGTCCTTTATCGAGCCCATCTTTGCATGAAATGTTCCCTTGGTATCTCTAATTTTCTTGTAGAGATCTCTAGTCTTTCCCATTCTGTTCTTTTCCTCTATTTCTTTGCATTGATCACCGAGGAAGCCTTTCTTATCTTTCTTTGCTGTTCTTTGGAACTTTGCATTCAGATGCTGTTTCTTTCCTTTTCTCCTTTGCTTTTCGCTTCTCTTCTTTTCACAGCTATTTGTAAGCCCTCCTCAGACAACCGTTTTGCTTTTTTGCATTTCTTTTCCATGGGGATGGTCTTGATCCCTTTGGAGAAGACTCTTGAGAGTCCCTTGGACTGCAAGGAGATCCAACCAGTCCATCCTAAAAGAGATCAGCCCTGGGTGTGCATTTGAGGGACTGATGCTGAAGCTAAAACTCCAATATTTTGGCTACCTCATGCGAAGAATTGACTCATTGGAAAAGACTCTGATGCTGGGAGGGATTGGGGGCAGGAGGAGAAGGGGACGACAGAGGATGAGATGGCTGGATGGCATCACTGACTCGATGGACATGAGTTTGAGTGAACTCCAGGAGTTGGTGATGGACAGGGAGGCCTAGGGTGCTGTGATTCATGAGGTTGCAAAGAGTCGGACACGACTGAGCGACTGAACTGAACTGAACTGATCTTCTCTTTCTACCTAGAATTTTCTTCTCATGACATTTACCACTGCCTGATCTTATACCGGAGAAGGCAATGGCACCCCACTCCAGTACTCCTGCTTGGAAAATCCCATGGATGGAGGAGCCTGGAAGGCTGCAGTCCATGGGGTTGCTGAGGGTCGGACACGACTGAGCGACTTCACTTTCACTTTTCACTTTCACGCATTGGAAAAGGAAATGGCAACCCACTGCAGTGTTCTTGCCTGGAGAATCCCAGGGACGGGGGAGCCTGGTGGGCTGCCATCTCTGGGGTCACACAGAGTCGGACACGACTTATACCAAATACCCAGATGTCTATTTTTGTGCATCTCTTTTGGAAGGTAAACTGCAAGAGTGAAGGCCTCTGCCTTGTCCACTGGTGTGACCAGAGCACCTACAGTAATACTTGACACACAGAGGCTTCAGAACATTACTCCTTTGGAGCAACAGATAAACCAACGGATAAGCCCCCCACCATGGCAGTCCTACCTGATAATCCCAAGAAACATATCCAGTCTGTCAATCTGAATTAAATTATCAAGTAGCTTATTTATGTCTGTGTAGGTGCATGTGTGTGTGTGTGTGTGTGTGTGTGTGCATGCACACACACTTGTGTGGATTTGTGATTGAGTACTCATTCATTCATGTCCAACTCTTTTGTGATCCCATGGACTGTAGCTCACCAGGCTCCTCCATCCATGGGATTTCTCGGGCAAGAATACAGGAGTGGGGTGCCATTTCCTCCTCCTGGGGATCTTCCTGACCCAGGGATCAGACCCACGTCTCTTGCATTGCCGGGGGATTCTTTACCATCTGAGCCACCAAGGAAGCCCTGTGTGAAATCAAAGAATGTTAAAGTTCACTGTCCCCAAATTAAATACAAGCCCCTCAGGCTGACATTCAGAGGCCTTTGCCGGCCCCATATTCCTTTGGGAATTTAACCTCCCTCGCATGAGATGCACATTTCCTATATTTTTATGTGTGTTTTGTCTTCCTTGAGTCAAAAACTGCCTTTCCAGATGACACACATCTCTGCCTCACCTGCCCCAATTCTGTCAATTGCTCTAAGGTGTAGTTTAAATGCCACCCTTTCCTGTGGAGAGTTCTCTGGCCTGCAATACCCACCTGCACCCACCCAGAGCTTTAAAACCCTACGGGACTTTGCTTGTTTTTCTCTCGTGGCTTGTATTCTTGTTCTGCATCTCATGTAGGTGCTTGGTGTCTTGTTCCTCCCAGGAGCAGAAGGAGTTGCTAGGACTGCTTTAAAGAACCGCCAGCGGAGCTAAAATGACAGAAATGCATTTTCTCACAGGGCTGGAGGCTGTAAGTCCAAACTCAGAGTGTCAGAGTGGCTGGTTCCTTCTAACAACTCTGCGGGGGGATTTCCCTGGCCTTCGAGTGGTTAAGACCCTGTGCTTCCATTGCAGGGGATGCGGGTTTGATCCCTGGTCACGGGAGCTAAGAGCCCGCAAGCTGCGGGGTGTGGCCAAATACATAAATATATAAATTTTAAAAACAAATAATAAAGACTGAGAGGAACACGCTCCCTCCCAGCCTCTGGTGGCTTGTTAGGAATCCTGGGTGTGTTTTTCTCTGTCTTCACGTTAACTCGGTGTTTTCCTTCTGTGTGTGTCTCTGGGTTCAAATATATAAGGACTGTCACATTGAATTGAGGCCCAGCCTGCTCCAGTATAACCTCATCTTATCACTCCTAGAGTGACCCTTTTACCAAATAAGGTCACATTCTTAGCTCCTGGAGGTGAAGGCTAAACGTACAGATTTGAGAGGGGATGTGATTCAGCCTGCAACAAGCTTCTCACCAAAGTTTCTTCCTTTTCACTCCTGCAGGCTCGGGTGTCCCACCTAGTGGTATCCGCATTACAGCAACTTCATAAATACATTGCTGAATTGAAGGGCTCCTTGCTTCCCAGGTGGCTCAGTGGTAAAGAATCAGCCTGCAATGTAGGAAATGCAAATTTGATCCCGGGGTCGGGAAGATCCCCTGGAGAAGGAAATGGCAACCCACCCCAGTACTCTTGCCTGGGAAATCCCATGGACAGAGGAGCCTGGCAGGCTGCAGTCCATGGGGTCGCAAAGAGACAGACAGGACAGAGCACAGCACGGGGCAGGGCATTTTACTCGATGCCATAAGTGCCCTTCCCAGGGATCGACACATAACTAGCATCGAGAATGTATTTTCAAGTTATTGGCCACTGGGGTTTTTTTCTCACAGGTTTTGTTGAAAGATTATTCTGCCATCTGATGAAGTTTGTGTGACACGCCCTAGTGATGCAAGTGTTCACAGAAGCCAAGCTTCCTAAACATCACTTACTACCCAGTAACCGTGCGCGGGGAGGAGCAGAGGACGGCGTGGCAGAGGGGAGGAAATATGTCTCCTGACAGATAGGCGACTTGTTCAGAATGCAGAAAATCACCGATTTGAACAGAATCGCCACAGTGTGCCCTGGGGTCACATTTATTTACATGTTTTCCTCAAGCTACTGCCCATCCGTTTCTTTGAAAGCCTCGTAGATCCCAAGCTTGTTGACTCCAGAAGTGAAGTGTCAGATTTATTTTTATACTCTGTTGCCTTTCAAATTCATATGATTGTCTTCCTTTCCTGTGTCTCGAGGTAGAGGCGATTTATATTCAAAATGCCTTCCACGACAATATATCCCTCAAGTCCAGTCATGTACTTTGAAATTCCTCTGTGAAAGACTACTTCTTCTTTCTACTCTCTGTCAAAAAAATTCTTAAATGGCCTCAGGATCCTTTTTTTCCTATTACATAATTTTTTATTGCCTTGGTTGCAACAACTCGGTTTGCTGCTCAACTGGCTGCCACTAAGGACATTTACTGCATCAACTGTGAAGAAGGCTTATTAGAAAGTGATGCTGGCTCTTTGCAGACACAAGTGGCAACTTTGTAGACAAATAAAAAGATGCATTGAGCTTAAACGTTATTTATGCATTTTATCATAAATAAATCAATTAAGACAAATTAAATTCAACATTAGAAAAAAGAATACATTTACTTTTTATTTTTTTTTTTTGAACTTTTAATTTGGTATTGGGGCATAGCCAGTTAGCAACGATATGATAGTTTCAGGTAAACAGTGAAGGGACTCAGCTATACATAGACATGTATCCGTTTAAATAATTGTTGTGCTCTCTAGTCATGTATATCATCTAATGATTAATCTATTGGAGTATCTAAATATGAGGATGGATTGCTAAAGTTTACAAGTAAGACTATTAATTCTGACATATGATTTTTTTTTTTTCCACTGATCCAGGATGAACTGAACAACAATATTTTTTTTGGTGCACATTAAGACTTCATTAGAAAACAAATTATGTGAAAAAGTGGAAAGATTTATGCCACTGGACTTGGTTATTTGAGAACTACATGTTGATTTGACAGAGCCAAAGATTTATTTTTAAATGGACAATATTCATATACTGTAGCCACAATAATCTAACTATTGACATTAAAATGTAGCCTATGTAAAATTCTAGGTTGTCAACTGAAAAAACAAATCACTGATTTAATATGAAGTTAAATATAAAATGCTTTTGAGACTTTGACAAATGACTGTATAGCTAAATATATGTTACTAAATCCCTCTTCTTTGTATGTTGGCTAATTTTTCTTGATAGCTAAAATATATGTAAGTTGTTTCAGAAAAAAATATATCTACTCAGGGCTTTAAATTACTTTGTATTAATAATGACTGTTCAAATTAATATTGCTCTGCATTATGAAGAGCTTCCCAGGTGGTACAGCGGTAAAGAATCTGCCTGCCAATGCAGGAGACCTGGGTTTAATCTCTGGGTTGAGAAGATCCACTGGGGGAGGGCATGGCAACTCACCAGCATTCTTGCCTGGGGAAGTACCATGGACAGAAGAGGCTGGAGGGCTATCGTCCATAGGGTCATAGAATCAGACACGACTGAAGTGACTTAGCACACACACACATGCGTTATAAAAGTATTTCTCTTTTTATTTAATATAAGCATAATGCAGGTGTATCCATTTTGATTATACATGTCAATCAGATACACTTTCTGTTTGTCAGATAACAACTTAAGGAGATTAAAAAATCTTTTAAAATCTGGATTAGAAATTACAGAATGGATTCTTATTGACTTGGGGTTTTTATTAGTTATTGAAATAAAAGTTGGCATTACACAATATATATGTTAAATGTTTTTTATGATTATTTAGGAAAAGTGACCAGTAAAATAAATTGATTTATTTCAGGATTGAATGAATTTCTACAATGTAACAAATGAATAAAAAAAATCTAATTAATAATTCCAGAAAGAAACAATGAATTTTTTAGCTCACTCAGGGACTGAGTATTCCCCCAAATAGTTATCTGAAATGTAGGGTTCAGTCTTACCAGTTTCTAAATATTCTGGGAGAATGAATTTTCCGTTTCTGACTCTCAATCTACTCCTGACCTGTTTTTTAATCCAAAGACCCCCTGATGACTATCAACAGTGAAAATGGCCCAGAATAGTTCTAGAAAAATTAACTTTTTAATTTCACCCATTTCTAGCAGGTATTAGTACCTGATCATGTTGAACTTTACCTGAGTTCTGTATTCTAAGAAAATAACCAAGATTAAGAAATCACCCCACCTTAGACTGATACTAAATTGAGTTAATTAATGGTTATGTATTAGAGACATAGGTCATTACTAAGATAGAATCACCTGTGCATGCTACGTACCAACCCAAGGATCAAATCCACATTTCTTATGTTTCCTGCATTGGCAGGCAAGCTCTTTACCACTAGCACCACCTGAGAGGCCCACTAAGACAGAATATTAATGCATTAATTACTAAGTATAATTTTAAGTATATATAAGCTGCCTCATTTTATATGCTACAGAGAGTCCATATTTATGAGCTTCAGTTCTGCTTTTGAGAAGCTGTTCAGTGTTGCACACTGGGAAGTTGAAGGATAAAGGATGTTTATGGTTATAAACATAGCTGTAAGATGTTTGATGAGATGTTATTTGTTGTGAGATGTTATTTGTTAGCTCTGCCAATCTGATGCATAAGGCTGATATATGTGAAAATTCACATTTATTCACGTTCCAGTGTTCTCTGTGGAACAGAAGTTACTCTGGGTAAAGCATCCATGCATGTTAATGAGGCTCCATTGGTCATAACAGTGGCAGAAATGTATACATTTGTATGCAAGAAATGCAGGACCAACTTTTAAGGTAAAAACAACAACTAATTTTGTCCTAAAAAGAAATGATTGGTTTTTCCAGAAGGAGAAAAAAGCTAAGTGTGGGGCAATACTTAACTGGATCCTGAAAGTTACTGAGGATTCTCAGATAAGAGAATTTTGGTTGCCATTCAAAAAGCTGGCTCAGCTTTGGTGGGTGTATTTATAAGATTTTCAAAAAGAAATTGAGCATCAAATTATATATTGAGGCAAAACTAAAATTTGTTTGTTTTTTTTTTTCTCTGTTATAAGACAATGTTCTTAGAGGCTGGCTATACCTTCTGCATAATCTACCTGTAAAGATTCTATTCTACGAGAGTAACCTTTGGTGGTTTACAATGAATGTCTATGCCTTAGATTATTTATGAAAATAAAGATTTGTCACTTATGAAAGAGCTAAGGGTTTTTACAGTCAAGCTACTCTCTATGTTTGCTTTTAAGCTATCTTGTCCATTTGGTTACATAGGCAGCCCTTTATTATTTCCTAATAACCCTTGATCCTTTGTTATTCAAGTCTTTAAACCTGACAACTTCTGCTATTTTCCCTTTCTCAAATTAAAAAAAAAAAATTTTTTTTTTGAGCAAAACTATCTTGGAGATTTATCAACTGGCCCCTGGAAAACCACAAAAGGTTTGTTCTTTCACCTTGTAAAAAGAGAGATGTTAGAAATAACTAAGTTTATTTAATAGGTTAATCTTGCATAAGGGGAGCATCTAGGTACTTAGACTTTCTGTGTTGTCCAGTGACTCATCTAGGACAAAAAGGGAGGACAGAAGATGTTGAACTTTATTGGAGCTCTGTGCTCCCAGAAAAGAAGGATGGCTGAGAAATCCCCTGTTCCTTCTTTTGTTTTTCAGTAAATGTCTAATCACAAGGGACCACTTTGTCCCTAGGTATTCTAAGGTGTCCCCAGACCACCTTACCTGCCTCCTGAGAAATCTGTATGCAGGTCAAGAAGCAACCCTTAGAACCGACATAGGACAATGGACTGGTTCCAAACTGGGGAAGGAGTAGTCAAGGCTGTATACTGTCACTTCTATTTAACTTCTATTCAGAGTACATCATGAGAAACGCTGGGCTGGATGAAGCACAAGCTGGAATCAAGATTGCTGGGAGAAATATCAACAACCTCAGATTCACAGATGATACCACCCTTATGGCAGAAAGTGAAGAGGAACTAAAGAGCCTCTTGATGAAAGTGAAAGAAGAGAGTGAAAAAGCTGGCTTAAAATTCAACATTCAGAAAACTAAGATTATGGCATGTGGTTCCATCGCTTCATGGCAAATAGATGGGGAAACAATGGAAACAGTGACAGATTTTATTTTGAAGGGCTCCAAAATCACTGCAGATGGTGATTCCAGCCATGAAATTAAAAGATGCTTGCTCCTTGGAAGAAAAGCAATGACCAGCCTAGACAGCATATTGAAAAGCAGAGACATTACCTTGCTGACTAAGGTCCATCTAGTCAAAGGTATAGTTTTTCCAGTAGTCATGTTGTGAGAGCTGGACTATAAAAAAGCTAAGTGCTGAAGAATTGATGCTTTTGAAGTGTGCTGTTGGAGAAGACTTGTGAAAGTCTCTTGGACTGCAAGGAGATCCAACCAGTCCATCCTAAAGGAGATCAGTCCTGAATAGTCATGGGAAGGACTGATGTTGAAGCTGAAACTCCAGTATTTGGCCACCTGATGTGAAGAACTGACTCACTGGAAAAGACCCTGATACTGGGAAAGATTGAAGGTGGGAAGAGAAGGGGACAACAGAGGATGAGATGGTTGGATGGCATCACTGACTCAGTGGACATGAGTTTGAGTGAACTCCAAGAGTTGGTGATGGACAGGGAAGGCTAGCATGCCGCAGTCCATGGGGTCACAAACAGTTGGACACGACTGAGCAACTGAACTGAACTAAACTGAATTCTAAGGTAAGACCCATCTCCACCCTCCCCTTGATTTATAAAACCCTCAGTTTTCTCTCTCTTCTTTAATATACTCCACTTTCTACTGCAGCAGCTAAACTGAAACAATCTCCTTAGTTATACTTGCTCAATCATCTTGGACCTTCCACAGTATCATTCCAAATGTTTAACATTGGTGAGATAGTTCATGGTTTCCTTACATAATTTTATAGCCATCTATATTGGCCTGACAATGAATGTTCAATGCCACTTTGCAATATTATAATTTCCTTTTATGTTACATACTATTTAAACATGGGGGAAAGAAAAAAATTTAATAAAAGGCTTTAAAATACAAAAAGAGCCTGATATTTCTAAGCCAGTGTAGGAGCAGATAGTAATTGGAAGCAGTTTTTAAAAACTACACGTTTTAGGAAAGTTTTAGAAAACAAAAACTGGTAATCCAGCTTGAGAATTACCACAAGAAAGTGAGGGTGCCTTGATGACACTCTTTCCCTGAGACCTTACTTATTATCAGACATGTTTTTAACCGTCTTTTGTTAGGAATATGGCAATGATTTTGGAAGCATATTTTCTAACTCATCTAAAGAGCTTACTTCGAAATCTGCTGGAAAATAACAGCCTGGAGTCTGAATGTCAAGGGGATGACAAGCAGGTCTAACATCCGAGAGAGAATGCCTAACAGTGCCACATCTACTTTGCGTATTTAGCACTTGTTCCAAGTCTCTGTCCAATTAATTCTAAGAGCATAGGAAGGGAAACAGTGCTGTTAAATATATATTGTTTTAACTTTGAAAAATTTAGACAGCTAAATATTGAAAAAATTAAATCAAATAATAAAGTGCTGTTAAAATTAAAATCAAATTAAAAATTAAATCAAGTAATAAAGTGCTGTTAAATATATCTTATATTGTTTTAACTTTGAAAAATTTAGATAGCTCATATTGAAGAAAATAAATCAAATAATGAAAGAAAGTCAATAAATAAGAATAGAAAACAAGTCTACAAATGAATGTTGAAGCTAAAGAAATAAATATTTTCAGGAAAAACAATTTTACTTGAAATGAGAACACTAAAGCTCTCTATCCACAATGATATGATATGTATGCCAAGACAAATGGAACTACAAAAAAATCTTTAATTTTAAAATTAGAGTCTGTTTTTTAGTCTAATTATCAGTAGTAATAATTTGAAATTATTTTGAAATAATGTTATGTATCTCCCAGGATAAGGCAATTCAATAATATGTTCAGACTGTTAGTGATATTTTTTGTGTGTAGGAAAAAAATATGTGCTGATATAGAAATCAAAGGAGTTATTTGAAAATCCTGTAGTGCTAAACTTGAGTTGAAAATATTTGTATGAAATCACGATTTCTTTTAATTTCGAAAAATATGCACATCACAACTCTGTCCTCTTGAAAGGTGTAGAAGCAATGCCAATAGAGAAATAATGAGCACCCTCACAAGCAGGAGGTGGTTTCTAAATACCATTCCCCACTAAAAAGAGCAGGTGTTGACCCCAAGTGTAGTACAGGAAATACAAAAATATGCCACAGAGACATCTAGCGGTGACAGGAAGTAGAGCAGGCATCTCCGATGTTGCCGTGGTTCCTAAATACACACAAGCCGGTTTATGACCCGCTCCTTGGCTGAAATTGTGAAAATTAGCTACAGGCAAGCTTCGAAGATTTTCTGGGTTCTAGACTTCCAAAATGAAACGAATATCACAGTAAGGGAAGTCACAGGAAGTTTGGTTTCCCAGCACACTTAAAGGTTGCTTCTTCTATACTATAATCTATTAGCTGTACAGTAGTATTACATCTAAAATAAATGTACATGCCTTAATTTTAAGTTCAGTTCAGTTCAGTCGCTCAGTTGTGTCCGACTCTTTGCAACCCCATGAATCGCAGCACGCCAGGCCTCCCTGTTCATCATCATCTCTCGGAGTTCACTCAGACTC
>SJYT01005981.1:1405-13360 GCA_006410635.1 Cephalophus harveyi | reverse complement strand
TGGAAGAGGGTGTTTGCTATGACCAGTGCATTTTCTTGGCAAAACTCTATTAGTCTTTGCCCTGCTTCATTCCGCATTCCAAGGCCAAATTTGCCTGTTACTCCAGGTGTTTCTTGACTTCCTACTTTAGCATTCCAGTCCCCTATAATGAAAAGGACATCTTTTTTGGGTGTTAGTTCTAAAAGGTCTTGTAGGTCTTCGTAAAACCATTAATGTCAATATAATTGCAATAGTAATATCAATGATTACAGATCACCGTAACAAATATAAAAGTAGTGAAGTTTGAAATATCAGAGAAATTACCAAAATGTGATACAAAGACATGAACCATTAGACAAAATAGTTCTGATAGACTTGCTCAGTGCAGGTGAGCACAACATTTGAATCTTGTAAAAAAAAAAAAAAAAACAATACAGAACCTATGACACACAATAAAGCAAAGCATGATATAACAAGGTACACTTATATTAAAAGAGGAATAAATGCAATTTTTTGATGTGTATTACATACACACATGGGGTCACAAAGTGTTGGACATGACTTAGGGACTGAGCAACAACAAAATTATGTACACACAAGCCAATAATAATGCTTAGATAAGAGGGACAGGGAGAGAAATTTAGTAGAGTAGTAGCAATGACATCATTTGGGGTGTCACTGGAAATTAAAACCTTATGATGTCTTTCTCATGCTTTTAAGCAGTGGCCACAGGACTGGAAAAGGCCAGTTTTCATTCCAATCCCAAAGAAAGGCAGTGCCAAAGAATGCTCAAACTACGGCTAGCAAAGGAATGCTCAAAATTCTCCAAGCCAGACTTCAACAGTACGTGAACCGTGAACTTTCAGATGTTCAAGCTGGATTTAGAAAAGGCAGAGGAGCCAGAGATCAAATTGCCAGCCTCCATTGGATCATCAAAAAAGCAAGAAAATATCAGAGAAACACCTGCCTTCTTGATTATGCCAAAGCCTTTGACTGTGTGGATCACAACAAACTGTGGAAAATTCTTCAAGGTGGTATTGGAGAATACTCTTGAGAGTCCCTTGGATAGCAAGGAGATCAAACCAGTCCATCCTAAAGGAAATCAGCCCTGAACATTCTTTGGAAGGACTGGTGCTGAAACTCCAAAACCTTGGCCACCTGATGCGAAGAACTGACTCATTTGAAAAAACCCTGATGCTGGGAAAGATTGAAGGTGGGAGGAGAAGAGGAAGACAGAGGATGAGATGTTTGGTTGGCATCACTGACTCGATGGACATGAGTGTGAGCATGCTCCGTGAGTTGGTGATGGACAGGGAGGCCTGGTGTGCTGCATGCCGTGGGGTTGCGAAGAGCTCGACACGACTGAGTGACTGAACTGAACTGATGTCTTTCTCTGAAAATTGAAGTCAATCATTAAGCCCTTTCTTTACAAACTGTATTTTATGATACCCAAATAGATATCATTTATTTGGCAAAGTTCATCACAGAATTTTTTGACATGTGACGTAAGATTGGGAACTGCTCATTTTATAACAGATAAAAATTGAGTCTTGTGAGGTCCCTCCCAGCAATTACATGAAAAGTTAGTACTGAACTTTACAGGAAAGAGGTTAACCTGTCAACACTTGAACCCTCAGAACAATCTGAGTAACACTGAAATTGCAACATTGACTGTATTCTGACGGGATGTCAAATGAAGCTCATCATCCACATATAAACTATTCTTATCAAAATGCTGAATCTTATCAGTCCTCAAAAGTTAATCATAACTTAATTAAAACAGCAGAACGAGTTGAATGATCCCAGTGAATCAGTCTGACAAATCCAGAGTGTAAAGTATTTTATAAAACAATTCACTTTATGCAATCTACCTTTTTTCTAGTGTGACAAAAATTTATCATTTTCAACTATCTCCTTTGCTCTGGGGCTTCCCAGGTGCCTCAGTGGTAAAGAATCCGCCTCCTAATGTAGGAGACATGGGTTTGATTCCTGGGTCAGGAAGATCCCTGGAGGAGGAAATGGCCACCCATTCCAGAATTCTTGCTCCAAGAATCTCATGGACAGAGGCGCCTGATGGGCTACAGTTCTTGCCATTGCAAAGAGTCAGACACAACTTAGTGACTAAACAACAATCTCCTTAACATTAGAAACCAGCCCATTTGTTCACTGTTAATATATTTTCTAGACACTATCTTACAAACTGTTTTTTTTATTTTAATTGGGATGTATTTTTATGGATTCATCCACACGTTCTTGCTATTTGCTCTTTGCCTTGTGCATGAATTTATTTGTTGGATGGGTATCTATACTTAGAAATTCAGCCCATGGCAATAAAATGGGGCAAGGCTAGTTGAAGTGGAATTGAATCCATGACCTTGAACGCATTACTGTGCCTCTTAGACCAAGAAAATGATTCCATCTACCTCCCCAAATTGGGCTGCTGCAATTGCAGGCAGAGTGCACGTGCCCATGATCAGTTGCATCTGACTCTTTGTGACCCCGTGGACTGTAGCCCACCAGGCTGCTTGTCCATGGGATTCTCCAGGCAAGAATACTAGTGTGGGTTAACATTTCCTCCTCTAGGGGATCTTCCCAACCCAGGGACAAAACCCAGGATAATGCTGTGTCTCCTGCATCATCAGGCAGATTTTTTACCACTGAGCCCCCTGGGAAACCCTGCAGGTGGAGTCATGGGACCATTTGTGCATCTTCTCTGTGAGTAGAGGTTGCAAAGTCCAGCAAATTTTGAAAACAATCCACTGGCTATCCATTTCAGTATAACAAAATCAATTCCTCACTATCGATTAATAGCAAAATGAATCAATAAGTGCTTAGTGCGTTAACTACACAAACAAATCAGCAGAATTTGAAGTACAAGATAATCATCACCCTTTGGTTTGCTCTATAAAATCAGAGACAACATAACATACACGTGCACACAATGAAAAACTTAATATGCACAAAATTAGATACAATATTAGAATCTTGCTGATTTCCTCAGAGTGAAGATGGGTAAAGAAATTAGGAGGGGGTGGGAAAAACAAAGGCGATAAGGACAAGGAAGTTCATTAAATTAAAACTAAGGATGGTCTGTTGACTGGATGGGGAAAAGAGAAAGAATCCAGATTTCACTGTTTCCTAAAAATTTTCAGAAATGCTGAGTGAGTCAGGAAGAAGGCATTTAACTTTAACTGTAGATCTGTAATTGCTACTAATTCAATCAATTCTAATTCTTTGAAATTGAAGCAAAAAAAATTATTGTTTGCCAATTCCATGTTGAGATTATCAAAGCCTAGAAGATGTCAACATTTCTCCAGGAACTCGACTCCTTTTTCTTTATGATTGTATAAAATACTGGTTGCATGCCTGCGTGCTCAGTCACATCTGACTCTGTGATTCCATGGACTATAGCTCACCAGGTTCCTCTGTCCATGGGGTTCTCCAGACCAAAATATTGCAGTGGTTGCCATGCCCTTTTTCCAGGGGATCTTCCCGACTCAGGGATCTAACCTGCATCTCCTTCATTGCAGGCATATGCTTTACCCACTGAGCCACTGGAGAAGCCCAAAATACTGCTTATGTTACAGTACTGAAGAACTGAAGAGAAGATGTGAAAAACTGTTACCAATGCATCCATCATACAGACAACTCCAAATATCTCCCAATATTTCTGATACCACAGTTTTTAACTCTGGATTCCAGAGACACTAAAAACCCCTTTGAATCAAACTACCGGTCTCTCAAACAAAAGAAATAAACTGAAAGTTATAAAATTAGCAGCCAAATTGCTGTTTCTTTGAAAGAGAAAACAAACACTACCTGATGAAATTTTAGATGTATTGCAAGGGTCTGACCAATCCCAGAAACAGGAATTATAGGAATTCTATTAGCATAGGTTCCTAGCTAAGACTCTATACCTGATAAAATTGTTGACCCCCCAGAGAGCTATTTATTGGCACGGTCATCAGGCTTTGTTCCACAGGGTAAGTGTCCATGTAAGTGTCTAGGTAGAAGCAGCAGGAATATGAAGAACGGGAGGGAGTGTCAGTGGACCAGAGAACAGACTCAGGGCGAGATAAACCAAGTAAAATATCGTGATGCGTCCTGTCCTTAATTCTGTGTGTTACTGTGGACTATGTTAGTCGCTCAGTCGTGTTCAACTCTTTGCAACCCCATGGACTGTAGCCCACGAGGCTCCTCTGTCCATGGAATTCTCCAGGCAAGAACACTGGAGTGGATTGCCATTCCCTTCTCCAGAGGAACTTCCCCACCCAGGGATCGAACCCTAGTCTCCTGCCTCTCAGTCAGATTCTTTACCGTTTGAGCTACAGGAAAATCCTAACTCCAGCATTACAGTTGCCTTGACTATTTTAATTGTCTGCTTCATGTTTATCCTCTCCATCACACTGTGAACTTTCTCAGGTCAAGGATTTTTTAAACCTAAGTTTCTCAAGAATGGTGGTTCTAGTAAATTCTCAATGAATGATTGTAGAAAGAAGGGGTGATAGAATTGATGAACATCTATTCTAACAACGCCTCAACACACATACACGCATGCACACAGAAGCATGGATAGTTGGTATCTAGGTTAGAAAATTGAGATCCAAGACATTTAACTGACTCACGCAAGGACCCTCAGCCTGTTAGCAGGTCCGATTATAGAAGGAAGTCTCTGCATTTGTAGACCACTTACTTTCAAAAACACTCACTCTTTTTCCCCTCTGCAATCATTTTAATATCTGTTGAATTCTCTTGCTGCTTTCCTTCCCTAAAGAATACAAACACCCTTGCACTAAAATTCATCTACTTTAGTCAAACACATAATAAAGAATCCATTCATATTCTGAAATAAATGCAAGGTGTATATGCATGCTGTGTGGAATACTGCTCACTGAATTCTCAAGGCACAAAAGAGGGAGAGCATTTATGAAAATGTTTCTGCCTTAAAACTAAAATCTTTACAGTAACTAAGAAAAATTGTTACCTGTCTAATAATAGGCTACTAGTTCCTTTCTATAAGGAAATCGGTAAAATACGCTTTCCTGGGGAGGGCCTCTGTGTCACAAACACACTAACAAGGAGATTAGATGCTTTGCAAACTTCTTTAGTGAGGAGGCTGCTCATTTATTTTTTAATGGGCATTTCTGTTTCCTAGCAACAAGAAAGTACTGCATTAATCTATATCTTCTGCTTACAGGAACAGATAATTCAGGTGCTATCTACGGCAGCTGAGCTGTGGAAGAAAAGGAAAAAGGCAACCTGAAAGAAATTTATCATTTTTTTTTTGATCCATACTGTTGATTCAAATTATATGATCCTTGCTCAACTTTCTTGGGTTTGCAAATTACCAAGCTGAAACCAGACCGTGTAGGTATTCTATAGCTATTAAATAGGAAAGACTAAGAAATAAATTTAAAATATTTTCCTATTTTTCTTAATCTGAATGAGTATGATTATTAATTTCAAAGCTGATTTCACATCCAGGAAGCACTTTCTGGAATTATAGACATGGCAACATGTGTCAAGACACAGAAGTGTCACTCTGCATGCCCCACATCAATGGTACTAGAGACATTTGGGAACAGGAAGTCACACTATCACATCCCAGCTTGCTTTTCCATGCAAATCTGGGCTTAAACGCCATGCAATCAGCATCTCTGGACCATCCATTGCTTGCCAAAGCTGATTCCTCATAAAACTCGACACTCCTGTCTTATGCCACATCTCAAAGTATCTCACCAACAACAGAGCTACAAATATTCTTGTGAAATTCGTTCAGGAATTAAAATTCAAACTTGCATGAATCTAGGCATCATACAATGTCTTAGGGGTGCAGTTTGAATGCGCAGCTTAAAAAATTTTACCTATATGTTTTAAGGAAATAATGCCATCATCTGATTGATGATCTGAATAGTACTAAAATAGTTCTTTCTGAATTAAAATTAGACTTAGTGTAGCCCGCTATTAGACCAGAGTAGGTACTTGTTCCTTACCTATCATGCTATCACCCTGCTCCTTTCCTAATTTAGAAACTACATTTTAAATTAGTAGATTAAAAACACCAAAGATACCTGGTGGTCAACTCTGTCTAAACATAGATTTGTAAGAATAGTATCTGAAGGATAACACTTGAATGATACATCTGAGTAAATTTGCTTTAAGATTATTTTCTTTCACGGTTATGTCATACAAATTTCTCTTTAAAGTACTATGAATTAAAAATGCTAAAGATTTGGTTAAAAAGCAAACACTAAACAATAATTTAATCAGTTGAAATACAGTGAGTGAGGGAAATATTTATATTGTACACAGAAGAATTTGGACATGAACAGAATATCTATTTTTGCGATTTTAAACTAACATTTGACTAATACATTCAGTTCATCATTCCAGACTATGTAAGAGTTTTTACGATACTCGTGAAGAAGAGGAAAACTTTTCCTTTCTTCTCTTCTAGGTTCTTTGGGTGATCTGATGATTAAACTAACCCAAGACAGGGCTTCCCAGGTGGTGCTAGCGGTAAAGAACCCTCCTGCCAATACAGGAGACTTAAGGGACGCCGGTTCGATCCCTGGATCAGAAAGATCCCCTAGAGAAGGAAATGGCAACGCACTCCAATCTTCTCGCCTCGAGAATTCCACGGATAGTGGGGTCTGGTGGGCTACAGTCCATAGGGTCACAAAAAGTCAGACAAGACTGAAGCGACTTAGCATGCATACATGCAAGACAGATTAATAGGACACAAATTTTGTGGAAACTCATAGAAAAAGGACACTCAATGAAGTGACCAAAGCAATCAGTTTTATGTCTTTTAGACAAAGAAACAATAAATTTGTGAGGAACTACAATGCAAAGAAGTTTGAGCATGGGGTAGTAAGTTGGCGAAGAAGTAACACTGTTTATTTATACAGCCTTCTCAGGCCTATATTCTCTGTGTCTGGTGATAAGGTTACCTTCTACCTCTAGGCAATCAGAGAGTACCTTTCACAGCTGAGATGTATTATTTCCTGCTTCCAAGGAGACAAAGGTTTCTTCTTGAATCAGAGGCTTCTTAAACTCTAATTCAAAATAACCCATACACCAGAGTCACATTTTGAGAAGGCCTGCCCTGAACTTCATCATTCTGTAACCAGTGGTTTTGTGAGGAATTATGATAGGATCTTACTGATCGATGCAAAAACATCAAAGAAAATTTGAAGTAGTCACTGTCTTTTCAATCTATTTTACTAACCTGCCATTAAGATCAGTGATGTAATTTAATGAAGTATCATTTATTCTTCACCGTGTATGTGAAACTATGTGCTATGTTATGTGTGACATAGAAAGCACACAGATAACTTAGACAACACCTTCATAGTTATTAAGATTGTAATGTATTTGTAGTTAATTTTTAAAGCCTACCATCAGTGGCTCATCCACTCATTCATCCCGTATAGTGTTGCCTGAACACCTTGTAAAGTGTATCCTGGCCAAGAATACAGGAACAGATAAGGCAGGAGGGATTTACACTGCAAGGGATGTGTTGCATACAGAGAGAGGTGTTTTCTAACAGAACATGAGAAATGTTATACACGAGGTATAAACAAGTGCTTTCGGAGCCTAGAGGAGAAGCAATACAGTAGAATATTAAAAAGTAGTTTGTGCTATTTTGCACAGCAAGCTGTTCTCAGGGATTCATAATTGCAGTCACAGTGGCCTCCTGTGGCGGTAAGATATTTTTACAAAGTAATATCCTTTAGTTATTCTCAAATAAAATGTTACAACTGATTCATACACATTTTCACACTTACTCTAGGGTATAGGAAGTGACAGAGAAAGTAGCCCAGAAAAGCCCTCCTCTTCATCTCTGCCAGTAACCTAGAATTCTCTCTCAAAGATTTCAGAAATCCAACTGAGGACCACAGGTCAAACCAACCACATGGGGTTCTCTCCAGATGAGCCAATTCTTTCTTGATCATAGTAACCAAAGATACTTTTCTTCTCTATTTCTGCCATGGCTTAGTTTTGTTGTTGGTGTTTTTCAGGGTATGAGTTGTCTTTCAGTCATCTGGGCAAGCCCTTTATGTTCACCAGATTTCCCTGAACAGAGTTCCCACTTGGAAAATTGTTAAACGAGGAAAAGTGCAGTTGAACTCAAGGAGCCTTCATCTGGATCTCAAAATAAAATCAGTGCCAGCATCATCAAGGTGGCTTATTCACTCCTGATATTTCAAAAATAAGGTCCCTAACTTAGGCAACAACAGACTGGTTCCAAATAGGAAAAGGAGTACATCAAGGCTGTATATTGTCACCCTGCTTGTTCAACTTATATGCAGAGTACATCCTGAGAAATGCTGGACTGGAAGAAATACAAGCTGGAATCAAGATTGCCAGGAGAAATATGTGAGTGAGTGAGTGAAGTCGCTCAGTCGTGTTCGACTCTTTGAGACCCCATGGACTGTAGCCCACCAGGCTTCTCCATCCATGGAATTTTCTAGGCAAGAGTATTGGAGTGCGTTGCTATTTCCTTCTCCAGGGGATCTTCTCGACCTGGTGATCGAAACTGGGTCTCCCGCATTGCAGGCAGATGCATTACTGTCTGAGCTACCAGGGAATCCCAAGGGAGAAATATCAATAACCTCAAATATGCAGAAGACACCACCCTTATGGCAGAAAGTGAAGAACTAAAAAGCCTCTTGATGAAAGTGGAAGAGGAAAGTGAAAAAGTTGGCTTAAAGCTCAACATTCAGAAAACGAAGATCATGGCATCCGGTCCCATCACTCCATGGGAAATAGATGGAGAAACAGTGGAAACAGTGTCAGACTTTATTTTTGGGGGCTCCAGAATCACTGCTGATGGTGACTGCAGCCATGAAATTAAAAGATGCTTACTCCTTGGAAGAAAAGTTATGACCAACCTAGATAGCATATTCAAAAGCAGAGACATTACTTTGCTGACTAAGGTCCATCTAGTCAAGGCTATGGTTTTTCCAGTAGTCATGTATGGATGTGAGAGTTGGACTGTGAAGAAGGCTGAGTACTGAAGAATTGATGCTTTTGAAGTGTGGTGTTGGAGAAGACTCTTGAGAGTCCCTTGGACTGCAAGGAGATCCAACCAATCCATTCTGAAGGAGATCAACCCTGGGATTTCTTTGGAAGGAATGATGCTAAAGCTGAAACTCCAGTACTTTGGCCACCACATGCGAAGAGTTGACTCATTGGAAAAGACTCTGATGCTGGGAGGGATTGGGGGCAGGAGGAGAAGGGGACAACAGAGGATGAGATAGCTGGATGGCATCACTGACTCAATGGACGTGAGTCTGAGTGAACTCCGGGAGTTGGTGATGGACAGGAAGACCTGGTGTGCTGCAATTCATGGGGTCGCAAAGAGTCGGCCGCGACTGAGTGACTGAACTAATCTGAACTTAGGCAAAGGGATATTTATATAGCAATTTACTGAGCATCTAAAGTGTCCTGATTGAATTGCTGGTTATGAAATGGAGAAAAATAGAAAGAAAAAAAGCCCCCATTTTTATCTTCTTTCAATCTGGAGAAAATGGGATGGAAGATACAGCTGATAAGCAAATGTGTGCACATTGGATGGTGAGTACTGTGAACAGACAATCAGTGTAAGGGGAGAGTCACTTTACACACTTTTCATAGTGAAGTTGTAAATACCTATGTAAGCACATTGCAATATTTCTTTCCTTTATTGCTTTTCATCTTATTTCCTTAGATCTACTGATTTTATAACAATATTTTATAAAAGAATGGCAGATATTTTCAGGAAAATTATCAACTTTAATGATTTTAAAGCCAGAGAACAAGAAAGAAGTTTAAAGAGGGCAAAGAAACAAAGACATTCAAAACTTCAAGAGACTCAAGTATTCTTTCAAAAGTCTAACTTGGTTTGATAGAAGGTCCCTATTTAAACATAATCTCCTATGTTATTTTGATGCCCACTGTTTAAAAAGAAAAACCACCATTTTAGAAGTTTCCAAATAAACAGCTCATACCAGAAATTACTAGTGATATTTAATCTATTAATATTTATAATTGACATTTTTCCAAGCTCAAATATATTTCTTTTTCTTTTGTAAGATAGAGCATCATTTATAAAACATATTCTCCAAAATACTAAAATCCTATAAATATGAAAAAGTTATCTTAAGTATTTATCTCATTTAAGGGAAAAAAATGATCATAACCAGTGCTCAATATAAACAAAACTGCAATTAAGCCCAGTTGCAATGAGAAAACAATTGAAGAAGCAAAAAGCTGGAGAGTGAAGGGGCTGGAAAAAAATCTTTCTTTCTCATGAATTTTATACCTTACTCAGCAAATCTGACAAACAATTGCAGAATGTTGTGTGTTCTGTGTATGTTTCTGCTTTCTTAAATACAGAAGTCATTTATGATAAGTTTGAACACTTGTACACATCTCAAAGTCCAGTGCTTATGCTGCAGAATAAACAGTGGTCCTCATAAATCTATATTATAAGAAATGGTTACCAGTGATGGTCTCCAAAGAATAAGTTTGCCAAGAATCAGATTGTTAAGTGGACAATTTGATGGCAACAAATGAAAAATTCTGAGACCCTGCTTCCATTTTTCTGACCTGAGCCAATGCTGACACAGACAGCTGGCGGTTCTTGCGGTCACCAGGCTGGTGTGAATAGAAAGTGACAGCAGTGTGCTACTTGTCACATTTGAATGAACAGCTACCGTGACAGGAAGTCTTTACATGTCAACACGATAACTGTGGCTCTGTGAGAGCCCAAATTCCGTGTTATTTTCCCCTGGAGGGAAATTGGTACCTGATAAATAGACTTCTTTCAATGAAGTCAACACATATTTATTGAGAATCTTGGGCCATAAAGAAGGCTGAGTGCCAAAGAATTGATGCTTTCAAATTGTGGTGCTGGAGAAGACTCTTGAGAGTCCTTTGGACTGCAAAGAGATCAAACCAGTCCTTCCTAAAGGAAATCAACCCTGAATATTCATTGGAAGAATTGTTGCTGAAGCTCCAATACTTTGGCCACCTGATGTGAAGAGCTGGTTCCCTGGAAAAGAATCTGATGCTGGAAAAGATTGAAGGCAGGAGGAGAAGGGGATAGCAGAAGATGAGATGGTTGGATAACATCACTAACTCACTGGACACTGAATATGAGCAAACTCTGGAAGATAGTGAAGGACAAGGAAGCCTGGAATGCTATAGTCCATGGGGTGGCAAAGAGATGGGCACAATTTACTGACTGAACAACAACCACCATCCTTGGCAAACACCGTGGTTGTCCGGTGGTTGATGGGCTATATCAGCCCCTTACTCTCAGGGAGCTTTCATTCCATTGGGAGAAATGGGGAAGAAAGACATCACAAAGAAACCGAATCCTTAAAGACAAACTCCCATTATGGTATGTGCTATGAGGGAAGCAAAACTAAAAGGGGTAACAAGACAGAAACACTGGAGTGCCTTGAACTCGGTGGTCAGGATAAGGCACCTGAGATAAGAGGGCAGAGATCAAGAAAAGGAACATTCCATGGGGCAAAATAGCAGGGCAAGGTCTTCATTAACAAACTTTGGATGGTTTGCAGAAAGCTCAAGTTCAGAGGGAGGCAAGGCTCTGATGGTTCCACCTGAATAATAAACATAATCTAATATGCAACATACACATTTACTATGTAAGCAAAAGTAATGCCCCTGAAGTAAACTGACCTGCAAAGCAGTCTTTCAGTTCAGTTCAGTTCAGTCGCTCAGTTGTGTCCGACTCTTTGCAACCCCATGAATCGCAGCACGCCAGGCCTCCCTGTTCATCATCATCTCTCGGAGTTCACTCAGACTCACATCCATCGAGTCAGTGAAGCCATCCAGCCATCTCATCCTCGGTCGTCCCCTTCTCCTCCTGCCCCCAATCCCTCCCAGCATCAGAGTCTTTTCCAATGAGTCAACTCTTCGCATGAGGTGGCCAAAGTACTGGAGTTTCAGCTTTAGCATCAT
>SJYT01005963.1:96245-113532 GCA_006410635.1 Cephalophus harveyi | reverse complement strand
CCACCTCATGCGAAGAGTTGACTCATTGGAAAAGACCCTGATGCTGGGAGGGATTGGGGGCAGGAGGAGAAGGGGCAACAGAGGACGAGATGGCTGGATGGCATCATCGACTTGATCGACGTGAGTTTGTGTGAACTCTGGGAGTTGGTGATGGACAGGGAGGCCTGGCATGCTGCAGTCATGAGGTTGCAATGAGTCACGACTGAGCAACTGAACTGAACTGAACTTGAAGGATAGGCAGTAGCTTTTCTTAAATGTTTGATAGAATTCTCCTGTGAAGCCATCTCGTCCTGAGCTTTTGTTTTTTGGAAGATTTTTTATCACAGCTTCAGTTTCACTGCTTGTAATTGGGTTGTTCAAAATTTGTATTTGTTCCTGGTTCAGTCTTAGAAGATTGAAGTTTTCTAAGAATCTATCCATTTCTTCCAGGTTATCCATCTTATTGCCATATAGTTGTTCATAATAGTCTCTTATAATCCTTTGTATTTCTCATTGTCTGATGTAACCTTTCCTTTTTCATTTCTAATTTTGTTGATTTGATTTTTCTCCCTTTTTTTCTTGATGAGTCTGGCTAATGGTTTGTCAATTTTGTTTTATCTTCTCAAAGAACCAGCTTTAAGTTTTATTACTCTTTACTATTGTTTCTTTCATTTCTTTTTCATTTATTTCTGCTCAGATATTTATGATTTCTTTCTTTCTACTAATTTTGGGATTCTTTTGTTCTTCTTTTTCTAGTGTTTTAGGTGTAAATTTAGGTTGTCTGTTAAAATGTTTTTCTCGGTTCTTGAGGTAGGATTGTACTGCTATAAACTTCCCTCTTAGAACTGCTTTTGATGCATCTTACAGGTTTTGAGTTGTCGAGTTTTCATTGTCATTTGTTCCTAGAAATTTTTTAATTTCCCTTTTGACTTCTTCAGTAACCTGCTGGTTATTTAGAAATGTGTAGTTTAATCTCCATGTGTTTGTGTTTGTTACAGTTTTTTTTCTTGTAATTGACATCTAGTCTCATAGCATTGTAGTCATAGAAGACGCTTGATACAATTTCAGTTTTCTTAAATTTAGTGAGATTTGATTTGTCACCCAAGATGTGGTCTGTTCTGGAAAATGTTCCATGTGCACTTGAAAGAAGATATATTCTTCTGCATTTGGATGGAATGTCCCTGAAGATATCAGTGAAATCCATCTCATGATCTGTCCATTGTGTGAATGTGGTGTTAAAGTCTCCTACTATTATTGTGTTATTGTCAGTTTCTCCTTTTTGTCTGTTAGTGTTTGTTTTATGTATTGAGGCACTCCTATGTTGGGTGCATAGATATTTACAATTTTTATGTCTTCCTCTTGGATTGATCCTTTGATCATTATGTAGTGTCCTTCCTTATCGCTTGAATATTTTTTATTTTAAGGTCTATTTTTGTCTGGTATGAGAATTGCTCCTCCAGCTTTCTTTTGTTTCCCATTTGCATGCAATATATCTTTCCATCCTCTGACTTTCAGTCTATATGTGTCTTTAGGCTTGAAGTAGGTTTCTTGTAGACAGCATATATATGGCTCTTGTTTTTGTATCCATTCAGCCAGTCTGTGTCTTTTGGTTGGAGCATTTAATCCATTTACATTTAAAGTAATTGTTAATATATATGCTCCTATTGCCATTTTCTTAATTGTTTGGGGTTGATTTTGTAGATCTTTTTTCTCCTTTTGTATTTCTTGACTATATAACTCTCCTTAACATTTGTTGTAAAGCTGGTTTGGTGGTATTGAATTCTCTTAACTTTTGCTTGTCTGAAAAGCTTTTTATTTCTCCATCAATTTTGAATGAGATCCTTGCCAGGTATAGTAATCTTGGTTGTAGATTTTTCCCTTTCAGTACTTTAAATATATCCTGCCATTCCCTTCTGGCTGGCAGTGCTTCCGCTGAAAGATCAGCTGTTAAGCGTATGGGTTTCCCTTGTATGTTACTTGTTGCTTCTGCCTTGTTGCTTTTAATATTCTTTCTTTGTGTTTAGTCTTCGTTAGTTTGATTAGTGTGTGTTTTGTTATGTTTCTCCTTGGGTTTATCCTGTATGGGACTCTTTGTGCCTCTTGGACTTGATTGACTATTTCCTTTTCCATGCTGGGGAAATTTTCAACTGTAATCTCTTCAAAAATTTTCTCATACCCTTTCTTTTTCTCTTCTTCTTCTGGGACCCCTATAATTCGAATGTTGGTGCATTTGATATTGTCCCAGAGATCTCTGAGACTATCCTGAGTTCTTTTCATTCTTTTTACTTTATTCTGCTCTTCAGAAGTTATTTCTACCATTTTATCTTCCAGCTCACTGATTTATTCTTCTACTTTAGCTATTCTGCTATTGTTTTCTTCTAGAGTATTTTTAATTTCAGTAATTGTGTTGTTGTCTCTGTATGTTTGTTCTTTAGTTCTTCTAGGTCTTTGTTAATTGATTGCTGCATTTTCTCCATTTTGTTTTCAAGGTTTTTAATCATTTTACTATCATTATTGTGAATTCCTTTTCAGGTAGCTTGCCTATTTCCTTTTCATTCATTTATTTCATTTATTTTTCCTTTTCATTTCATTTATTTCCTTTTCCTTTTCATTTCATTTAAACTGTGTTTCTAGTTTGTTCCTTCATTTGTGTAGTATTTATCTGCATTTTCATTATTATTATTTTTTTTAACTTATTGTGTTTGAGGTCTCCTTTACTCAGCCTTCAAGGAAGGTTGAATTCTTTCCTTGAAGAAGGTTGAATTCTTTGCTCCTTTTGGTTTCTGCCCTCCTAAATTTGGTCAAGTGGTTTGTGTAAACTTCATATAGGGTGTGATTTATGCTGAGTTTTTGCTTGTTTTTCCTCTGATAGGCAAGGCTGAATAAGGTGGTAATCCTGTCTGCTGATGATTGGGATTGTATTTTTGTTTTGTTTGTTGTTTAGGTGAGGCGTCCTGCACAGGGTGCTACTGGTATTTGGGTGATGCTGGGTCTTATATTCAAGTGGTTTCCTTTGTGTGAGTTCTCACTATTGATACTCCCTAAGGTTAGTTCTCTGGCAGTCTAGGGTCTTGGAGTCAGTGCTCCCATTACAAAGGCTCAGGGCTTGATTTCTGATCAGGAATGAAGATTCCACAAGTGGTTTGTTATGGCATTAAGTGAGATTAAAACAAATATCCAAAAACAAGAAACCAAAGATGAACCCCAGACATATGGCAGTTACAAATCAAGCAAATACTAATTAAAATAATGGAATATACACATATACATATACACCCATGAGCAAAGTCAAAACAGCCCAACAAAAATAAAGTACAGTAGACTGACCCAGCGAACAAAAGAAATAAAAATTATATTTACCAGTTAAGAACAAAACTAGCTAAAGCACAAACTGGAAAACAAAACTAAAACAAGGTGCCAAGTGGGAAATAAAGCAGTGAAAACAAACTAACAAATATGTTGAGAGGGAAGGAAAGAAAGGAAGAATAGATATGCAAAGTTAAATTGAGGTAGATGAAGATTTATATATATTAAAGATTAACTGCAAGGGGAAAAGAACAGTAGGAAAGTCAAACAAAGGAATAAATGTAGAAAAAATATAATAGGTTAAAAAATTAGCAATTAAAATTATAAAAAAAAAAACAGAGGAAGAAGGAAAAAAGGACAGAAAAAGGGAAACTCTACAGAACTGCAAAAGCCCAATGTAGAGGCAGAGGTTTATAACAACAACAAAAATTGTGACTGAGGGGAAAAAAAAAGCTCAAAAGCTTAATTGAATTTCACAGTGCCAGTAAAATCGACAACTACAACAGAGGGGTGGGGGGAAAGGAAAAAAAAATCCAAATGATTCTATAGAACAAGTCAAAAAATAAGAATAATAAATGTTTTTCTTGAGCCACTACTGTCAGAGTCCTTTCCCTCACTGGGGATCACAGTCCTTCTTAGCCCCGCCTAGGATGCTCTCCAACACTGTGCTGATCTCTGGGCCTGCTATGGGGGCAGCTCATATTCTAATCTGGTCCTATTCCTGTATGTTCTTGCCTCCAGTGTCCACGGCTATCAGAACTAGCGCGTTTTCTTTTGTGGAAGCTCTCAATGACTTTTATATATCCTAGTTGATTGTGTGGATTTAATCTGCAACTTGTACAGCTGGCGGGAAGGTTCTGGGTCTTCTTCCTTAGCCACACTCCCTCTGGGTTTCAATTGTGGTTTATTTCCACCTCTACATGTGGGTCGTCCACTGGGCTTTGCTCCTGAGGCTGCCCTGGAGGACTTGGGTATGCCCTGTGAGGGCCAGGTGTGGAGGTGGTGCAGCTGCTTGGGCCGCGGGGGTTCCGGCAGCTCCGGGTACTCAGGGGAGTTGGCGGTTCGGCAGCAGGAAATATAGTGCTCTAGAAGGGTAAACGGAGAAGGCAATGGCGCCCCACTCCAGTACTCTTGCCTGGAAAATCCCATGGATGGAGGAGCCTGGAAGGCTGCAGGCCATGGGGTCACTGAGGGTCGGACACGACTGAGCAACTTCACTTTCACTTTCATGCATTAGGGTTCTTGCCTGGAGAGTCCCAGGGACAGCAGAGCCCGGTGGGCTGCCGTCTATGGGGTCGCACAGAGTTGGACACGACTGAAGCGACTTAGCAGCAGCAGAAGGGTAAAATGGCAACCCACTCCAGTGTTCTTGCCTGGAGAATCCCAGGGACGGGGGAGCCTCGTGGGCTGCCGTCTATGGGGCGCACAGAGTCGGACACGACTGAAGCGACTTAGCAGCAACAGCATTGGCCCATATGCACCAGTATTCTTGCCTGGAGAACCCCCCTCCCTGACAGAGAAGCCTGGCAGGCCACAGTCTACAGAGTTGCGAAGAGTCAGACACACCAAAGTGAGCCTGTGCGCATAGACCCAAGACTCTTTTTGCTTGTGGCAGCTCTGCCCCAGGGAGAGCTGAGGGTGAAGGTGGCGCAGCTGCCTGGCTTGTGGGGACCCTGGCGGCGCCAAGTGTGTAGGGACACGGACTGCCTCCGCTGCAGGAGTTCCGGCCCTATCAGAGTCTTTTTTTGAGCCTCTTGTAGCTGGTGTCAGAAGGCCTCTTTGGCCAGTCTTTCTCCGTAGCTCCACCCATTAAGGCAGTTAGAGGGTTCCCTTGCCTGGGGTCCTTCTCTGTTGTTCGGTGCATCAGGCACATAGAGGGGCATCCCTGGCTGGGGTCCAACTCTGTAGTTTCATGCATCATTCACTTAAAGGGGCACCCTGGATGGGTCCTACTCTAGTTCAGCGTGTCAGGCATTTGATGGGCCAGGCTCTCTGTTGTTCAGCTGCCGATGCTGGCATGCGGGGAGAGAGAAGCTTTGGTGATGGCTCCACCCCCTCCGCATGACTCAGCAGTATCGCCTTGCTTCCATGGCTGCCCGGCTTTCCTCCACAGGCATTTCCCCACACACTCTCCTCCCTCACATCCCCTCGATCCGTCTCTCCGTAGTCAACAGCAGCCCTCACCTTGGGAGTACTCCGCAATCCCTAAACTCCAGCTGCCCGCCAATACAGCTTCCAGTCAGTATGGCTGCAGCAAGGCCTGTCTGATTCTCATTCCACTTAGGCTGCCGCAGATCAGCTGTTTCACTCTCAGCCTTAAATGTTTCTCCTCTGACTCAGACAGTTGCCCGGATGTGGGAACTGGACCCCTGCTTCCATTCCCCGCCCCACCGAGGGCAGGTCCAGTCCGACTCACACTCCTGTTTTCCCCCTAGTTCCTTCATCGTATTGAGTTTTGTGTGGTTCTATATATTCTTTTCCACTGGTTAGGTACTCCTGTCCGCTCTTAGCTGGTGTTCTGCATGCACTTCTGTGTCTCAAGGTGTATTCCTGATGGTATATATGTAACTATGCATATATTTTATCTACTATTTTATCCTTGGAGAGAGATGTACCCGTCCACCTACTCCACCATCCTGTTCTCTCTGAACTAGCTGTTTTTGAATGTGTCTGCTTATCTTATCTTTCCTTCCCAGAATGTGTGTTGGGGGGGAAATCAGAGTCCATTATTACATGTTTTCACTTCTCTTCTGGCCAGACCTGCATGTTATAAATATGCATACTCAGAGTATCTGCTTTTTTATTGAGTCTGGTGGGGAGACCCAATGCATCACCAATCACCTAAACACCTTTGGTAGCTGCTCACTACTCACCTGATGGAGTGTGACCTCTTTCGGTTGGCATTCCTGGTCCTCCACTGTCTGGTTCCAAGTGCTCTTCCCTCCTCACCTTGCATCTCAGAGGAACCCATCAGCCTTTCTCTTGCCAGGCTCTTCCTGCATCCTGTCTCCTCCTTCCTCATCTAGGACTTTGATCCACCAGTTGCTTCCAGTTTTTCAAGTGTCTTCGATTTTCCCTCTCCAAAGAGAATTTCCCCCTGACCTCTGTCACTGTGCATATATTTATCTACTCTTTGGTAAATTATCGATCCTAATTCTCCCTGATGCTGTCATCTCCTCCTCTCTTGTCACCTCTTCATTATTTGAGGTATCTACCAGCATTTCTTACCTGGGGCTCAGGTGGTAACTACGTTCTGATGTCCTAAGGTGGGAATACACTATCACCTGAAAACCAAATCTTGTCCATCATCTGTTTTTCTTGGGCTCAGGAACTAAAAGTATAGTTCTTACATGTTTTTAAAGCTTGAAATAATTTTAAAAAGAACAATTATTGACACATGCAAATATATGAAATCCAAATTTCAGTGTCTGTAAATAAAGTTTTATGCTTGCATAGCCACACACAATCTTCTTGTTTATTGTGCTACAAAGGCAGAGTTGACTAGCTTCAAGAGGCCATATGCCTTTTTATAGAGTAAGTTTGCTGACTCATGTTCTAAGGCTTTGATAGTAACTTCTGTGTATTTAGGAATGTCTTAGATGTGTACCACCCATGAGAGAATTGAGACAGTTGTCACAGGAAGCACATTCTGTGATTGATATGAGGAACCCTCGTGGAAAAAGACTGACTTCCTTTCCCTTATCCTTTAGACCTTGGTCACCAGGTAGCCTGGTGGAGGTCTGGGACATGTCCTTGAAGCTCTTCTCTGATTCTCAGTCACCTCACTCAGTGGGTGCTTCTTGGTCTTTATTATCCATCCCTTCTGTCCTATTCCACCTTGTTGCCCACACTATCATTCCTGATATTCTCTGTTCTCTATTTACTTTGACACTGTGATTTCTCCTGTTTTATCATGTGTCTTCCTTTTCCATTCATTTTTTAAATTTCTTTAGTTAATTAATTTAGTTAATTAATTTCTTTAGTAAACATTTCTTTTTTTTTTTTTCTTATATAAATCTCTTAGCAAAACTGTGAATTCAGCTACTGTCTCTATGCTGATAATTTCCAGTTCACTGTCTCCCAAACTGTAGTCTTGTATTTCCGTCTTTCTCCTGGGCATCATCTTCTCTTAGCTCCTGTTTTCATGTTCACTTAGCCTTCTGTTCATGACACCAATCATGACACCATTTTTTCTCAGTCATGGAGGTTTAGAATCTCAGTTATCTATGATATACCTCCTTAGCTCCACACAGTTCATTAGTTGCCTAATGCTTGGTGATGATTTCGACATCCGTCTTCTCTTCTCCAGTCCCACCATCTTGTTCAGTTTCCCATTATCTTTCTCTTTCCCAGACTAGACAGTGATTGTTCTTCTTGAGTCTTTCTCTCCACCCTGCACTGCACGCAGGCTGCTGCCTGATTCCAGCATTTTTGAGGCCCCCGTCACATCCCCTCAGTTCACCTCTGGTTTCAGTCACAGCTGCATCGCACAGTTCCATGAAGCTGGATGAAGTACAAACTGGAATCAAGCTTGTCAGAAGAAATATCAATAACCTCAGATATGTAGATGGCACCACCCTTATGGCAGAAAGCAAAGAGGAACTAAAGAGCATCTTTATGAAAGTGAAACAGAAGAGTGAAAAATCTGGCTTAAAACTCAACATCCGAAAAACTAAGATCGTGGCATCCGGTCCCATCACTTCATGGCAAATAGATGGAGAAACAATGGAAACAGTGACAGACTTTATTTTCTTGGGCTCCAAAATCACTGCAGGTGGTGACTGCACCCATGAAATTAAAAGCCACTTGATCCTTGGAAGAGAAACTCATCAGATTGTACAAATTAAATATGTGTAATTATTTGTTTATCACTTATGTCTGAATAAAGCTGTTTAAAAAGTTAAAAAAAAACTTAGCATATTTAAAAAGCAGAGATATTACTTTGCTGACACAAGTCTGTCTAGCTAAAATTATGGTTTTTCTAGTAGTTATGTATGGATTTGATATTTGGACCATGAAGTAGTCATGTATGAATGTGAGATTTGGATCATAAAGAAGGCTGAGTGCTGAAGAATTGATGCTTTTGAAATGTGGTGTTGGAGAAGACTCTTGAGAGTCCCTTGGACTGCAAGGAGATCAAACCAGTCAATCCTAAAGGATATCAGTCCTGAATACTCATTGGAAGGACTAATGTTGAGCTGAAGCTCTAATATTTTGGCCCCCTGATGTAAAGAACTGACTCATTGGAAAAGACCCTGATGTTGGGAAAGATTGAAGGCAGGAGGAGAAGGGGCCGACAGAGAATGAGATGGTTGGATGGCATGACTGATTCGATGAACATGAGTTTGCGCAAGCTCTGGGATTTGGTGATGGACAGGGAAGCCTGGCATGCTGCAGTCCATGGGGTCACAAAGAGCCAGACATGACTGAGCGACTGAACTGAACTGATGTGCATTCTCACTCTTGCTGGCAGTGTCTCACCTCAAGTTACTCCATCAGTCTTTCTACTTTCCTACCCTAGGGTCTTATCCAGAGCCATGTGACTTTGTGCATAAGCTAAGCTCGGCCTGAAAGTACAAGGAAGCCAGTGCCCCCATCCTGGACAGCCCTCAACCAGTGGGAACTGAAGCTGATAGCTAACTGTTCAGCCTCCTGTCCATTATGCAGGCAGTTCTGGGAGGGGTTCTCTGTGGTCCTTAGGTGTCCTGGAAATGGGATCATGCCCCACTGCTGGGAACAGTGATCTTGACAATGCACCCTGATAGTGGATTTTTCCTTTTCCATGCTCTCTCTCCTGCTTTCCAGGATCACCTTCCAAATAAGCTCCCTGTATCCAGGTGCTCATTACAGACTGCTTTCAGAGGGATTTGAGCTGAGATACAGAACAGTCTTCTAGAAGCTGCCCACAGACATCCTCAGTGGCTTCAGAGGCCTCCTCATGTAAGAAACTTTGTTTTCCGAAATGCTAGGCTGGCAGGTTGGCTACAAACTTGTCTTCCCAGTGCTTTCTTTCCTTTTTCACTTTCACCCTTTGTTCCAGTCAAGCTGAGTTCCTTAAGACAAGGGACTCGGTTGTTCATCTCTGCTTGCATTATTTTGCTCAGTATCTAATATATGAGGAAACTACTTGTCAATCTGCATTTTTAGTGAATGAAGGGATGTCTTCATCCTCACATATCCATCCTTCATGACTTTTCTCCCTGCTGTTTGGTAGTGACCTTTACTGCCTCTAAATTTACAAAACCCTGCATCTATATGCCTGTGTGGTGCTTTTTGCTTTCTATTTTGTTTTTTAATTTATTTACAGGTTTTCACTGCTAAGATGCAAATTCCTCAAGAGAAGTGACTTTGCTTTATTTTTCTTTACATTTCCCAATAGATCTTATGGGTAGATGGATAATCAATACAATTTCGTTGAATGAGAAAATATCTCCCAACTTTTCCAGGCATGCTGGCTCCTTTCGGTTGCTTCTGTTCTCAGTTTTCTAAATATGTCCCATGTTTTCCCATGCCCATGAAATGAGGTTATTTATTCCTTTCTTGCTCCTTAAACATGCTTCCTGCAGTGTTTACCTATGGACATTTTATCCATCTTTCAAAACTTATCTTAAATGTCCTCTTTTTAATAAATTCTTCCCCAACCTGCCCCCTTCACCCACCTCTCACTTCCTGTATGTTACACATTTGGATGATAGTGTTTAAAATAACACAATTTTATTTGGCTAGATGCTTTTCTGGTGTCTCAGATGATAAAGGATCAGCCTGCAATGTGGGAGACTGGGTTTCAATCCCTGGGTCAGGAAAATCCCCTGGAGAAGGGAATGGAACCCACTCTACTAGTCTTGCTTGGAGAATCCCATGAACAGAGGAGCCAGACACGACTGAGCAACTAACACATTCACTTTTCGCTTTCCCTTCTTTCTCGGAGATGGTACGCACCTTCAGGGCAAGGCCAGTTCCTTATTGTGTCCAGTAGCTTGCTCAATGCCTTGCAATAGATATATATCTGTTGTAATGAGTTAATTTGAATAGATTGAACCATATCATCATGCCTTTTCATTCCCATCATATTAACCTGTGCCCCCCGACCTGTCTTTGTATGAATTTCTGGTAATGGAAGAAATTTAAAGCATTGGGAAAGATATATATCCAGAGCCAGTCAGCGTGATCTACTATGTTTGAACATGAATATTGGGACATAACTTACAAGAATGCCATTTCAATTATTTGTAAAATATTTAAATAGTATAATCCAATTTACATTCTATCATTTCCAACAGCTGTAAAATTTACTTTTCGCCAAAGTTAGCTCAATCACTTTAATTCAGTCTGGAAAAACAGTACAAATGAAAGCTTAATTTGTATTTAATCTCCCCTTTTGTTTCTACATTATTGCCTTCGAATCATTCCTTTTAGTGATTGAGATTTAACCCAGAGAGTGGAGAAAAGGCTTGATGAAATATTTGAGAAGAATATAACATATAATGAAAAGTTTGGAGTAAATGTTTAAAAAATTCAACTGGCTTTGTTCTTTGGGGTTTCAATTCACAGCAGTGTCTTTGTTATAAGCCCAAGGTATGAAGTATGTGGGTTACTTTGTCAGAATCATACCACAATGACTCTCAGGCATTTAAAACCAGGTGATTCATTTGGAGCAGGTCACATTTATACCCTGTGTATGAAGATTGGCAGGGAATACAAATGTGAGTAATTATTATTTAGTGTGTTGATCATGCTCCTATATTTCTAAGTGGCTTTATGATCATTTTGGTGAGTTTTCTCTCTGATCTCTGGCAGTCTTCCAGCTCATGTCATCAGCAGGGAGTAACAGCAAGGAGAAGTGGCAGAATTGTAACTAACCATGATTGTTCTGTCTTCATGTAGCATCACATCTGACTTTGGGAACACAAGAGAGGCAAGTCCCAGGAAGGGGTTGAAAGACCAAGTGGTATGTTCATGGTCAGAACAAAACACCACTTTCTTGTCCCTTTGTCAGTTAGTGCAATTTATAGACATGTTATAGAGCCCTATTTGCATCTTCTCCCAAGAACTCTCCTGCATCCCCATGCTCACCATCTCCCTCTGACCCCCAATAAGCCTCCAGAGATGGTGGGCCAAAATCAGTGAAGGGAATGTGTGAATGAATTAATCTGATTAATAAGAAAGAATCAGTGAAATAAAGGAGGGAAGAAGGGGTTCAAGCTCAAGTATAGCCAAAAAGCATTAGAGGAGACAATCACATGTTCACTAGAAGCGTCTGAGAAGGATAGGTGTGATCTCATGAGCCTGGGTTCTGAAAGGTGAAAAAGCTGGAAGGGAATGCTGCAATTCCCTCTGTTACATTACATTGTCAACAAAGGTCTGTCTAGTCAGAGCTATGGTTTTTCCAGTAGTCATGTATGGATGTGAGAGTTGAACTATAAAGAAAGCTGAATGCTGAAGAATTGATGCTTTTGAAATGTGGTGTTGGAGAAGACTCTTGAGAGTCCCTTGGACAGCAAGGAGATCCAACCAGTCCATCCTAAAGGAAATAAGTCCTGAATATTCATTGGAAGGACTGATGCTGAAACTGAAACTCCAATACTTTGGCCATCTCATGTAAAGAACTGACTCATTGAAAAGGACCCCGGTGCTGGGAAAGATTGAAGGTGGGAGAAGAAGGGGACAACAGAGGATGAGATGGTTGGATGGCATCACCAACTCGATGGACATGAATTTGAGTAAACTCTGGGAGTTGGTGATGGATAGGGAGGCCTGGCCTGCTACAGCCAATGGGGTTGTAAAGAGTCAGACACAACTGAGCGACTGAACTGAACTGAACAATTCCATCACAAGCATTGTAAGAAAAAAAGAAAAAGGGCAAGTTATCAAGACACGGGATAGGGTTTTAAAATGAGGCAGAGGTCATTGAAAGGATGAGTTATATTCACAAAACCCATTCTTCTCTATTATGTCAGATGACCTCATAACAACACTGATTTTGGTCCAACATGAAGTAGTAGTGACCCTACCTTACAGATGAGGAAACTGAGGCCAAAGAGTTTTAGGGACTTGTCTAAGGTCACACTACTAATAAGAAGTATAGTTAAGCTTCAAAGAAACCCAGGTACTTTTGTCTCTATAATTTAATGCTCCTTCTGTCATACTACACTGTATAATATTGGCAGAACTTTTTAATGGTACTGTCAGATGACCAAAACCACCCAGCAAGCTGAGAGTTGTAAAATATATAACAATACATGATAGTAACAAAGGATAAATGATGGAAGATTAGTTCTCCCACTTCACTCACTGGGATGAATGGAAAAAAGCAAAGCTGCTCAACTCACATTTTGACTTTCATCTTTTCTGTTAATTCAACCAGGGAGCTGAAGGATACAAGGCTGTCCATGTGCCATACCTGTGAGGGCATATGCAGGTGGACACGGCTATAACCTTGACTATTTATTCAGTACCAGGTCTCTATCTATCTAAGGCTCTTGTAAGCCACTATCAGTTACTTGACCATCCACCAGCCCCAGTCTCATTAGACAATGCAATGTGTGTTGTAGCTGCCAGGATTCACTTTACAGATCATATGTTTCTGGGGTGAAAGAGCGGTGGTTATCTGGAGGGTCAGATTCCTGACCACAGTCTCAGCCTTCCAGTGTGCAGGGCCAGAACTGGTGGAACTCCTTACCTGCTGGGTTCAGCATTCCCCTTCCTCCCGGAGGGAAATTGCTTTTTTGTTAACAGCTTTCCTGCATCTCTTGAATGCATCTCCTGAAACATGGAGTCTTACATAGGGGGTTGGCATCATGCCTGAGCAGAGGAGGCATCTGCTTTCTTGCTGTGATTTCAGATCCTCCAAAGCATCCCCCTGAATGAAAATGCTTCCCCTACCAGGGACGACATAACTCCTCAAATTCCCGTCAATGGAGTTGTCCTCTTAAGGTAAAGTTCTATCTCTAGGCTGTTGCCTGGTTAGTGTGGACATTCCTGGAGGGTGTGGACTGTTTGCTATTTGTACTTAAATGTCCTACATTTAATGCAGTGCTGGGCTCATGCTAAATGACCACTAAATTAAGTAGATAAACGAGTCCATTAAATATATTACTTAGAGAGCATATACAATTACACCTATTACCTGGGTTTGGATTAATCCAACAGGCAAAAGGCAAAGTAGCTTAGAGGATAATATGATAGATAAGCTTTGAATACTCAGAGATAGTATAAGGAAATGCTTCCTTACCAGTAAAAACCAAAACTTAGAACCTTCTGCTGTTAACGGGATCCTCTTGAAGGGGAGGGGCTGATGATTCTCTGGCCCCAGTTTTCCTGTGTTTGATGCATCCACATTGGTCCCCAACATAAGTTTTCTTTTCCCTCTGTCTTAACACAAATGAAACAGACTGGGCCAGGTTTTAGGGATAACGGAGGGATATCAAGAAGGTACCAGGAGTTGAGCTGGTCTGGCTTACAGAGCCCAGGGTTCTGATTCTGAGCCTCCCAGGGCTCTGGGCATGGTCAATTTGTTTCAGTCCATCAGGGTCCCCCTCTTGGATTTTGTTCCCATGTGATGAATGCTTTCTTTAGTTCATAGCAGGAGGAGAACCCTTGTAAACACTGGGACTTCCAGATCCAGGCCAAGGGCAGTGATATTTCTCTCCCACCCACCTAAGTCAGTCCTCTTAGCTATTGCTTCTCATTTAGAGATACACCTGTTCTTCAGGTGACTACTAACAGGGTTAGCCTCACTGTGAAAGTGAACCCTGTTTCCCTTGCCCTTGGGGGTATGACCTGATCACCAGCCCCTCCCAGTATCCTAACGCAGTGGCAGCAGCTGTCTCATGACGTGGGTCATGGGGTGGCAGATGGTCTGGGGAGGGGATTGGCATTTCCTTATGGAATCAGAGAGTTCAGAGTTTAGGGGCCCCAGGGGTGAGGCGCCAGGAGGGGGACCCCCTCTTTGCTTGTACTAGCTCCACTTGCAGTTTCCTTTACCCTTGGAAATTCCCTCTTCCTGCCACTGGGTTCCTACCATACAATGGGAGTAGCCATACTTTAATTATCAGCTCCCTCAGGCTCTGGGACTTACATCAGGAGTCCGGCATTCATGGTGGTCGTTACTGCCTCAGATTCTGAAGAACACAGTTGTGCAGATGGAAGATGCTGCTGGGGTCCCTAGAGATGTCACTGCTTGTTGCTACCCTGATGTATACAAGCTTGTTTGCAACTGGACATGAAGTCTAGGGGAGGAGATCTGGGAGAGGCACAGGAAATTTGGAGCCTCCTGCCCCTGTGTTGGTCATTTTCACATCAGGACATGATGTTTGGGTGCCTTGAGGTTGTTATGAGAAACCACTGGGGTTGGGAATTTTGTGGGGGAAGGCTTTTATTTATCTTTTCCCTGTTTGGTGATTCTCGATTCTGAATGCACCTTTCTGTATCCACATGCCATGCTGATTTACTTTTTCCATTTCTTGGAATGATGCAAAATGTCTGGGTTACCAAGAATATGGGACTGTATTTTCTGTATTTCCTTTGTTGAGTATCAGAAAGTTGCTTGAACAAACAACTTATTTCCCATTCCTCCTTATAATTTCCTATTTTGATTAACTTTTTTACACAAGTGATTCTTAAGAGAAATATAAAAATTCCATGAAGCTAGATTTGAGCAGTAGATATATTTAAATCAGTTACAGTTTTTTAAAATCATTGCTGTTTGACACTCTGATTCTTTTGTTTGCTTGTCACTGGTGTCCAATGAATAGTATGCATTTCTTCCAGTCATTGTTAAAACTCAATGTATGGAAACAGTGTTTATACCAGCAGCTGTTACAAATCTGGGGTTATGGATTAATGTCAGCTTCTGAATGTAGAGTGCTTTAGTTAATTCCACCCAAGGACAGATGATATCATCTAGGAAGAAAGAATATATTAGGTAACTGTCAGCCAGAAGGTAGTAAAAGGAGGTGATATGTTATAAGGAGTACTAAAAGGTCATTCAAAGAAGAGATATTGCTAATAACTCAATTAAAATTTTCACGCTGACATTTTACAAATTTCTGTGTAAGCCCTAAAACATTTTTGAAGCTAGCTAAATTCATATCCTAGATTGGAAAAACAGGGGTCAAATAGGATTCACATAGTTCCTTTGTGAGCTGAACAAACAGGGATAAACTCCTTTTCCAGGAAGTTCTGGTCAATGCTTCAGTGAAACTCCTTTGATATGTAGGTGAGAGAGAGGAGCCTTGGAAGTATTTCCTTTCATTGGGAATTTTACCTTTTATTTGGATAGGCTTTGGTGCAGAACAGCCAACTCATTCTGGTCCTCAGCTTCCAGGAAACCAGTATTTGCCAGGCTGGTGCTTCCTTGTAGCTTCTTTCTGTGTTTCTTTCTGCTACCTGGAAAACAAAAAGAATTCATGTTCCTTTTGGGAGCCAAGAGGCACAACAAGGTATGAAAGCTGTTGGTTGAACCTACACTTGAAGCAGTAATACAGACAGACAGGGAGTGGGATATGGCCACCATGGCAGAACAGGACAGAAAACACAAGAATGGCAGGCTTGTGGAGGGCCGCCTGACACATCTCTGCATGGCCCTTTCTTGAAGATGTTTTCACCTGGTCCACTGCCTGGCTCCTCTTGGTAGCATTGTTTTCTAGGTATTCCATCATTGTTATGGTCATTCATTTCTTTCTTCTGTCCAATGAATGTGAGTTTAGTTCTTTTCTTCGTATTTTTTCCCATAGTTGTGGAGAACTGTTATGTATTTATGTATGTATGCATATAAGCATTTATTCACTCATCGCTTTAGCTGCTTACTAGTTCTTGGTGCTAAGGGTTTGGTGGTCAGGAAAGGTTACATGACTGCCTCTCTCGTGGAGCTTATAGTCTTGTGGAGGTGAGGGTTGCTAAATAATCAGTTCAGTTCAGTTCAGTCTCTCAGTCGTGTCCAACTCTTTGCGATCCCAGGGACTGTAGCATGCCAGGCTTGCCTGTCCATCACCAACTCCCAAAGCTTGCTCAAACTCATGTCCATTGAGTCAGTCATGCCATCCAACCATCTCACCCTCTATCATCCCCTTCTCTTCCTGCCTTCAATCTTTCCCAGCATCAGGGTCTTTTCTTTTTATTTTTTAATATAAATTTTATTTATTTTAATTGGAGGTTAATTACTTTAAAATATTGTATTGGTTTTGCCATATATCAACATGAATCTGCCACAGGTATACACGTGTTCCCCATCCTGAACCCCCTCCCTTCTTCCTCCCCATACCATTCCTCTGGGTCGTCCCAGTGCACCAGCCCCAAGCATCCAGTATCATGCATTGAACCTGGACTGGCTATTCGTTTCATATATGATATAATACATGTTTCAATGCCATTCTCCCAAATCATCCCACCCTCTCCCTCTCCCACAGAGTCCAAAAGACTGTTCTATACCTCTGTGTCTCTTTTGCTGTCTCACATACAGGGTTATCATTACTATCTTTCTAAATTCTATATATATGTGTTAGTATACAGTATTGGTGTTTTTCTTTCTGGCTTACTTCACACTGTATAATAGGCTCCAGTTTCATCCACCTCATTAGAACTGATTCATATGTATTCTTTTTAATTATTACTCAGCCAGAGTATTCTATTACTCTGGCTGAGTAATACTCCATTGTGTATATGTACCACAGCTTTCTTATCCATTCATCTGCTGACGGACATCTAGGTTGCTTCCATGTCCTGGCTATTGTAAACAGTGCTGCGATGAACATTGCAGTACACGTGTCTCTTTCAATTCTGGTTTCCTCAGTGTGTATGCCCAGCAGTGGGATTGCTGGGTCATAAGGCAGTTCTATTTCC
This sequence comes from Cephalophus harveyi, assembly GCA_006410635.1. Lineage (NCBI taxonomy): Eukaryota > Metazoa > Chordata > Mammalia > Artiodactyla > Bovidae > Cephalophus > Cephalophus harveyi. Next base: position 96,408 of record SJYT01005963.1, on the reverse strand, counting down.
AGTTTTTTAAGGAATCTCCACACTGTTCTCCATAGTGGCTATACTAGTTTGCATTCCCACCAACAGTGTAAGAGGGTTCCCTTTTCTCCACACCCTCTCCAGCATTTACTGCTTGTAGACTTTTGGATTGCAGCCATTCTGACTGGTGTGAAATGGTACCTCA
>SJYT01005963.1:0-92709 GCA_006410635.1 Cephalophus harveyi | reverse complement strand
TACTGGAAAAACCATAGCTTTGACTAGGCAGACCTTTGTTGGCAAAGTAACGTCTCTGCTTTTTAATATGCTGTCTAGGTTGGTCATAGCTTTTCTTCCAAGGAGCAAGTGTCTTTTAATTTCATGGCTGCAGTCACCATCTGTAGTGATTTTGGAACCCTTGTTTCCCCATCTATTTGCCATGAAGTGATGGGACTGGATGCCATGATCTTAGTTTTTTGAATGTTGAGTTTTAAGCTTGCTTTTATACTCTCCTCTTTCACTTTCATCAAGAGACTCTTCAGTTCCTCTTCACCTTCTGCCATAACAGTGGTATCATCTGCGTATCTGAGGTTATTGATATTTCTCCTGGCAATCTTGATTCCAGCTTGTGCTTCATCCAGCCTGGCATTTCGCATGATGTATTCTGCATATAAGTTAAATAAACAGGGTGACAGTATTCAGCCTTAAGGTATGTACGCCTTTCCCAATTTGGAACCAGCTAAATAATCACACAAACAGAAACACTGACACAAAGAATATCAGATCACAACTGGAACTGAGACTGGGAGAAAGGACATGGTGCTATGTTGAGATCTAATTTTGACTTAGGGAGCTTTGGGAAGACTTGGAAGTGATGTCTCACTTGGATGCTGAAGGAGGTGGAGTGAGTTAGGAAAGAGAAAAGAGAAGAGCCCTGTTGGCAGAGGGAGCAGAAGTACAAGAATCTTGTCTGGAGGGAGCTGAGTGACGGTGAGGCACCGAGAGGAGGCCAGTGTGGCTGTTGGAGAGACGATGGGAGAGAGAGATAGAGCTGGGCCTGGGGCAAGTGGGGAAGATCAGTCCATGGAGAGTTTTACAGTCTATGGGGAGGAACTTGACTTTCAGAAATATTTAATAATTATAATAACTAGGGCCATGCCAAGCCAAACTTCTTCTTCTTACAGTAACAATTCCAGTTCCTTTCCTTTTCAACTCTGGGGACCTATATTAAATTTTGAAGCTGGGGATTTCAGACTTTCTTTTCTTGGAGATTTCTTCTTGAAAGATGATTGGCATAGAACTGAAAGCAGCAGCTAGAGAACATGTAAAGGTTTGCTCTGGGCATCTCAAGATGGGGTGTCCTAGAGTCAGACCCTGTTACCTGCTTGTCAGGAGAGAGAGATGTATGTCTTTGCTATGTATTATGTATGTGGGAGGCACTTAATAAATACCTGCTGATGAATCAGAGGTGACGTCCAGCTCTCAGGAATGCAAGACTGAATTTTATCTATTGCAGCCATCTGAGTGATGTTCACAAAGAGTGCCTGGGGAGGAGGGATGGGTTCGGCCACATCTGCTTCGTTGTCCTGCATGTGTGCTTGGGCTACCTGATGCCAACTCCACAATGGCACATTTGTCTTCTTAAGTGTATGCCAACTCCTTTCCTTCTCCTGAGGCCCTCCAGACGGTGGCCATGGAAGACAGGGACGTGGCAAAAGCCCCGTTAATGCGGTCTGTAAAGGGAGGTGGTGGCTGCTGGGGACCGCTCAAATGAAGACAAATGCATTGTTAAGTTTTTATGGACCAAGGCTGCACTTTCATTAAGCATAATTTACATAACATAACTGATGCTCAAGGCCAAACAGTCCTTGTGGCCTAATGACAGCCTCTGACAACCCATGGATGGCAAGGCCTCCTGCAGAACTCCTCAGGTCAGGAAGCCTCCTCCTTCCCCTGCTGGCTCAGCATGCTGGTAGCTCAGAGCTCTCTCTTTGACCTCTTGAGCTGCCTGCTGGTGACATCAAAGCTACACCTTCTTCTTTGCAGTGAACCAGCCCAACTGCCCTGGGCAGAGCTCATTTGCCATTCCTTTCTGTTTCCCCATAGGAGTGGTTTCTGGGGTGAACCCTGGGGATTTTCTGGGGTTCATCTTGGCCAGGCAAGAGGTTCCTGGTTCAGGGTTAAGATGTGGGAGCAGAGAGAGTGGACTTTAATTAGAGCTGTCTGTGGTTCCCAACAGCACACTGGGAGGTGAGGGTGTCTGGTGGCCTGTTGGCTGGTGGCCTTTGTCTGTACCCATCTTCATAACCTGTTTATACCACCAGAGACACTTTGACGTTGGGTTCTCCACCTTGCACAGCAAAGGCAATTGTCGTTTCCTTTCGCTGTAGGGGTGAATGTTCGGTATCACATGAAGGATTTTCACTGGTAATCAGAATTTTGTGCCCATTGGTCTTCGGGACATACTTTTGTGCTGACATTTATAAGGGATGTGTCAGGCAGAGCCGAGGTGCGGAGTGAGAAAATGAAAGGGGGAGGGGGTGAGGGGACCATTATATTCAGTTTAATGATGACAATTTCCCTACATTTACAACTTGCAGAAGTAAGAGACAATAGATATGTGTCTTCTGCTTGCATGCACACTGAAAGAGATGACACAGGGAGATTCTGTTAGTGGGAATGGTGATATATGGCCTTAATGATTTCATTGCTTGCCAAATTAAAGAAAAATTCTCGCTGTGTGGAGAGCCCTGTCCTCATCAAGCTATTCATTGTGAGGCATTTGTTATGAAGTTGCAAGGCCTAAGGAGGAATTCTGACCTTCCATAAGCTGCTTTCAGGTTTTTATTTTTTTCTCAGCTACCTTGACAGTCCGGTTCATCTCAGTTTACAGGACATGAATGAGCATTTGTAGGTCTAATATTGATCAGTATTATTGGATTGGAAGAGCTCTTAGGTTTGGGCAGGTGGGTATTGGATCAATGGAGACTTTCATAGTAGAGTTCAGTGAAAGCTCTCCTCCACTATTACACTGGTGGTTGGAAGGGGAGGTGACTGTGTGTGTGTGTGAATGTTAGTATGTGAACTGTGGATAATTTGTGCAAATCCCAGTTACACATGAGAGATTAAAGCTGAGGTGGGATCCTTTGCTCCAGGTAGGATCTTATGCTAGTAAAGTAATGCTCAAAATCCTCCAAGCCAGGCTTCAGCAATACGTGAACCGTGAACTCCCTGATGTTCAAGCTGGCTTTAGAAAAGGCAGAGGAACCAGAGATCAAATTGCCAACATCCGCTGGATCATGGAAAAAGCAAGAGAGGTAGGATCTAGAAGGGTCATTTCCTTAGAGCTACTGGAGGCTGGGCAATATGAGTTGTAGACAAGGAGGGGTACAAGTCTTAGTGGGAGAATAGCACCAGGTGACAAGGCCTGTGGTCCAGGCAAGGTGGATGATCAGAAGCTGGTAGGGCTTAGGGCTAGGTAGGCTGAGGTCATGGGTGTGTTTGTGGCTAAACTTCTAGAGCTAGGAGTGTTAGAAGCCTCTAGATTTCATCATCATGTGAACCTGACTACCTCTGTTTAAAAGACTGATGCAAGGCCTGGTTGTAATGGCATGATTGTCACCCACTTACTCTGTGCAGTCTGCTTTTTGCTAGTAGGCTATCTAGATTTCCAAAGTAGTGTTAGGATACCTAGTGTCCCAGAGTCTATGTTTCTACAGTAGCGCTTAAGAGCTGAAAGGGACTTTTAGGACCATGAAAGTCATGAGGTCAGAGGGCCTGGAAAGGATAGCTGTCTTATTCAAGGCTTCTTAGGGCATCACCAAACTTCCTCATCCAGCAATGCTGCCATCACACCTTGCTTCCATGTACTTGTTTGAAGCAGTCCTGCAGAAGCTGGGTTGCTGATATGCCTGGCAGGCCCCCTTCCCAAATGTGCCAGCCAAAGCTGGACCTTGCCACACCGCTTTGGACATAATGCCCTCAGGGCTTATTTTTGCCTGCTGGTTGTGTGACTTTGAGTAAGTGACTTCACCTTTCTAGGTTCTGGTATCTCATCAGTGCAATGTTAGAAGGTCTCAGTGGACCCTTTCAGCTTGAGCATAGTATATTCTGTAACAACTGCTGAGTATGCAAGCAGGCCCAGGTGGAAGCTTTTGGGTGCACCATCCATGTGGTTAAAGGAAGCTTCAAAGAACCTATGGACTTAGAAATTATGCTGATGCTTGCATTCTCGACCCACTGGAAAGATCCTGTGGAAGAGTCCTCTAAGCTGTGAGCTCCTTGAGGACAGGGACCATGTCTTGTTCTTTCTGATAGTTCCAAAGTTATCAGATTGTCTGATGAATATCTGATGTTTAATAAGTTTCGACTGAGCATGGGAAAGTGATGTCCAGTTTTGTGTAAGACATACCATTTCTGCACTTAAGGGAATGAACATTTGTAAGCACATGTACCTAGGACATATTTCTTCTAAAGAAACTCACCAAGTCTGTTGGAGCAGTGGCCAAATCTGTGTTATTCACCACTGGCTTCCAAGTGCTTGAACACTGTCAGGCACATAGAGGCTGTCAATAAATGTTTGTTGAATAGATGCATGCATAAAAATAAGACATAGAAGATTGGTAGCTGGGCTTCCAAGGTCAACGGAAGTAAGGAGAGACTATAGGCCTGGAAAAAGAAGAAAATAAGCAACTTGGTAGTAGTGTATTGAAGTTTGTTTTCCTTCTGCCTCTAGGCTGGAACTTACATCTCTTCCACATATAAGAATGTAACAACCAGGGGACTGTGTTTACTTGTTGATACTGGTCTGCAAATGGCTACCAGTCTGTGACAAGATAGTATGGAAACATAACAGAAGCAGAGACTTTCACAGTCATTTGACACCGAGGCCTGTGATCACTGGATTTGTCTTGTTAAATCGTATGCAGACCAGTTTGGATGTCATCAGATTTGCATCAGAATCACACACAGTGTACCCTGCACTCCAGTCATGCACAGTAGGACTGTGGACTGGCCCAGGACACACTAGGGAGATAAGGTCCTTCAGCACATCTCTGGAAAGAAGCCAGGTGAGTTACCTGGCTTTATAGCCCAGTAGTTGGAGTTATGTTAAAATGTTAATGACATTGTCATAGAAAGCTGTTTCTGACTTCCTACCATCACATATTCTCTGTGTTGTTGATTTGAGAAGGACTGAATGAGCTGCAGTCCCTCAGTCAACCAAGCTGAGTTGTAACCTGTGTGACAGTGTTTTCTCTGTTTAAAACTGTCTAGCTTTGCATGGCTATTTAACTTGCTCCTTTGGCCTCAATATTATCCTGTAATCAAATGAGCTAATTAAGCTGTTTTCTGTCTGCTGCTCAGAGTATGAAAGCTTGAAGGTGACTCTGGCCATCCTCTGATTCAACCTACTCATTTTTCAGAGGCAACCAAGGCTCAGAGAGGTTAAATTATATGTCCTGGTAATACAGTTATTTAGCAAAAGAATTAGAACTATAGCTTTAAGATCCTTTACTCCTCGGTCGTAGTGTATTTCCACTTTACCTTGAAGTTCAATAAAATCCTTTGGGATTTTGCAGTATCCAAGGTATATTTCTGCTGTAGTAATTTATGTACCTCTATTTGATAAAGGATGTAGAATGGACAGATTTTGTTCACCAAATAATTACAGATGGTTTACATTTAAGATAACTCAATGTTTGAAATTACAAGCAAAGGAAACAGCAGAGGTATTTATATATAAATATTCACATCTATAATATGTACATATGTTATGTTTGAATATTGTATTTATATATACATGAAATATTCATATTTATAAATATATAATGATAACAAAATAATGTACTTATTTATGAAGTCCTATAACAATGCTTGTTCTGAGTGGAAGGCTATTGACTACATTCATCTAGTTCAGTCCCAAAATGAGGATAAAACTTCACATAAAAGTATGTATTAATGAAAAAATAGGATGCAATTCAGAATGTATTGATTCACACACACATTCAGAAATATATTTATTAGAGAAATGAGATGTCTTTTTACTTGTGAATTAAAACAGGTTAGTGATCGAGAGTAGGAGAGTCGATTTCTTCCTAAATATCATCCCTAACTGAGCGGTTTCAGTGTGGCTTCACTCTGGTGCTGGCAGAGTATGACCCAGAGACCAAATCCTGCAGCCGCCTGATTTTATCAAGTTTTATTGGCACACAGCCACGCTCATTCATTTACGCTCCTCTGTGGCTACTTCCATGACATAACTTCAGGTTTGAGTAGTTGGGACATAGGCTTTATGGTCTGCAAAGCCTAAAATATTTACTCTCTGACCCTTTACTGGCCAAGCTCTTGCCTGGATACATATCTGTTCCATAACTCTGGTTCTAATACAATCAGGCAAGTTGTCTTTATTTGGAATCACACCTAGCTGAGTTTTGATAAGGAAGGAAAGAAATGAACTTTAATCCTCTTGTCCCGAAGCCTGTTTTAAAACCTTGTCACCAGCTGCCAGTTTTCAGTCTACATGTGACCTTTTGGTGATCCTGGGAGAATGAAATTAACCTCCTTTGAAACAAACATCCAGTCTTTTTATTTTTTCCACTATCTTGGAAGAGTAATAAATATAGTCAATGACTCTGGATTCTATTACTATGTAAGAGCTCTTTAAAAACATCTAACCATCTGCTTAATGGCCAGTAATATGTTTCTAATGGTCACTCTCAATAAGACACTTTTAGTTCACTGCTGCATAATAGTCATCCAGCAGCCACGAGGCTCTGAAAGTAATAGGAGCAAAGGCCAGTTTCCAGCTTGGTAGCAACTGCCTGGAGATAGTTTTAAAGAGAAAAATAGAGGTCTTCTGTGAGTTATATGTGCAAACTCTATCCAATGAGTGTGTGTTCTGTCCATAAGTAGTTTTGACTCGTACAAACTTAGAACTTTGAAATTTTTGGCATTTACACATCCAGGTCAATTGCAACTGGAGGTCAGCTTAATTAATATCTGTCCTTTCGTTTAGGATGACATACTCTGAATTATTGTCACTAAGAATCCTGCATCTCTGGTCTGGGCCCAGCAGCTGGTGACAGCTTGGTAAATTATGAGTTTCCTAGCTTAAAACAGAGTAAATTGCAGACAAAACAAGCCATTAGCTGAGTAAATACTGTATTTCTGGTTGGCTTCTATAAGAAGGAGATTAGCATGAGTGTTTAGTGTTCATAATTATTAGTAGGAGGCAAATAGTAGGCTCAGGCTGGCTGGAGATTGTTTCATTATATCCAATTAACACCCACTTGATTATTCTTAATTACTTCTGCTTCATGACAGAAGAGTAAAGATGGCATACTTCAAATGTACAAATAACAACTGGGTCATCAATATATACATATTTGTATTGTCAGATCCTGCTCGTTTTAAGGCAACTATTTAATACCTCAGAGGGATGGAAAATGGAATGTCCACTTGTCAAGCTCTTATGAGGGAAATTAGCAAGATGCAGAAAAATAGATATTAGGATAAAAATGTGTTTATCCACAATCTGCTTTAGAAACATTTTCTTTGAACACATCTTATTGCCTGTTTGTTTGAGAATTCCTTTTCATTTGTCTGCTCTAACTGTGGCACAGAAGCTTAGGCTGTAAGCAGAGAGAACAGGGATTACAAAGAGAAGTATCTGAATGTAAACTTTCTAGGAATGAATGAGCCATATATATGTCAAATGGTATGAAATGGAAATCCCCACTCCTAGGGGGCTTATGGGAGTTTGAGAAGATGACACAGAATCAACCTCTGCCCAAGAAAGTTAATGACTAATTTGGTAAAGAATATGAAACACTAGCAAGTGATATAATCGCAGAAGCACATACAAGGGGTAAACTCAATGATCCAGATTTTCTTAGTTTTAAACCTGAAATGAAGACTACTGTTAGTAACAGTAGTAGTCATCTTTCCTTTTCAAGCTTTTGGGAAAAAATGAATATATCCTTCCCCTTCAGTTATTTTCTTGGGTTGAGAAGAGTTGCTGTTGTAGCATACATGGGGAGAATTCTTTGCTTTTCTGAGTAGAGGGTATTACAGTGTTGAGTTGCCTCTCTTTCTTGCTTATGGTGTCCACGATCTTGGACTGGAAACATTTGGATTGTTATTTTTTTCCTGGATCAAATTTAGATATTTAGTCATTCTTAAGTACCGAGGGAAAGAACTTGGCAAACAGTGGAGAATGGTGAGGCTTGGTGACTGTTCCAGAGCATTCCTGGAACTGGCAACTTGCTTGAAGATCAGAGATGAATGCACAGTGGCAGCAGGTTGGTACCAAACAAATCCCCTGTCAGCTTTGGAAGTCAATCCACAGTTAGTACTGAGTACTTGCTCATGCACAGCATCAGAACAGACACATGGATGGGTATGGAATGGACCGAGTCCTCCCCGGTTGGGGAGATAAGATCTTCCTATTACATGGTTGTGTTTAATTAATTACTCAATTGCATGGATAGAACTAAGGGCTGTAGAGGTTCAACAAAGAGGGCTTGACTAAAATTGTTAAGACCAAGACTTGAAGACTGAGACCTAAAGGGCAAATAGTCTTTAGCTACTTAGGGTATGTTCCAGTTGTTGGTGCTTCTAAGAATAGTGGGAGAAAAACCTGTTCCAGGTAAGCAGAAATATGACCCTTTAGCTCTGTGATGCAGGCTGTTCTATGTCCATGCTCAGGTCCAGGGACCAGCGACCTTGGTACATCTCATAGCAAACATGGGGCTGAATCCCAGGATGAAAGGCCATCTCAAGGAGAAGGCTTCAAGAAGATAGAGTTAATGAAGATTCCCTGGAACCTATTTCCATTATGAGGGAAGAGACATTAAGCTATCTGTTAAAGTCAAAAATTCATAAGTATATTTAAAGATTTAAGGCTAAAATGGAATATCTTAGGCAGTCATTTGAAGTCTATATATATGTGGCAGCTGATATTTAAAAGGCACACAAAACATTTAAAAATGACCTCAAGAATAGTGTACCTCCCCTGAATAATAAAAAGGGTAATATCAGGGAATGAGTGGTGTCAGAGTATAATCGATTCCAACCTGACAAATGATAGTCAGGACCATCTTTGCTGGTGATATGAGAATCCAATACCAGTGTCCCCCCGAGTGGACAGAAGGGGTTGGGCAGTTTGTGTGAGAGTCGTGAAATAGTTAAAATCTTGGTAGTTTTGCATTCGTGTGTTTTATGCATGTGTTGTGTGTCTGTGGGGTGTGGCGGTGGTGGTTGTGGTGAAGGTGGTCTGCAGGATCCTTCACAGGATGCAGCAAGATTGACACAGTGTACGCAGGTAGTGTAATAGAGCGGGACAGTGTGTGGCCCTTAGCACGTGGCTGTGGGCGTGCGTCATCACCCCCTGCCCAAAGGTTACTGGGATCATTAGTGGTCTGGCTCAGCCATTGGTCGTTGCCACAGTGGACTCTTCCCCCACCTGAGTGAAGCAACAGTTGACCATCAGTGATTAGTGGTCCCACTCAGACCTTGGTGGGCATGACAGCGGACCCCTCCCCCAAGTGGGCAAGCAACTGTCCATGAGTGACTGTTAGAGGTCCATTCAGTCATGGGTCAGTGTTGCAGTGGGCCCCTCCTCCAGGTGACCAGCTGTCACTGTGTGACCATTAGTGGGCCCCTTCACCTAACAGCCAGTGGGGTGGCAGTCATCAGGTGAGAGTGAGGTAAGATCATCCTGGCCTTCTCCTGGGGCTCTCCTGAGTGGTGTCAGAGTATAATCGATTCCAACTTGACAAATGATAGTCAGGACCATCTTTGCTGGTGATATGAGAATCCAATACCAGTGTCCCCCCGAGTGGACAGAAGGGGTTGGGCAGTTTGTGTGAGAGTCGTGAAATAGTTAAAATCTTGGTAGTTTTGCATTCGTGTGTTTTATGCATGTGTTGTGTGTCTGTGGGGTGTGGCGGTGGTGGTTGTGGTGAAGGTGGTCTGCAGGATCCTTCACAGGATGCAGCAAGATTGACACAGTGTACGCAGGTAGTGTAATAGAGCGGGACAGTGTGTGGCCCTTAGCACGTGGCTGTGGGCGTGCGTCATCACCCCCTGCCCAAAGGTTACTGGGATCATTAGTGGTCTGGCTCAGCCATTGGTCGTTGCCACAGTGGACTCTTCCCCCACCTGAGTGAAGCAACAGTTGACCATCAGTGATTAGTGGTCCCACTCAGACCTTGGTGGGCATGACAGCGGACCCCTCCCCCAAGTGGGCAAGCACCTGTCCATGAGTGACTGTTAGAGGTCCATTCAGTCATGGGTCAGTGTTGCAGTGGGCCCCTCCTCCAGGTGACCAGCTGTCACTGTGTGACCGTTAGTGGGCCCTTCACCTAACAGCCAGTGGGGTGGCGGTCATCAGGTGAGAGTGAGGTAAGATCATCCCGGCCTTCTCCTGGGGCTCTCCAGCTCATCCACCCTCGCTCACCTCGTGGGTGAGCTGGGGTGCCCAGGCAACAGGCTGAGGTGTGTCCTCAGAGCTCTGGAGCCCTTGCCAGGGTCACCTACTGGCTGGGCCCAGGCCTTGAAGCAGCAGTGAACCTCTCCCCATCTCTGTTTCTGTGAACTAATGGCAGCAGTGGAGAAGGCAATGGCACCCCACTCCAGTACTCTCGCCTGGAAAATCCCATGGCCGGAGGAGCCTGGTGGGCTGCAGTCCATGGGGTCGCTAGGAGTCGGATGCGACTGAGTGGCTTCCCTTTCACTCTTCCTTTCATGCATTGGAGAAGGAAATGGCAGCCCACCCCAGTGTTCTTGCCTGGAGAATCCCAGGGACGGGGGAGCCTGGCGGGCTGCCGTCTATGGGGTCGCACAGAGTCGGACACGACTGACGCGACTTAGTAGTAGTAGTAGTGGCAGCAGCTGTCTGCCTGGGATGCAGTCTGCGGGACCTGGCCCCTGCGTTATGGGCAGCCTGAGGAGCCTGAGGGACAGCTGGGTCCTGGGCGCCTGGCTCCCCCAGAGATGACAGCTGGGCAGAGTCTGGGGACTGGGCCGTGAGGGAGCCGACAACTGAGAGCTGCCTCCTCTTAGCCAGGACCCGAATGCAGAGGGTGAAAGCTGGGCCTTGGGGCCCCGCCTGTTCTTGTCAGAACAGAGAGTAACATTCGTTTGGTGGAGATTTACAGGAGCATCATTACCTGACCGTGACCTGACACCAGGAACGAAGGATCTCACGCCAAGGAGTTTGCAGCAACCACCCAGCCACGCCCCTCCTTCACCTTTCCTAGAAAGAGGGCTCTGATGAGAGCTTTTGGGGAGTTTGAGGTGATGCCATCGACTTCACTGTACATTACTGGACCGTGTTTGGCTCTAGTTCTGTCTTTGGTTAACTAACCAATCCGTCCTGCCATGTCTTTCTTTTTCTCTAACTTGGGGATATTTGGACTTCTCAGCTGGTGCTAGTGGTAAAAAACCTGCCTGCCAATGCAGGAGACATAAGAAATTGGGGTTTGATCCCTGGGTCAGAAATATCCCTAGAAGGAGGGCATGGCAACCCACTCCAGTATTCTTACCTGAAAATCCCGCAGACACAGGAGCCTGGTGGGCTACAGTCTATAGGGTTTCAACCAGTTGGACACAACAAAATTGACTGAGTACGTACACACACACACACACACACACACACACACACACACTCATACACCACCCAAGGCCTTTAGGATGATGAAAGAAGATAAGGCAAGTGAAAGTATTTTGAATTGGCAAAGCTCTGCACCAGTGCTTGGCAATAGTAATTGCCCTTTATAACCACCTAAGGAGCTTGAAACAAAATGCTGGTGCCTAGACTCTACCCACTCCTGCTTTAAATGGTCTTGGGTGGGCAGGCCATTGAAACTTGAAACAAACTCTTTTGAATTCCAATGGGCAGAAGGATAATCCAATGATGATTCTGATCTTAATTGTTACTGTTCTCTCAGCTTCTGTTCTAGAACCTTGAGAAGGGCTGGTGTGGGTGTCGGGAGGAAGGGTCAGTTCTACTGATTGCTCCTCTGTGGATGTGGACCATTGTGTCCTATTTCTCCAGAAATGCCACTGCTGGGAACATTCTACTTCTGTGTTTGACTGTCATCCTGAAGTCTTGTGAGTGCTTGTTCGTGTCCATGTGCAGGTTGGACACTTGAAGGGCAAGGCCTGCTCTTCTCTTCCTATGTGGTACAGCCAGCATCTCAAACAAGCAGGGAGGATATGTGTGAAGTAAGCTCATGGGACTGACAAGCAGGAGATCTGGGTTAGATGTCAACACCTTCCCATTGGTCTTACCTGTCTGCACTTCCTGTATCATAGAATTTGTACTGTGGCAGTACTTTACTAACTAACCTTTAAAGCTATAAAAGTGTACAATCATGCTTGATTAATTTTGAGTGGTAGAATCATATAATGAAACAATACTGACTTTGATGTCAAGAGTTTACCTGAAATAGAGGCACAGCCTCTTAATGTAAGAGCTGTTAATACTTGGCATGTGCTGACTATATAAGTATTCATTTATACCTTCAACAAATTATTCCCCACATGTCTGTATGTTCTAGGTGTTCAGAAACAGCAATGGCTGAAACTAACAAACAAAAAACCTCAAGTGTCAAATGTGTTTTCAAGGAGCTGACATTGTCCTGTATGGTGTATAGGGAGAAACAATAAACATGCATGTCTATGTCAGGAAGTAGTAAATAGAGTGAAGACAAATAGAGCGTGAGGGGAGAGGTAGAGAATGAGGAAGTGTGGGATGTGACTCATAAATGGAGGTCTGAGACCGCCTCTCGGATGAATGGTGTTGCAGGGAGGGGGTGAAGGGGTGAGGGATCTGGATGTTCGTGGAGGTAACAGCACATGCCACCTTGGATCATGCTTGGCACCTCCCATTTGGCAAGGAGGCCATGGGGAGAGCCAGGTAAATGAGGGGGGCACCACAGCCAGTGAGGGCAGGAGCTGTTTCAGAGGCTAGGTCACAGAAGGCCTTATAGACTCTGGTCACTCAGGTGTTTGGGTTTTATTCTGTATTAGAAGGGAAGCTATTGAAGGCTTTGGACATAATTTGACTTGAATTTAAGTCAAATTGTTCACTATGGTGGTGGTGTTTGAGGAAACCAGAGAATATAAAGTGGAACCAGGGTGATCAGTAAGGATGCCATCATGACAGTTCAGATAGGTGTGGATTAGAGTTAATTACTGTGAAGGTGCTGAGGCCTGGTCACATTCTGGATGTTTAGAAGGAAGGATCTAAAGGATTTGCTTATTTGAAATGCAGTGTAAGAGGTAAAGAGTTACAACAGGAAGAACAGAGGTGCCATTTGTTGTCATGAGGGAGTGGGCTTGAGCTAATCACGTGTTAGCTTTTGGACTTGTTAAATTTGAGATGCCTGTTAGCCATCCAAATGTAGGTGTCAAGAAGGTTACCGAATTGGGAGAAGTCAGGCCTGGGGATAGAACTTTGAGAGTTTCTATCAGTCTGTAGGTGATACTTAAACTCACGGGGTGGATGAGATCACTTTATTCTGCACCAGACATATGGAAGGAATGAGCATGGCAGTGGTGGTCAATGGTTTTTTTATGATCATGGTGGTATTACTAGAACTTAATCAGCTCTAATGTTCTTTGATTCCATATAGCACAGTCACTCATCTTCTCTGTCTACTCTAAATTTGAGTGCATTTTCATGTCCATCAATGGCAGCAAAGCGAAGAATATGTTATCGACTGAACTCATGTGGGCTTCTGTCTGTCTGTCCAAGTTCCAGTGCTCACCAGGGGAACTCTTCCTCCTTGCTGGCCCAGATGAACTTGTCACCTTGAGCTGGCTTAGCCCAGAGAGCTATGGTTTGGGGTGGGAGGGAGAGGGGTCGCTAATCTTAACCAACTCTCCAGGACTTCAGTGCAAAGCAGGATCGATAAGATATTCCAACTCATTACTTACTGGTGTTCTTTAAGGGAGTGCTTAGGAAGTTTTACTCAATTTAACTTAAGACATAAGTAATGCCATTCCCAATTCAGGGCAACGGCTTAGAACCTGACTCAATGTCCTTTTTACTAAGTAATTATCCAGATTTCCTTACTAAATGTTATTTTATGTATTATGTTTAATAGCCTCTTTCTTTTGGCTATGGAAGGATGGTAATAGCAGCTGATAATGGATCACATACTCATCTTAAAGTGCTGCCTCTGGCACCTGTGGCCAGCATGGAGGGAAGCTTCCAGTCAGGGCTCAGATCGATCTCATGGCCCTACTCACTGGTCCTTTGCCTTTCGGGGGTCTAAGGGATCACAGATAGCTTTGTAACTTTTAAATCATGGGTCATTTTTAAAGATTCAAGGAAGCCTAAGGAGCGTGTCTGGCCAGACTTCTCACTGGCTTCAGTTCAGAGGCCCCTCTGGAGAACTGTGGCTGATGGAGAGGTAAAGCCCTTGCCAGGAGGAACCAAATGGCAGAAAGTTTCAGATGATGGCTAAGACATCACAGATGCCTGACACAAATTAAGAAGCACTGTCATTGTGCCCTCAAGGTAGCCAGTTCCTTTCAGGATCTTGATCACTGATTCTCAGGAAAGGTTTGTTGGGTTATACTCATGTTGTAGCAACTATGTTACTGATGTTGTTTGTATGGTGTTTTGTGAGACAGCGTGTACATTGACTTCTTAGTGATGACCTAGTTATGCAAACAGTCTTCCGATAACTACTGAGCACCTACTTTTTCCTGATTGAATCCCCAGATAGTCCCTGTGGGCTCCGTGCGTGCTGGGCATCACTGAGGCAATACCAGAATTGTGTCATTCATCTCCATCTTTCGTGAAATTATGTTCTCTGGAGAGTCAAGATGAAAACCCATGTCAAAAATATATATGATGACCTGAGGATGGGGTACAACATTGGTCCAGGTGTTTATAAATATGCTAGACTTATTGCTTGCCCTCAGAGTTCCTGGTCTAGTTGGGAGGCAGGGTTCGCCATATGAAACATCAAATTGCAAAATCATGCTTAGTGTTCGTCGGAAAGTAGGAGACAATGTAGAGCTTCCAGGCACCAAGATGATGTGCGAACCTTCTGGCTACACATCAGGATCACCTGGGCAGCATTTGAAAATGAGGACACCTAGGCCCCAGTCCAGGCCCACGAGGCATCTGTATGTTTAAAAATTTCCCTGATTTTTACTGTGTTGCATAATGCAGCATGAAAACCACTGTTCTGTAAGAACAGGTAGAAGTTAGGTGTTGTTGGGAGCAGCCTGGAATGATAAAGATGCAGGCTCAGGAGGAGTGCAGCAAGACTTCTTGGTTCAGTGATTGTCATCCCTTGCCCTGGATGCGGCTAGTAGATGGGGCTTGTTTGGAGGAAGAATTGAAATGCGGGGGAAAGGAAGAGCTTTCAGAAGAGTTTAAAGTCCTGGAGAGGAGATTGGGCTTTATCCTGAAAGCTACAGAAGAAGTCCTGTGATCACCACCGTACTTTATGTGACCTCATTTTCAGACAGTGAGTATTTGGACTTTTTATCACTAATGACATGCAGCTTTTGAATCAATGAGAAATTTGAGGAAAGTGTTTTAAGCTGGATTGTCAGGTACTGCGGAGAAGGCAGTGGCAGCCCACTCCAGTATTCTTGCCTGGGAAATCCCATGGATGGAGGAGCCTGGTAGGCTGCAGTCCATGGAGTCGCTAAGTGTCGGAGACAATTGAGCAACTTTACTTTCACTTTTCACTTTCATGCATTGGAGAAGGAAATGGCAACCCACTCCAGTGTTCTTGCCTGGAGAATCCCAGGGACAGAGGAGCCTGGTGGGCTCCATCTATGGGGTCGCACAGAGTTGGACACGACTGAAATAACTTAGCAGCAACAGCAGCAGTCAGGTACTAGGTGGATTCAGGAAGAGGGTATCTGGAAGCAGAGATGAGCTAAGGACTCAAAATGTTTTCTAAAACACCATTATCAACAAAAACAAGCACTGCTTGAACCCTCACTGAGTGTCACGTGCTATCTTGAGTCCTTTGCATGTATCATATTTTTTAATTTCCAAAAAAACTATGAAGTAGGTAGTCATAGTATGTCCATTTTACAGATGTGGAAACCAAGGTACAGACAAATAACTTGCCTACAGTGACAAAGCTAGCTAGCATCAGAGTCTGGATTAAAGCCAGACAGCTTGATTCCACGCTGTGATAGGCTCTTACAACTCCTAGGACTTGAACAGTGGTAGTGGACATGGAAAACTGAGATATGATCTACAGAATAAACTTCAAGTTTCAAGGTGTCGGAATAGCTCAAGCATGCCTAGGATAATCCCCAGTGAAGAAGAGCACCTTGCACAAAGAAACAGAGAAGAATTTAGAATGGCACGTGGGGGATGGCAGAGAGTCTTGCTGAAACAGTGGGTCTGTATTTAGAACATGAGGAGAGAATAGGAAATCGCTAGCACAGTAACCAAGTTCAGAGACTGACAAGTAAGTATTGTAAAGTGGGTAGAGGACTGGGTTTTGAGTCAGACAGATGTGGTGTGAGCTTCAGTCTTCTCATTAGCAACTTTGTGAGCTTGGGCAGCTCACATAACCAGTGCGTCTGTGGTCTCATGTGTACATTAAAGATGATAAAAGCTTCACTCTTGTTGGCATGTTGCAAAGATTGAGCTAATGGATACAAAGCACGTGTGAAGTACATAATGTGTTCCACCAATACCAGCCATTATTACCATTACAATTCTCATTCTTATAGTAATTCATAGGCATTGGAATGAAATAATGATAGCACTATTTGGAATGAATACTTTGGCACTAATGGATACAAACATTAGTGCTGCTGGGAGGAGCTGCTAGGATTCCAGTTCTGGTTCCATCACCTGTTAGCTGTATGATTTGGGGTAATTTACTTTACCTATTTCTCAGTTTCTCCATCTGAAAATAGTATCTGCTACCTTGTGGGTTTATGATGATTATTATGTACGATAATATGTGTAACATACTTAGAATAGTGCCTGGTGCACTCAGCTGTTTATTGATGCTTTTTTTTCTTTTAATTGTGGCTTCTTCCTCTTCACTGTCTGTTGCCTCTGAAACCCTTAGACCTTCTTGTTATCCCTGGCATGTACTAGGGACTGGGGGCCCCATAGTGTCCTCCTGGCTGAATCCTATTTGAGTGTTGAGAATGTGCCCGCAGTCATAGATTCTTCACTGCACAGGGTCACCGTGACTTCTTTGAGATTAAGGGAGGGTGATGACTGCACACCAAGGACTGAGCCCTTGGGTTTAGGAGTCAGGCTGGGCTGCAGGTCTCTGAAATCTCTGCACATTTATCCAGCCCTCTTCTCCCTTATTGGCACCACACTGAGGCGTGAACCCTGCTACCCAAGAAGAAAACTGCTGACTCTGGGGGCATGCAGTGTGTGCACACACACGTGTGTGTGTTTGTGAGTGTGAGTGAGAGAGAAAGAGAATATTTGTAGCCTAAAGGTAGTTCTTGTGGTGCATTGCTTTGTTTCATTTTTGGGGGGGTTGTAAAGTTGAATGAAAGGCACTTAGTCCAAAACTTTAAAAAATTGCTACTGGGCAAAGTAATTTTGTGTCAGGCTTCTGTTCAGGGCAGATTTACACTGGTTATAAATCTCTGAAATTAAGGTCTTACTGGAGAAAAGCTGAAATGTATTCAACATTAGCAGACACCGAGGCTTACTCTGAACCAGGGGCTGTTCTCCCCCCGTGTATAATAAGAATATCTAGCTATGTGTTTGGGGTAATAATGAGTTTAAATATGCCTCTTAGGATGGGTAATGGCTGTCCAATGAGTAGCAGGATTCTCTACCAACAATTCTTTCCTTAGAACCAAAGGTTAAGTTGAAGAGTTTGATTTAGTGACAAATTTAATTAGGCCTTTAACATTATAGGGTTCTTTCCTTTTGTTTTCTAATCAAGATCATGGTCTAGGGTCAGCACCCTTGTAGAAGTGGGGGAGCTCATGCTTCTGTACACTGTTCTTCTGATGTCTGGAGAGGGTTGGAGTAAAACTAGGGGCGGTTAGAAATCTCTGAGTTGACAAAGAGCTGGAAAATGCTTCCTGGTCTTGAAGTATTTTTTCCTCACCTTCACCAAACCTTAGATTTATAATATCCTTGATCTGTTAGGTACTTGACGGGTCATCTGATCAGTTCTTTCACTTTACAGCTTAGGTTGGGAAACTGAAACTAAGGGATTGAGGAACTTATCAGTAGTTGCCTAGGTCATTTGGAGCAGGATAATGGATCGTCTGAGGTCAGCCTGTCTCCTCCTCCTGGTCAAAATGATCTGTCTGCCAAGATTCACACTCAGGGAAAAGCAAAGCCTCTTTTTGGCTTATGGGATGTATGGAACAGTTTGCTAGAGCACTTCTTCCTACTACTTTGCAAGGCAGATGTGCCCTATTTGGTCTTGTCCATGCTGCTGCTACTGCTGCTAAGTTGCTTCAGTCGTGTCCGGCTCTGTGCAACCCCATAGACGGCAGCCCACCAGGCTCCCCCGTCCCTGGGATTCTCCAGGCAAGAACACTGGAGTGGGTTGCCATTTCCTTCTCCAATGCCTGAAGGTGAAAAGTAAAAGTGAAGTCACTCAGTCGTGTCTGACTCTTCGCGACGCCATGGACTGCAGCCTACCAGGCTCCTCTGTCCATGGGATTTTCTAGGCAAGAGTACTGGAGTGGGGTGCCATTGCCTTCTCCTGGTCTCGTCCATAGGGTACCAGTAAAGACGCTTGGTTGCGAATAAAAGAAATTGCCTTTTGTTCTCTTAATCCCTGGTCCTTTCCCAGACAGACGAATAAGAAAATAGCAAAAAAAAAAAAGGACATCCATTACATACAAGGTTCTCAGAGTGGACTGTAGGCTGGAGGACCTCGTGAAGAGAAGAGACATCACAGCATGTTCAGTGTTGCAAAAAATACTGTGGAGGTCAGAATCTGAGCCTCCAGTGCTTGACACCACTCTGACACAAATAAGTGCTCATCACCCTGAGTCTTTTTCTCATGTTTTCATGATTCAGATCAGTGCAGGTAGGAGATGTCCAAGAACTGAGCTGAGGGGCTTGTTCATGCTTTGACTGCCAGGAAGGCAGGGAGAGAGGAGATAGAAACTCACTGGCTTCTACTGAGACTTGGAGTGGCCGCTGCCCACTCTAAGGCCTCACACAATAGGGAATTACACAAAAACAAGGGGGAAAAATGCATGTCAGGTTTTGGATAGTCTGAAACTCTTAATGCACAAGACAAAAGGCTTCATTTGTCCCTCTGACCTGACCATGCTGTATAAGTCTGCCTCTATAGGAAAATATATTCCAAGTTACAGAATAATTCATTGATGACTTGGAGGAACAATTTACTTCTGGGCTTGGCCTGCTCGAATAGGGATGTGCTGGTCTGCAGCTTTCACCTTGAAGTGCCGCTAATATGGCAGGACTGGGTCAGTGTATAGGAGATAAGATGTGAAATGCTTTTGGAAACATTGACTTCAGGAATGCTTAATCGTTAATCTATGCATCTTTCCACTTAGGAAATATTTATGATGACAAACTGGCAATGTGCTAGGCATTTGTTACAGAGAGGTGGACAAAATGGTTATGTTGTGCCCTCCTGCTGCTTGGGCTTAATTCACGTTTGGATGCAGGGTGCTGTGACTTCACACTTGTAGTAAAAGTTTCAAATGCAAAGAATATATATATATTTATATATATATTTTTGGAGTAGATCAGTAATTCAGGAACATCAACCCCCTCTAGCAAATTGATGTTCTTTCACAGTAGAGATCCTTCTTGCAAAGTTGGTTCAGAATTTTCAGCAAATATTTCTTATCAGTCATGGTGCCAGTGTAGGTGTAGCCATGAAGAAGTTTATAACCCAGTGGAGAAAGCAAGTTTGAAATGAATCATTTCTGTGTTGAGTTCTGGGACAAGAGTATGCCCAGAATGTTATGTAAAAACAAAACCCTAAAATTGTTCAGATGAGCTAGTGTTAGGAAGGTTTTCCTGTAGCTTGTCTTACTCCTGGAGCTGCAGTTTAAACTCATCTTTTGTGTTCACCTGGGTGGCTTGTCCATGGAGATTTTTTGAAAAGTTGTTATCTGCCAGACCAAAACCGCACAATTGTTACTGAACAATTGCATTCACCTCACATGCTAGCAAAGTAGTGCTCAAAATTCTCCAAGCTAGGCTTCAACAGCACGTGAACCGAGAACTTCAAGATGTTCAAGCTGGATTTAGAAAAGGCAGAGGAACCAGAGATCAAATTGCCAGCATCCGTTGGGTCATGGAAAAAGCAAGAGAATTACAGAAAAAAATTTACTTCTGCTTCATTGACTATGCTAAAGCCTTTGACTGTGTGGATCACAACAAACTGTGGAAAATTCTTAAAGAGAAGAAATTCTTAGACCACCTTACCGGCCTCCTGAGAAATCAGTATGCAGGTCAAGAAGCAAGTTAGAACTAGACATGGAACAATGGACTGGTTCCAAATTGGGATAGGAGTACATCAAGGCTGTATATTGTCACCTTGCTTATTTAACTTCTATGCAGAGTACATCATGTGAAATGCCGGGCTGGACAAAGTACAAGCTGGAATCAAGATTGCTGGGAGAAATATCAATAACCTCAGATATGCAGGTGACACTACCCTTACGGCAGAAAGAGAAGAAGAACTAAAGAGCCTCTTGATGAAAGTGAAAGAGGAGAGTGGAAAAGCTGGCTTAAAAATCAACATCCAAAAAACGAAGATCATGGCATCTGGTCCCATCACTTCATGGCAAATAGATGGGAAAACAATGGAAACAGTGAGAGACTTTATTTTCTTAGGCTCCAAAATCACTGTAGATGGAGACTGCAGCCATGAGATTAAAAGATGCTTACTCCCTGAAAGAAAAGCTATGACCAACCTAGACAGCATATTAAAAAAGAGACATTACTTTGCCGACCAAGGTCCTTCTAGTCAAAACTATGGTTTTTCCAGTAGTCATGTATGGATGTGAGAGTTGGACTATAAAGAAAGCTGAATGCTAAATAATTGACACTTTTGAACTGTGGTGTTGGGAGGGACTCTTGAGAGTCCCTTGGAGGGCAAGAAGATCAAACCAGTCCATCCTAAAGGAAATCAGTCCCGAATATTCACTGGAAGGACTGATGCTGAAGCTGAAGCTCCAGCACTTTGGCCACCTGATGCGAAGAACTGACTCTTTGGAGAAGACCCTGATGCTGGGGAAGATTAAAGGCGGGAGAAGAAAGGGATGATAGAGGATGAGATGGTTGGATGGCATCACTGACTCGATGGACATGAATTTGAGTAAACTCCAGGAGTTGGTGATAGACAGGGAAGCCTGGCGTGCTGCCATCCATGGGGTAACAACTAGTCGGACACAGCTGAGCAACTGAGCTAAAGTGATACAGTGGAAACTACAGGAAACTATAAAGAATAGGTGGAATCCACTAATGGTATGATATGGCTAGGTAATTATAAGTGTATTCCAGCGTGACAAAATGGAACCAATGACAGAAAGAGATGAGGCTGCAGGGTTAGGGGAGCACTGTGTAAACCCACATTGGGCCCAGAAGATACATGTTTCTTGACAGACCTCTATTAATTTGCATAAACATTTGTATATGATCTTATTTATATTGGTGAGGTAGAACTTCAAGATGTTCAAGCTGGATTTAGAAAAGGCAGAGGAACCAGAGATCAAATTGCCAGCATCCGTTGGGTCATGGAAAAAGCAAGAGAATTACAGAAAAAAATTTACTTCTGCTTCATTGACTATGCTAAAGCCTTTGACTGTGTGGATCACAACAAACTGTGGAAAATTCTTAAAGAGAAGAAATTCTTAGACCACCTTACCGGCCTCCTGAGAAATCAGTATGCAGGTCAAGAAGCAAGTTAGAACTAGACATGGAACAATGGACTGGTTCCAAATTGGGATAGGAGTACATCAAGGCTGTATATTGTCACCTTGCTTATTTAACTTCTATGCAGAGTACATCATGTGAAATGCCGGGCTGGACAAAGCACAAGCTGGAATCAAGATTGCTGGGAGAAATATCAATAACCTCAGATATGCAGGTGACACTACCCTTACGGCAGAAAGAGAAGAGGAACTAAAGAGCCTCTTGATGAAAGTGAAAGAGGAGAGTGGAAAAGCTGGCTTAAAAATCAACATCCAAAAAACGAAGATCATGGCATCTGGTCCCATCACTTCATGGCAAATAGATGGGAAAACAATGGAAACAGTGAGAGACTTTATTTTCTTAGGCTCCAAAATCACTGTAGATGGAGACTGCAGCCATGAGATTAAAAGATGCTTACTCCTTGAAAGAAAAGCTATGACCAACCTAGACAGCATATTAAAAAAGAGACATTACTTTGCCGACCAAGGTCCTTCTAGTCAAAACTATGGTTTTTCCAGTAGTCATGTATGGATGTGAGAGTTGGACTATAAAGAAAGCTGAATGCTAAATAATTGACACTTTTGAACTGTGGTGTTGGGAGGGACTCTTGAGAGTCCCTTGGAGGGCAAGAAGATCAAACCAGTCCATCCTAAAGGAAATCAGTCCCGAATATTCACTGGAAGGACTGATGCTGAAGCTGAAGCTCCAGCACTTTGGCCACCTGATGCGAAGAACTGACTCTTTGGAGAAGACCCTGATGCTGGGGAAGATTAAAGGCGGGAGAAGAAAGGGATGATAGAGGATGAGATGGTTGGATGGCATCACTGACTCGATGGACATGAATTTGAGTAAACTCCAGGAGTTGGTGATAGACAGGGAAGCCTGGCGTGCTGCCATCCATGGGGTAACAACTAGTCGGACACAGCTGAGCAACTGAGCTAAAGTGATACAGTGGAAACTACAGGAAACTATAAAGAATAGGTGGAATCCACTAATGGTATGATATGGCTAGGTAATTATAAGTGTATTCCAGCGTGACAAAATGGAACCAATGACAGAAAGAGATGAGGCTGCAGGGTTAGGGGAGCACTGTGTAAACCCACATTGGGCCCAGAAGATACATGTTTCTTGACAGACCTCTATTAATTTGCATAAACATTTGTATATGATCTTATTTATATTGGTGAGGCAGAACAGTAGTTCTTGGGCTTTGATGTGTGTGAGCCTTGGAGATTAGAGCTGGAGCCCTTCCTCTGAGAAAACAAACACTTTTGTGTTGGTTTCAATGAGATATAAATCATACCCAGGAAGTTTACAGTTGAGTAAGAATGGTATAATTACTGATTGTATACCAGAAGAGGACGTATTTATGAAATGACTTGAAAAAGCTTGTAATCCCTTCCCGTATTTTGAATAACTAATTGCTATGTCATTGTGGCATATTTGCACCACAAGAGTTGTCTGTCAAACGTTTCCCTCCGAAAACCTTGTTTTAAGGGATTTCTAACTTGGTCGTAAAAATGTGCTCCAAGTTGGAGCTGACTCGATGGCAGTCTGTGCCTGGAACAGTTGATTTGAATGGTGCCAGTCAGAGTTAAATTACAGGCTGGGAAAAAGGAAACAAATTTTTTGAAAAGGAGGTGTTTATGGTTCCCGGCTCCCCTAAGTACTTCTTGAGGATCAAAATAGCCTCTTTAAAATAAATTGCAGACCATTAGTACACGATGGAGGAAACCCCTTTGAGACTGGGTTGGGGGGGTGGGGGTAAAAGCAAGGGGAGCCGATTTAGGCCAGTTTCCAGTAGCGTGAAAACCGCGTACCCTGCTTGTGCACTGACCCCCTGGAGTGGTCTGTGCACACAGATGGCGCCTCCTGGACCCATGAAGGACGTTTCTTCAGGCTGAGTGGACATCTCCGCAGACCCTTTCTCACTCTGACTCCTAATGGGCATTCGAGTGTCGTGAAACAAGTCTCCCCGCTGCCCTACCTCTGTGTTTTCTTTTTAAATAAGCAGAACACTGTTGCCTGTCTGTTTTATGCCCAAAGAGATCATAAAGGCCTCCTACAGAAGACCTCAAGTTAGTCCTGTTTGCTGAATAAGAAAGTACCTCTTTGATAAGCATGTTTGTCCGGAAATCTCCCCATATCTCGTGCCTGACATTCAAGCCATAAAGATAGCCCTGGACTAGGAATACTCATCTGATACCTTACCTAGAGCTTAGGTAGCTTTCCTTTTGGTCAGCAGTGGAAACTTCAAGATAATGAGAAAAGAAAGAAAGGGCAGGAGAGGCAGAAAGTGATGTGGGGGTGGTGGGGGGAGAGAGAGAGATTGTCTGTTTCTGTGTCAGTCACCTTGAACCCCACTGGTCTTGGGTACAGCCTCTGTTCTCTAGCCTCTGTAGTCAATGGAAGTGAGACAGATTTACAGTCTGTTTCATTCAAGTCAGATTTTCTTGTTTTTTTTTTTTTTTTTTTTCACTTATGGCTTAATGATACTTTTTTTTTTTTTTTAATGGAGAAAGCTAATTGCATTGGTTTCTTCAACAGGCATCACTTTAAACAATCCATCCTGATTGTGAAAACAAATACATGCCTGACTTATTTTATTTATTTTTTCCCCCAAACCTAAATTAGGATAAAGCCATTTTGGATAAGAAGACATGTGTGTTTCTTTGTCACATCTTTTATCATCACGACTGCTTTTCCAAATAATACAACTTGTGACAAATGTGAGCATTAATTACAGTTAACAAAGAAATGTCATGTGAAAGCTTCATAGTGGGGCGGTGTGTGTGGGGGGAGTGGAGAAAAAGGAAAAAAAATCAGACAGTCAATGAGATTACATCTTGTAACAAGCTTCAAGTCAAAGTGCAAAAGTCAGAAATCAAATACCATCAGTTATCAGATTATGTTAATGATTCTAATGAAAGCTTCTGGTATTTTGTTCAAGAATGTATTGCTATAATGGTAACTAATAGAACAAGGGATGCTGATTGCCATGAATTAATTAGAACTGACTGCTGGAGTTTCCTTTTTATTTATTTATTTAAATATTGACAATCTGTTTAGAACCCAAGGTTTTTCATGTGGTCCTTTTCTTCCCTCTATAAGTCATTAGTTAGTTGCGAAGTGAGAAGGTAATTGTGTTTTCTTATACAGCAGGTACCCCTCCCCAGACTTTTGGCCCAAACCAACAGCAGACAAATTAAAGGATGGACATGAATATCTGTGAACAGGTCCATCCCTAACATTTGTGGAGCTCAGGGTGAGAGTACAAATCAAGTCCCTTCCCTTCTCTTTCTACTCCTGATTTCATTCTCCTCCATGGGAGGCCTTGACAGATATGCATATGGACACCCCTTTCCCACCCGAGTTGCATCCACCAGCTGCTGCTGTTTGGCTATTGCTTGGACTTAGGGGCACAGCCCCTGGTGGTACCCTCCACTGTTGGGAGGTAGGACTCAGAGAAGAGGTCTTTGCAGGCCCTGGAAATATGCTCAGGGATATTTGTAAAGGGAATTTGGAGATTTTATGCATCTGTCACATGGTTTATTAACTGGATGATAGGCTATAAATTAGAAAAGTCCTAGGCCATGGACTCTGTCTCATAGTGGTAGGGAGGGTCATAGCAGGCCTTCTAAAGTGCTTGGCCTAGGTAAAGGACTCTTGTTACTTGGATCTAAGAGCAGTATTGCCCACGTATATTCCATGCTTTTGAGTGCCTGAGTGTGTACATGTGGAGTACTCTCATTGAAGTCTCCTTTATCCTCTGTTGTTGTTTATTTCTTTATTCCTTCATTTATTCAGCATCTGTTTGACACTCACTGTACCAAGCTCTGGAGACAAGAGAGAAAAATGAGATCTCCACTGTCAAGGATCTCGTAACCTTTCAAATTTGTAGCTTGTAATAAGTACTAGACAGAGATCTGTTGAATGTTCCTGGCCATCCAGGTCTTACTTGTATCCTGTTCTTTCTTATGCTTCTTTCTTCCCTGTCATAGCAGCAAATGATTATAGATTCTGTAGAGGAGGATAGAGGAGCAAATACCTTGAACTTAGGAGAAGTGGCTACCCCAGCTTCTCCCAGTGGCTCTTGGGCATGGTGTACTCTTGGCCTCCTTTGGCAACCGTCCTCCCATAGTCCTTCAGAATTCCCACCATCTAGCCAGAGACATGCTCCCTCAGAACAGAAGCAGATAAAAGGAATAATCTGGCAGAGGGCATCCATCCCTCAGAGAGTCTTCTGAGTTGTTCTGAAACAGCTGGACCCAAGGAGCTGTTCTAGCTGACGACCCTAGGCAATCCCCTGCCTACTTGCCTCAGGGCCCTTTTGTGGAGCTCCTGCCTGCAGAATGAATTACATCCAAATGAATATATCTTGTTTGCATGTTAAAGTCACTCTATATTTAAATCACTAAGGACATTTCCTAGATCTTTCACCATGGAGTGAAGGTGGTCATTATCTAATGGATATTGACAAGTTCGTGCTCTTAGAAAACTAATCATGACATCTGGGTGACTGAGCGCAGGTCAGTATCCAAGCTCTCACTCTGGGTGCTGGGAAGCCCATCAGACTGTGTTGAATTCCCTTTGCTGGCTAAATTGGTACATTAGGGTAAAAACGATTTCCACATTTGCATAGTTGATTTCATTACTATCGCCATTATTGATGCCCAGCTCCTCTGAAAGAAAGGAGCCATAAAAGCAAATAAAATCACTTTGCGATTCCATTATTGGATAAATTACCACATTACTGTCTGCGTTTCAGGGCTAAAGCCATTCCCCACATTTGCATAGTTTATTTCATTATCATTATTAATAACAACAACAATAATAATGATGATGACTAGGATCCTTGAATGAAAGGAACTAGAAAAATGCCACAGCCTGGAGCAATCTTTATGGACTAGCCTGGATCACTAAGAGTCCCTTTATCTGCTGTGGAAACACAGCTACTTCCTGGAGTGAACCAAAAGCTTTTCACAGACCCCACGTGAAACTGAACTTGTGGGGCTGGCTTGCTGGTCTGAAGAAGTGGCTGGTTACTCGTTGTGACTACTGAAGATTGAAGTTGGGAGTCCTTGCTTAGTGACTTGTGTCCCTTTAGGAATGGTGCTCAGAATGTACAGAACCTCAGCCTTCTTATCAAGGGAATGGGCATTATGATGCTTGCTTTGCAGTGAAGAGCAAAGGAAATGGTGAATGTGAATGGATTCTGTAGAGCATGAAGCTGTCCACAGGTTTCAGAGACTTATACCCTTATATTGAACATTGAAGTGGCTGCTGTGGCTGGCGTGCTCTCTAATGCTGTGTCATAGAGACAGGAGACGTCCTAGTTGGTCCCTTCAGCTGGGAGAATGCTCCAAATCCTTCCTTACCTCTCTAAACCATGATCCTCTAAAACAAGTAAGGAGAGAATACTGAAGTTACCAATTGGATATTTACAGATAGCTCCTCTGGTCACAAACATTCCTGGGCTGATTGGGTGGCCTCAATAGTGCTTTTTCTTACACAGCAGTTTTCAATTATGTACATCTTTTCTCCTTGGCTGTGGAGCCAAGAAGTCCAAAGTCTTTTTTGTCTATTAACTCTGAGGTCCTATTGCAAAAGGAAGGTCCACTAGTGGCCGTCTCTGGTTCACTGGAGAATTTTCCCTCTGGTTTTGTTTTTATTATTTTATTTTATTTCTGCTGCACCAGGGGCTCCAAAAAAATGAATGTGTCAGTAAAGGATTTGACAGTATGTTACGACAGTCATCAATCCACCAAGCCCTGTAGCCATAAATAAGCTTCATACGCTGCCACACTAAAGAGGACAGTTTTTCTTCTCCAGGACATTGAAAATGTCACAGCGAGGGAATTGTTTGTCCCTGTCTCCACGGCAACGCCACCAGCACTTATCATTAACTTTCACACCAAGATTTTAATCAGCGCTCTTTGCGGCCTGAGACCAAGTCAACATCAGCCCAAATTTTCAAAGCCGTTATTCTAATTATGACGAGAAAGCTATAGATTGATGAGCTGAGTTTTCTGCAAGGACTGGTGGCAGTTAATTCTCATGACCTGCGTGGCTCGGGGAGTCTCTCTTAGAGATGGAGTCTTGAAAGTTCGATTATTAGTGACAGCTTGTAAGTGAGAGGAGCCTTATCTCTCCAGAGAGTGTTGATAACTTGAGACAAGGTTTAACTAGGAAGTACTGAGACAGTGGAAGGAGGGGAGAGCGGGGGGAGAAAAGAAAAAAGAAAGCGCACACTCTATCTGCAGCCTGTACCCAGCGTAATGAGAAAATACGGACAGGCACAATTTCACAAGTTGTAAATTCTGGTAGCCTTCAGCTGTAAATTCTGGTAGAGGCTGTTTTACTCGGCTATCTGATAATGTGTGAAAATATTTGTCCCTTTGCTTCATAGGCACAGGCAGCAGGGGCAAGCACTGTGTCCCAGGAAATGCATTCAGATTCCCAGCTCTCACTGCCTCCCATTGCTTTTCAGTTTCCTTTGGTGGCGGACCTCTGGAAACAAAAATGGGAATTTGCAGTTAAAATGAAGCAGTAATTAATTTTTTAAAAAGACTTCTTTCCATTTCTCTTAACTGACTCTCACCCCAACTTCTTTTGATAGTATCAAATTTCTAGAGCCTTCAGGTTTGTGATGAAAGGGTAGTTAGAGTAGCCCTTAAAAGCTCTTTTCCTTTCTATTTCTGCTGCCTTTCATGTTCTCTGCCCTCACTCATCTGGTGGACGTATGTACTCACTTCTTGGCCCTGACTAGATGATACCTGGGCTGTCGACTCCACGCCTTCTTTGAGTTTGCCTTTGTGAAGTGGTGTCTGTTTCCTCTCCAGACTTAAGGCATTCAGCTGAGCCATCAGTTTGATCAGGACAGGGCTGGGAGAGATGGTCACTGTGTTTGTCACTGAGGTCCCACTAGCCAAAGTTTTTTTTTCTTTTGACCTCCTCATACATTCTCCAGCCTTTACCCAAGAGAGTGCTGGAAGGCAGCATAGTAAGTCAGAAGAGCCTCATCTGAGATGTTCTGAATGAGCCTCTCTTTCAAATGGTGATGATAATATTTCTCTAGCCTACTTCACATATCAAAGGAGAAAATAGGAAGTAAATTGCTGATACTTAATGTGATTATTGCATTAGATATATGCATACATGAGTGTTATCAGCTGTCTGCTTTTTGGGTTTGTCTTCTCTATAGCTAGAGAATGATGATGCTGTTTGTTTGATAGTTTTTTTCCCCAAATCATCAATATTTCCACATGTTTACAGTGCTCACAGTTATCCCCATTATCTTTGTTAACCCCCTGAGAACACTGAGGCACAGAGAGGGAAAGCCTTTTCGTCTGGTCACACAGCCAATTAGAGGCTGAGCCTGGTATGCAGCTGTCATCGTCAGGTTCCCAGCGTGCGGCTCCTTAGACCACACTGCTCACCATATTAATAGGCTGGGATTAACGAAAAAAGCAAACCCAATTAGTTTCTGTTGCAGCCCTTTTACAATCCTGTCTTGTTTCCCTGTGTGTTTATATGTATGTTTTAATAGCATTCCCTGCCTTTTATGCTGAGGTTGCTCGAGGTATGTTTATAATGGTGGCGTAATTATAATAATAAAATACAAATCCATCCACAGAGCGAGCTCATTACCGACTGGCCAGGTAAAACAAATAGGCTTGGCGCTGACGCCAGAATGAGGCAGTTTATTTCTAAGGTGGTGCTGCTTTGAAACACAAGATGCTTTGCACTTTCAGCAAAGAGGCCCTGTGTTCTGAACATAGCTGGAGTTTGGGGTTCAAGGTTAAACCGGTAATTGAGATGTCCAGCCGAGTTGCTTTAATATGGTCTGGCCCCTTTAATCTCTCTTTTTTCCAGGGGAGAGATGAGAAGCAGAAGGGGAAATCATTCCTCCTTGTTCTATGTAGCTATTAGATCTTCCCTTGAATATCCAAGTAGGTCCTTTGGCATTCAAACTTCTGGACATAGAGTTTCTAATATATACAAAAGGGAAAGTTATTGTTATAAACGGAGCCATAGCAGAGAGAGAGTGTGTGTTTTTTAAAATGCCTGTCTGTCCTTGTTAATTAGAAGTGCACATATTGGGAAATTAACTATGAAATACTAAAAATGATAAATTATTCCTTATTTGAAAGTATAAATTAAAGGTTTAGTGTATATAAAATTTGTCATGTTTAATTGCAAGTTCAATTAAAATTCAGGGTAATGATGATTTATACAGGTTTCTGTGTAATTTGATATTCATTAGCTTAGCCAGACACATGCTGATATTAGCTCGTTAATTATGTTTCCTTTTGTTGAAGGCAGCCTTGTGAAAGCAATCTGCTCAAAGTTTTCTAAACTCATTCTGCTAAATGAATATTTGGCAGCTGTTCATGTTATTGAGATGGTCACTGTGGCTTCATTTCACTCATAGGCAGCATCAATCATACCTTCTCTGTGACAAACAAGGATTTCTCATTACAAACCCATTTATGAAGGTTATGGCTGACATTAAAGAGTGATTGCCTGGTACTCTGCTGTTACTTTACAGTATCGTTGGAGTGGAGCTGCCTTTAATATCTGTGCCTCCCACATGGTCAGACTGTTTAAAACACATGGAGAGGGAGGGCAGGATCACCTCTGTGGTGGCCGCAGTTCTGCTTCTGACACCACTGGCTCAGACTTGGGAATCAGAGCCTGGGTCTCAGGAGAAGGACCCAAGCCCCTGCTAGGGCTTCCAAGGTGTTCTGTATCCAGTTCATAGGTGTGCTTGTTGAGATCCACAGAGGTTCTCTTGTGGAAACACATTGACCCTGAGCAGTGGAGTTGGGCATGACTCTTGGAGAGGTAAAAGTGGAAACACTGGGTTGACTGAAGGGTGAAGGTTTCCAGAAGCAAGCATATCAACCGTTATGGTAATGAGATGGAGGGATCACCAGTTAGCTGGAAAATGCTGTGTAACAGACTCGTGCCCTGTGTCTTTGGATGATTTTAAATATTTTATACACTTTTCAGAGCTGTTATCACGTGATCCGCATTTTGGAAAGGCAAGTCTTGTCTTTTAGATAACAGCATTCTTCCCCACCTGGCTATAAGGCAGGTATTGTCTTTCCCTTTTGACAAGTGAGGGGAACTGAGGCATAGGGAACATGATTGACTTATCCATCGTCACTTATGTGGGCACAGAAAATGGCCAGACCTGGGGCTCTTGGCTTTCCTGCACATCACAGTGTTGCATTGAGGCCTCTCAAAATAAAGTGCTTGTTTCCAATTATGTTTTCTCTCCACCAGGATCCTCTTGTAGGGAGGAACCAAACACTTGGTGAAGGGTAGTGATGTTGAATCTAGGCTGACCTGTATTTTAGTTTCAGGCCATTTGCATGCCCATAGATAGGCAGTCTGGTTTATGAAGGGAAAATGCAATGGAAAGCCCTTAGGTGAGACTGTAATTTTGTGGCTCTATATCTGTATGTATACCCTTGCACATTTTTAAGTTGGAAATTTTTAATGACTCTTATTTATTTATTTTTCTTTGAGAGCCATGTCTTATGCACTGGGTCTTGCTTTCAGGCATCTCTTGAAGTTATTGTGGAACAAAGGATTGACAAGCTGTCCACCAGTGCTGTCCTCTTTCTACAAAGGGACCCCATGCCCTCCTGCTCTGAGTAGAGCCCAGTGACCGTAGGCTCTACATGCTCTCCATGCCCACCTGCCAGTAAGAGGACAGGACTCTGAGGCATGAGGGTTGGTGCAGTCACAACACGGAAAGAGCCTGAGTCCTTGAGTCACTGTGTGGAAGGCCGCCTCTTGGACGCGCATTAGATTGGACCTTTTGTAAGAAAGAAGTAAACATCTGTTCTGTTAGGTCCCCAGAGCTTCATGGTTTATCTATCACAGCAGCTCACCTTACCTTGTGTGTGTATGTGTGTGTGAGTTGCTCAGTAGCGTCTGACTCTTTGCGACCCCGTGGGCTGTAACCCACCAGGCTCCTCTGTCCATGGACTTCTCACTAGAGTCTGTAGCCATTCTCTTCTCCAGGGAGTCTTGCTGACCCAGGGATTTGAACCCAGGTCTCCTGCATTGCAGGCAGATTCTTTACCGTCTGAGTCATACCTGTTACTTTGTTTATTCATCCTACAGATATTTGTTGAAAACTTTAGGCTAAATGTTAGGGACCTAAAAGTGAAAAAAAATGCTACTATTCCTGCCCTCGGGACCTCAACAATAAAGTAAAGGAGCTACGCAAGTAGAAATATTTCACCCTAGTGTAGCAAGTGCTGTTGAATGGGTTTCAAAGAAGCACACCCTAAGAGGGAATTATTATTATTTTTTTTCTGAAATGTCTCATGAAGTAGGAGATTTTTAAACTTTAGTATTACAAGAATTTTTTTTCTAGATTAGATCATATGTGGAAATCTCCAGTTCATAAAATAGAAATAAATTGAAGAAGCTTTGGTAGGAAATGGGGCCTGTAGCTCACAGAGCCTCCCTTTGCACCCACTTGGTCTCTCTGGGAGGTGTCCCTGCAGTGTGGAACCCTGGGGGCTATGGAATGCCATCTGAGAACCTGCAGAGAGAAATACCAGCCCACGGTACAGTGTCCTTTCAATGATTTTTTTTTTTTTTTTTTTCATTTCTATAGGTTAGGGTACACAGTGCCTCCTTTTATAGAACGCTTGTCTGTAGTTTGCTTGTTGTTGGATGGATAGTGTTATTCCTGAACTTTTATTTTTGACAGTTGCTAGCTGCTTGACCTTGGACAAATTCTCTAACCTTTTCTAACCTCCTTAGTTTCTTTATATATGAAACAGGTATAATAATGGAGTCTATCCTGTAGAAGTTTTGGAGAATCGAGCAAGTTAACATACACAAAGTTAATAATATATATATTTACCAAGCTGTCATGTGGTGAATGTTCAACAATATTGGCTAGCCCCACCCCAAGTATTAAAAGCACATTATATTTGTGAATACTTCAGAATTTTGACCAAATAAACAAAAGGATACAAGAAACTAGCTCAACATTTGAGGAATGATATTTTAGTAACAAAATGCTGTAACCTCTGATAGCTAATTTGTGATTTCCTTTTGATTCTATGCATCAAATTCATCTGATGGCTTTCTGGAACTTGGAGAGACTGGAATTTTTCCTCACTGTTTAATATAAGGAAGTGCGTCATAGGAGAAACTCCGTTTTTTGTTTGTTTGTTTTGTTTTTTCTCCGTTATTTCACTTCAGCCCCCAGGCCCTTATGGCTATAGACTATGTAACTTGGAACTTTTTATTTTTAAATTTTGCCACCTATGTCTGATTAATACATTTTGTCAGTGTGGAAAGCCCTCTGGTGGTCAAAGTAATTCCTCTGTGGCTCTTAGAGACAAGTGGAATAAAATAATTTTCATGTTAAAGATCTGCGTTCAAATTCCCATTTTTCTCCTTTGCTGACTTCTTTGTCTCATTAAACCATAAAGTAATTTTCCATGGGAACAATTTCATTCTAAAGGTGTCTGGGGACCAAACAGCAGTAGGCCAGTTTCCCCGGTCCAGATGAAAATGTGTTGGTGAGGATATTAACATTTTGGACAGTTTATGTGCTCTCACCCTGGGAATGAAAGTGAGTATCATACACTGTAACAGGAGGATTCTGAGACCTTTATATTGTGTTAAAGCTGCAAGGAGAAACTTGGAAGTTATCCATTTTCTAGAAAGGGAAACTGAGGCCCAGGAAGAAGTGACTGGCTTAAGATGTTGTCATCAAGAAGCGGGGCTGTGAGTAGAAGCCAGGTTTCCTGGATGCTGTTTCCTGTGATCTTTCAGCCACAGTGCTTGCAAGTTGTCAAAGCTGCATCAAGCCTATAAACCCCTGGTCTCCTGACAGGTTTCAAGGTGGCTGGGTCCCATCAAACTAAGCCAGATGAAGTACAACTCATACACTGTCTATGGGTTACTCTGTCTCTTGCTTGGAATAAGACAGCATGCAGGATTTTCTTTTTCTAGTTTAGTGTTGAAACTTGGTTGGTTGTGTCAGCTGGAATGATCTGGCATGAACAATCACCCTCAGCATATCCTTGCCATTAAACAGCATTTCTTGGAAAGGATGTACATTCATCTTGACTGTGTGCTCGCCACTGCAACTCATCATAAAGATGAATGACTGATGGGTGACCTATGTCTGGTGTCCTAGGAGAGCGGATACCTTGGAGATGCAGAAACATCTGTTCTGCTCTGAAATTGG
This sequence comes from Cephalophus harveyi, assembly GCA_006410635.1. NCBI lineage: Eukaryota > Metazoa > Chordata > Mammalia > Artiodactyla > Bovidae > Cephalophus > Cephalophus harveyi. The sequence goes on along the minus strand of SJYT01005963.1, from coordinate 58,834 downwards.
CAGGACAAGCTGGCTTGTCCCTCCCTTGCCTGATGCTGTTGCCTGAGCTTACATTATTTTTCTTTAAGGCTTTAGCTATGTCTGATGTCGGCTGGCCCCGAGGCCATTTCTTTCCGTGCCCATTGTGGCATGGTATGAGCACAAGGAAGCTGGAGTGGGATGGCGGGTCCTCCAACACTTCCAGTATGTTCTCCATCCCAGTTCCTGGGTTATAGCCAGTACCACCTGGGAGGCTGCCCTGGTGGGCTTCCCTGGTGGCTCAGATGGTAAAGCGTCTGCCTACAATGCAGGAGACCTAGGTTCAATCCCTGGGTTGGGAAGATCTCCTGGAGAAGGAAATGGCAACCCACTCCAGTATTCTTACCTGGAAAATCCCATGGATGGAGGAGCCTGATAGGCTACAGTCCATGGGGTCGCAAAGAGTCGGATGTGACTGAGCAACTTCACTTTCACTTTCTTTCTTTCACCTGGGTGGCTGAGGTGCCAGAGGCTGTATGAAAGTTGCAAATTCGGGGAATTGCCCGGAATTCTGTTGTGTTCCTGGATTGTTTTTCTGGATATAGATGCATTTTCTTAAGAAGCTATTTAATCCCTTACACCTTCATTACTGTCTTCCTGGTTAAAACTCATAGGAACAGGGTTGGTGTGTAATGCTTAAATGAATTAGATAACATTTGTGAAATAGTAGCTAATAAAATGGGAATTCACTTTATTTAGCATCGTCTTATTTAGGGGCAGGACGCTGAGCTAAATCACTCACTGTTCCTCAACTAGCATACACAATTTGAGTCCCTATACTCAAGCCAGGCCCGGAGAAAATTACATGTGGCCCCTGCCTTCAAGGAACTCGAGCAAGGTTTCCTTTGCGTGAGAACTTCTTGCATGCCTGCTGTCTGCGCAGGATCCTACTGGGTGGCTGAGGCTGTAGAAGTCCCTGCTGTCCATAGCAGATGCCGCCAGTCTCCCTGTCCCCTAAAGTCTTAGAGTTTCCATGCACACCATCCAGTGACCAGCCACAAGCACCTGGAGCTGTTTGTCTAAGAGCTCACTTTGGTCACTGGAGCTCCCTTGCCTGTGGGAGGGTAGGCTGGACCTGCCAGAGAATGAATGCCCCTTAGCAGCAGCCTCACCTGCACCAGTGATTGACAGGAGTTGGGAGATAAACTCCCTGTCTTCCTCAACTGGGAAAACTCTGTGGCACGTTCTTTTCTGTCTCAGTGTCCCTGGCTGCCATGAGCTCCAGCTGGCCACCGTGGTAACTTGCTCGATAAAGCACCGTGTACCACCATTCACTTCCTTCCCTTCCCTGTCTCACTTCCCTCTTCCCCCACTCCTGGGGTCACCTGCCCCCAAATATTTTGACTTGGATCTTTGTCTCAGCATCTGCTTCTGGGAACACTTGGACTCAAGAGTCTTGCATGGTCTACAAATCCCTTTGGTAGAAGTCATATTCTGATGAAGCTGGCAGAAGATATGCAAAGTGCTGGGGTGGAGTAGGAGAGGGCAGGATATATGGTTCAACAGAAACATCTGGGAAGATTCTTGGAAAAGGTTACATCTGAACTAGGCTTTTAAGGATTGTTAGGGTTTTTGTTAGGGGGCTCTGATAAAGGGAAGGCATCCCAAGCTGAGAAAACAGCTTTTGCAAAGGCCTGGGGGTGGGAGGAATATGAGGTGTACTTGGTGAGCATCTGGTGTGGCTGTGGTTCAGAGATCATTGGGTAGGATGAGGAATATAAGGAGAGTTACTTGGGGATCTGATTATGGGTTTGAATGTGAGGCTGTGGCTCACATTCACACAGGCTATTTTGAAGGCAGTGGTGAGACTTCCAGTTATCTTAGCAGTGAGGGGGATAATATTGTCTTTAGGGATGAAGGAACAGGAGTAATAATACTCGAGAAATAGAAACTTTGTAAATGTGAGGCTATGGTGTGACCTCTAGTTGCTGGGGATTTCAAACTGAGGGAGAGACAGTGTTACTAATCAGAGTAATCAGGGAAGTAGCAGGGAAGGGGTAGAAATCAAGTTGAGTCTATTCATACACTGACTAAAGGGAAGTTAGAAGCAGGGTCTTCCAGATAGCACATGCAAAGCCCTGGGGGGAGGAATGATCCGGAATGAGGGACTCCTCTTGACTTTTATGGGTTCCAGGCTCTTTGGCCCACTTTGTAGGCCCCTTCCTGCATAGAGTAATCAAAATAAATGATGTAAAGACAGATCTATTAATATTATACATTAAAACCTTTTATTTGGGCCTAAAGTTAAATTTTTTCCCCTTCTGGTCCTAATAGAAATGTAAGCATGGTCCGTGGTCACCTAAAGTTTCATGGGCTATCGGCGGTGTGCTCTCTGCGCCTGATGGAAAAGTCAGCCCTGCCTGACTTCAGGGGAGCCTGTTGATTCTGTTCCTCTGAGGCTGAGCTAAGCTGTCTCACCTCTTCTCATCCTGCTGTGGGGTTTCAGTATTAAAAGGAAGGAAACCTCTGAGTTCGTCATCCGAGCCCCAAAAGTCCTGAAGGCACAGTTCAGGACAGCCTTTCTGGGTGTCCAGGAGCCCGTGTCACAAAGTCCCCAGGGAAGAGTAAGGGGATGGGAAGGAGTCACGGGGCCCAACGAGTTATGTCTGAGTTTTTGTCGGTTTAGGGCAGTAAGCAAGCTGGGATTTGCTGGTCTTCCCTCTCAAATACCTTACGAGCTTATCCTTCAGAGGGCTTGTCCCTCCGTGCATATGTGGACCCTCTGCCTTTGGCTGCATGTCCCTACTTGTGCATTCCCATGCTCAGCGGTGCTGGGGAAGCTCCTTCCTGCCTTCCTGTGTTTCTTCAGAAATGATGACAGAAAAGGGAAGGTTTATAAATGAAGTAATATCATCTGAAAAAAGGTGTCTGCAAAAAGCAACCCTCAGTGAGAAGACTGCCCGATGTGTGTTTTTTTTTTTTTCCTTCCTCCTTTTCAAAAAATAGTCAAAACACAGGCAACACATACTTGTAAAAGGATCAAAAAAAGAGAGAAAATTGCAGCTGGCGGTTATTTTCTCCACTGTTATTTGGTTGCTCCTTAGCTTCCAGCTGTTGAAATGGCGCATTTATAATCATGGGTGTTTCACTTCTCCTGGCAGTGTGTTATGTTTTACTCCAAGTTTAAAAATGAACTTATGACTTTATTAATCCCATGTGCTGGGATGCAACCTTTTCTGTCATAAGATTTGCTTCCTAAGGATGTACATCTACTGCCATGCAAATGCATAAAATTAAAATTTTGGTGAGCAGGAACATACTTTAACAGATATTTTTAGTTCTGTCTTCAAAGTTAAGAAGCATAATTTGATTTGAATGTTTTATCCAAATATCTGAGCCCCATTTTCTGGTGAGATAGAAGATCTGTTATATTAGTACCGCCCCCGCCCCTCAGTTATCTGCGGGGGATACGTTCCTAGACGGACAGAGGTTGCCTAAACCATGATTATACTGAACCCTAAATATGCTATGCTTCTTCTGATACATACTCACCTATGATAAAGTTTAATTTATAAACTAGACAGAGTAAGAGAATATTAGAATTACCAGTATCACTAGTCTTGTGCTTGGGGACCATTATTAAGTAAGATAAGGATTACTCAAAACAGGTGCTGTGATACTGTGACAGATGATCTGAAAACTAAGAGAGGTACTAAGTCCCTGGTGGCTCAGAGGTTAAAGCGTCTGCCTCTAACACGGGAGACCTGGGTTTGATCCCTGGGTCGGGAAGATCCCCTGGAGAAGGAAATGGCAACCCACTCCAGTATTCTTGGCTGGAGAATCCCATGGTTGGAGGAGCCTGGTGGGCTACAGTCCATGGGGTCGCAAAGAGTCGGACACGACTGAGCGACTTAACTAACTAATTAACTAACTAAAGTAACTGTAGCTACTAGTTACCTGTAACTGTAGTAACTGTAGTTACCTGTCAATAAGTGACAGGGAGCGTACGCAGTGTGGATATGCCGGACTAAAGAAGGACTACCTTCCAGCAGGAAAGGGGTGAGATTTCATCATGCTACTCAGAATGTCATGCAACGAAAAACTTCAGAATTGTTTATTTCTGAACTTTTTAAGGTTTTTGGACCATGGTTGACCTCAGGTAACTGAAGTGGCATAAAGCAAAACCACAGATGAGGGGGAACTATCCATAGTTTCTTTGTATGGATCCAAAATTACGAGTGATGTATCTTTGTCAAGATGTCAGCTAAAGTACAGATTTCATAGTTAGCTAACATTTCTTGTGTCCTTCTTTACAATTGCTCTTTCTTTGTAAACTGGGTTGACTTAAGAGTATTTAGTGCCTGAGTTACAAACAGCTTTCTCAGTGGACAAAAAGTCTGCTAAGTAATTATTTTAAATGAGGATGAGATGGTTTGGTGGCACCATTGATTCAATGCACATGAGTTTGAGCAAACTCGGGAGATAGTGAAGGACAGAGAAGCCTGACATGCTGCAGTTCATGGTGTCGCAAAGAGTCGGACACGATTGAGCAACAAGTGAAGAACAATAAGTCATTCAAATGTATTAGTAAACAGGTGTTATTTTGGAAACACAGGGGAACAGAACCTCTAGTGTCTGTGGCCCCATGAAGAGGTCAAAGGCTATATGGTGAGATTTAATGGCAAAAGATAAAAGTACCCCTCTCCACCAATAAATACATATTAGATGATTTAAAAAAAAATTTTTATTTTTCATCTGGCTGGATTAAGTTAGTATGTCATCCTGGCTACAACTCTCATAGCTTTGTATTATAAAGCCAGAGAAATTTAAGGCTGACGTGGACCTTAGCAATTCTTGTGTGTCACTTTTTTTAACAGTTGAGAGAACTTGGGGTTCAGAGATTAAGTGATTCGCCTGAGATCACAGCTTGCAGCATCAGCTTGTCATGACTCTGTGTTTGCATTTCCAAGTTCGGTGTCCTTTTTAGAGTCAATAATCCTGCCTGACCTGGATTCAGGTGGCAGAGGCTGAGGAGACGAGTGGATTATGGAGGTGAGTAGTGATGATCTTTTCAAGAGGTTGTCCATCCCTGTAGTCCTGCAGGGGATAAGAGAAGAATGAAGATAGCTAGGATACCAGGCCATTAAGTAGGTGTCGTGGAGGTGGCCACACTCACTGTGGACATAATGAGGGAGACGTTCCACCTTGTGATGCTAACAGGAAAGGCTTCTTGGAGGATGCAATATTTGAAGTAGGTGTGGAAGTAGGCAGAGTTTTTATAGGCACTGGAGTGGACTGTATTGGTGCCATTGCTGTTAATCCTGTCCAGGGGCACGCAGATCTGCAGAGGAGTTCAAGGGGCTTGGCGGCTCTTGGTCCTTTTTCCTGTGTTTTGGCATTCAGCTCTGGGGGACTGGAGGCAGGGAGCACCAGGCCTTGGGTGTGCATGTATGTGCATATGTGTGTCTTTGCCCCTCTGCCCATGAGTCTCTCCTGTGGGATGCTATCTCTGGAAGTACAAAGCACCAAGGAGGTTAGGCTGTGGCTGTGGCGAGGGATTTCAGGCGTTGGCAGCAGAGGTTCTCCAGCCCATGTGGCTCTTGCTGGCGAGGCCAACCCTGGAGCTCTGGGCTGGCAAGGCTGAGGCAGCAGAGGTGGAGATGGCCCCCACCTGGAAGAGTCCCTGCCTTCCCAAGCCTCATCTCCAGGAGGTCACCATCTCCAAAGATGCTGTCTCGTGTCCTGCGGATGGACTCAGAGCTGCCTTAAAAGAAAATGAAAGTTGCTCAGTTGTGTCTGACTCTTTGTGACCCCATGGATCAGCCTGTGGAATTCTTCAGGCCAGAATACTGGATTGGGTAGCCGTCCTCTTCTCCAAGGGATCTTTCCAACCCAGGGATTGAACTCAGGTCTCCTTAAGGAAGACTGCAAATGACTTAAAACCCACGCTGTCCCTCTGGGGCTGCTTGGCACACATCTCCTAGTCTGCCCTGCTTTTCTGAGTCTTTAAAATAAGTTTTCATTAATTTGAGCATGCAGCAAAGGGAAGTAACCTGTGGCTTATAAATAATGGCAACAGCTTTATGGAAACACCTAAAAATCACCAGGGGCGCATAATAAGAAAGTTCTCCATCTCCAGGTGCAAAAACATGCTGGTGATTACTTGTTGAGCAAGACCTTGTCAGCTTTTTTATTACAATACATTATTGAGTAATAGTTTTAAAATTATTTATAGAAAGAAATGGAGCTATGTAGAGAATTCCATCATTTAATATGTTGTCTGTGAATCTCATTAGCCTTTTTAGCCTAGGGTTAGGAAGAAAAATAGAGAGTTGGCTGTATTTTGAAGATGGAGCTCTATATACACTTTTTGTCTGGGGGCTTGTTGACCTTCTGTTAAGTTGCTTCTTTGTGAATCTTTCTGTGTTACAGCTCTGGTTTCCATGGTATTTACATAAACCTAGCAATAGTTTGCTATTTAGAAGTGGTGGCAGGAGCTACGATCTCCTCATCCAAGGACTAGGAGCAGGATAGGATGCCTGCTCTGCGGGCCATACGTAGGTATGGGAACTTATGTACACCCGTGGTGGATTCGTAGGTATGGGAACTTATGTACACCCGTGGTGGATTCGTATTGATGTATGGCAAAACCAATACAGTATAGTAAAGTAAAAAAAAAAAAAAAAGAAAGAAAGAAAAAAGAAAAGAAAATGTCCCTTCCAGGTAACTTACGAGTGTATAAGGATTGTGGGGGGGCGGCAGGGATGCCAGTGCCACAAGGCGTGTGGGTGGCCTCTCCCCCATCTCCTGGTGACAGAGGCAGGTCCAGTGTTCTGTGTTTTGGAAATCCGTCCTGAGGGTTCTCCCATATAGCAGCACTAGTGTATAAGGATTGTGGGGGGGCGGCAGGGATGCCAGTGCCACAAGGCGTGTGGGTGGCCTCTCCCCCATCTCCTGGTGACAGAGGCAGGTCCAGTGTTCTGTGTTTTGGAAATCCGTCCTGAGGGTTCTCCCATATAGCAGCACACCAGACAGCCTGGATGTAAGCACTGGGGTTCTGGTTTCTTTGTTGCCCTGGCCATGTTCTGTAGTTCTTGGCAGAATCCCATCCTGGGAGTGGGTTACTGTAGAGAACACAGCTCTGTCCTTTCCGTGGTCTGTGTTCCATGCTGACCCCACAGCTAGCTGCCTGAGCAGGCCTTGAACTCAGCTTCAGCTGACACATCCCAAATGCTCCTACTAAATGGAGGGCTAGCTTCCTGTATCCAGGGATGTTAGTGAAGTCAGATCAAGGTTGAAACTGGAATCCAGGGAGGGAATCATATATCAATTATCATTGTCCACTGTAACATATCTACTAGCCCCGTGCCAGGTACTAAGAGAAAGCCCTACTGTGGAGGCAACTGGACCGAGATCAAATACTGGCCCTGGAATGGTGTGTTTAGTCCTTCATAGTTCACAACAAGGTATAAAACTGGGGGGAAATCTACTTTAAAAGGATTCATCAGAAGCAAACACAGTAGAAGGCAGAAAGAGGTAACTTGGAGCACAGTGGCTGTGGGCAAAGAAGCCTCTGTAAGCCTCAGTGTCTTTGCCTGTAGACTGGGAATAATGGTATGTACCTCCTAGGTTTCTGAAAGGGTTTACTGAGGTAACAGAAATAAAGAGCTCAGAGCTGTGCCTGGCACCTGGGTAGCTCAGTACAGTTCAGTTCAGTTCAATTGCTCAGTCATGTCTGACTCTTTGCGACCCCATGAATTGCAGCACGCCAGGCCTCCCTGTCCATCACCAACTCCCAGAGTTCACTCAGACCCACGTCCATCGAGTCAGTGATGCCATTCAGCCATCTCATTTTCTGTCATCCCCTTCTCCTCCCTCCCCCAATCCCTCCCAGCATCAGAGTCTTTTCCAATGAGTCAACTCTTTGCTTGAAGTGTCCAAAGTACTGGAGTTTCAGCTTCAGCATCATTTCCTCCAAAGAAATCCCAGGACTTATCTCCTCAGAATGGACTCTTTGGATCTCCTTGCAGTCCAAGGGACTCTCAAGAGTCTTCTTCAACACCACAGTTCAAAAGCATCAGTTCTTCGGTGCTCAGCTTTCTTCACCATCCAACTCTCACANCTGAGTGTCAGGCACAGTTCCACATGTTTTACGTGTCTTAACTCATTTAATCCTCACAGTGACCTAGGAAGCAGGTGTCATTATGATGTCCAGTTTTGAGAAAAGGAACTGAAGTTTCGAGAGAGGTTTAGTAACTTGATTGATGTCATAAGAGCTAATAAGGGACAGAGCTAGGATGCCAGGCTGGGCATCTTGGTCCAAGTTCCTGCTCCTAACCCTTCACTGCATGGTCTTATATGAGGCCTGTCATGGAAGCTGCAAAGGTAAAAGGATAGTTGAATTTTGATTTACCGAGAAACAGGACAGTTATAGGCTCAGTTCATTTGCCTCACTGGTCTGCACATCCTGATTTCTGCATTATTTGGAAAGTTGTTTAGCAGGGTTGATGACTTCATCTTACAGATTTTGTTCAGTGAAGTGTCCTGTGGCTGTCTGTCCAAACATCAGTACAGAAGCTGTCAGCGCCTGGTGCTTTAGCGTTCAGCTCGCTGGTTCTTGTAAGATGCAGAGATCCTCCAGTACAGGGGAGTGACAGTGGGCTTTTAGACTCATGGAATCTCAGTGAGGGAGTCTTTGGAAAGACTCATCTCATGAAAACTCAAGGAAACACTTCTCCAAGAAAGCTTTCTGGAATCCTTAGCACGTTCTGTAAAGTTGTTGCTATGGTAAAAAGATGGCAGCTTTTGCGGTGGTATGTGTGTGAGTGGATATGTTTCCTCACTCCCTGGGATTTGTGGTCTGGAGGAGATCCAGAGGCAGCCCTGGGGATTTGGAGAAATGCTCGTTTGCTCTAGTCCTTGTGAAGCCTCTCTGCCATGTCTGAGCAGGCAGGATGTTTAAGATGTTAATTTTCAAAAATGCCTTGTCCCTGAGTTATTAATAAATCTCTCTCTCCCCTTCCGCCTTCCTTGTAACTATTCTCTTTGTTGCTGTCTCTCCCTAGCCCCGAAAGTCATCATCAGCTTGACCAAATCCCTTGCATTGACCTTAGTCTGGTTCATTAGTTTTCTTCTGCTTATAACTGAGCACTTAAGCTGGATTCTCCTTGTGGGTGGTATTTCGGGTACTTGCCTCCCCCTGCTTGGGCCACCCCCACATTCCCAGGCCCTGCGCTTGGCAAATACATCCTTTTGGACAGGGTCTCTCCATTCATTGCTGACTCCAGCAGTTCAGTTCAGTCACTCAGTCGTGTCCGACTCTTTGTGACCCCATGAACTGCAGCACACAAGGCCTCCCTGTCCATCACCAACTCCTGGAGTTCACCCAAACTCATGTGCATCGAGTCCGTGATGCCATCCAGCCATCTCATCCTCTGTCATCCCCTTCTCCTCCCGCCCCCAATCTTTCCCAGCATCAGAGTCTTTTCCAACTCTTCTCATGAGGTGGCCAAAGTACTGGAGTTTCAGCTTTAGTATCAGTCCTTCCAATGAACACCCAGGGCTGATCTCCTCAGAATGGACTGGTTGGATCTCCTTGCAGTCCAAGGGACTCTCAAGAGTCTTCTCCAACACCACAGTTCAAAAGCATCAATTCTTCGGCGCTCTGCCTTCTTCACAGTCCAACTTTCACATCCATACATGACCACAGGAAAAACCATAGCCTTGACCAGACGGACCTTTGTTGGCAAAGTAATGTCTCTGCTTTTGAATATGCTGTCTAGGTTGGTCATAACTTTCCTTCCAAGGAGTAAGCGTCTTTTAATTTCATGGCTGCAGTCACCATCTGCAGTGATTTTAGAGCCCCCCCAAATAAAGTCTTGACACTGTTTCCACTGTTTCCCCATCTATTTCCCATGAAGTGATGGGACCAGATGCCATGATCTTTGTTTTCTGAATGTTGAGCTTTAAGCCAACTTTTTCACTCTCCTCTTTCACTTTCATCAAGAGGCTTTTTAGTTCCTCTTCACTTTCTGCCATAAGGGTGGTGTCATCTGTATATCTGAGATTATTGATATTTCTCTCAGCNATAAAGTCTGACACTGTTTCCCCATCTATTTCCCATGAAGTGATGGGACCAGATGCCATGATCTTCGTTTTCTGAATGTTGAGCTTTAAGCCAACTTTTTCACTCTCCTCTTTCACTTTCATCAAGAGGCTTTATAGTCTTATGTAAACCTAATATTATAAATGATATCCCACTGTCTACGCCATGTCCCATTTTTTAAGAAACAAGTAACAGGTTTTACCAGTGCTCAAGGGGAGGAAATTCCCTAAGAGCATGAATACCAGGAAGCAGTGGATTGTGAGAGCTACCTTACAGCCTGCCAACCTGATGTAAAAAGTACTCTCCAGGTATTTTATGGTAGTTATGCTGTTTGGTATGATTTTCCATAAAGAGTTAACAGTGAGTTGTGCATATAAACCCTACGCGGTCTAAAGATGTATAAAGGGTATTGGTGATGATGATGGTGATGATGGTAAATGGTGATAATAAATAAGCATTATTGATTGGTGTTGTGTCAGATAGGAGGTGAGCCCTTTGCTTGTGTATCTTTCTTGATCCTTATATAAGCTTTCTTTGTCCAGAAACCAAAATAGAAGGTTGAGAAGTTAAGTAAGCAGTGTGTAGGTTGTTCTCAAGTGACTTACTGAGAGAACAGACAATTCATGCCACTAATTATAAAATTTTCACTTCTCTGTACAGAATAGGGGGCCAAAAAAAGGTGCCACACATTTTGCTGGGGAGACGTAAATGGTACAACGTAAAGAAGTCTTTCGAAAGAATGAGTAGGATTTTATGAGGTTTCTGAGACAAGGACAGGGACATGGTGTAAGTTAAGAATGGTAATGTCAGGTTGGTTTATTTTCCTCCCCCTCTGTTCTTCTCTGGTTATAACAAAGATTGGAAACAACATACTAGTTACAGCTCAGTTATAGCTCAGGCAGGCAGAAATTTATGCGTGTACACATATTGTACACATTTACTAGCATGTGAGATGAGTGCAATTGTGTAGTAGTTTGAGCATTCTTTGGCATTGTCTTTCTTTGGGATTAGAATGAAAACTGATCTTTTCCAGTCCTGTCGCCACTGCTGAGTTTTCCAAATTTGCTGGCATATTGAATGGCAGCACTTTCACAGCATCATCTTCCACGATTTGAAATAGCTCAACTGGAATTCCATCGCCTCCACTAGCTTTGTTCATAGTGATGCTTTCTAAGGCCCACTTGACTTCACATGCCAGGATGTCTGGCTCTAGGTGAGTGATCACACCATCATGATTATCTTGGTCATGCAGATCTAACTCCACAGAGACCTTCAAAAAATCTTTAGGCTATAAAATGCTACCTTAAGCAAACCTACATTGTATACCTCTCTCAAGATGTCCAGATTCATGATTACTGACATGAACTGTTTTATTTATGAAACACTGAACTCACAGTGTAACCATTTGTAAATTTTTTCTTGTGAGCCCCTCATAAGCAGCATTTGGTGATGCCCATGACTTTGCAGGTGCAGAAGAGACAAAGGACAGAAGTCGCGTGTCCAGTATATTAGTGACTTTGGGATGATAGACTTGACAGAAATCTAAGAGTCTGATGCCGGGTTAATTTATAATCTGTCCATTCCAATCTTCTCCATACATTTTACAGATGAGGAAGCCAAAGTACAGGGAGGAAAATTGCTGAGGGGTGTCATGTAGCTGGTTATAGCAAGGGGCTGTTCAGGATCTCTGTGCTCATATCCTAGCACTGTACCATATCTTAGACCCTCCTTCCTTCTGGCACTAAGATTTCCTACCACATTCTTGAAGAGCCAGAAAAAAAAAAAAAAGAGAATGGAGAATAAACACAGCTCAGCCTGGGTTTTACAATAGCAGTAATAGGAGATGCTCAATAAACACCATGCTGAATTCCCAGGAAAGGCTGCTTGCTCTCTATGCGTGCAGCTTGGAGCAGTTGCTGGCATGATCTCACCCTCCAGGGACGGGTGTGAGGGTGGGAGGGCGGGCCGTCTTGTTTCACTAGAGTAATTTCCTAGAGAGAGGGGAGCGCATGTTGTGTGTGGTCTGTCTAATGCCTCTCACATCCAATAACTTTAAGACCAGTCAAATGAATAATGTAGGGCGAAACAAATGGAGTCACTCTTTAGATATTTAAACAGGGATATTTCTGCCATGGACATGTAAATCTTTAATAGGGCAAGAGATTTGGTCCTACAACAAAAAAACAGTAAGTAAACAAAAATGTCAAGTTGCTGGAGTCCTGGTTCTTTTGCACTGTTTTAGGTTCAATCATTACTGACTGATACTACGTTCCTCAAGTAGACAAACTGAGGTCTCACTTCATAGGGAGTTTTCAAGACTAGGTCAAAAAGTAGTGTAATACATGCACTTTAGAGGTATCTCTCTAAGGGGTCTCTAGTGCTGTCTGCTCGGGTGGTAGACAAGACAGAGACATGCAGAAAAATGCATGCAGATACGGGCCTGGGAATTCCCTGGTGTTTCAGTGACTGGGACTCAGTGCTCTCGTTGCCAGGGCCCAGGGCTTAATCTCTGGGCAGGGGACTGAGATCCTGCAGGCCATGCAGTGTGATGAACAAAGAATAAGCGCATACTGGTCAGGACGGGCCAATCGTGAACCTAGTTCTGTGTCTGCTCTGCTGTCCTGCCATCCAGGGGAGGAAGGGATGGTGTGTATTACCCTTTAACGGGAATTTATGCTATGAAATGTTTTCACCTGGGCAAAGTGTGTAGGGCTGAATCTCCACTCCTGTAGAAGGCAATCTGGAGAAATTTTTGAATCGTTGTCAAAGATCTCCAAATGAGGTAGGAAAAAACCATGTGTGTATTTATGTAGACATGCACAAACCCATGTATCGATGTGCTCCCAGCTTAGAGGAACTTCCTGGGTAAGAGTGAGGCTCCTCTGAAGTTAGTTTAAAACAAAACTGAAGTGTGTTTTATTTCCAAAAGCTAAAATTTTGAAGCGCTAAAATTTTGAGAAAGTTTTTTTCAAACTGTATTTACATATCACTTTCTTGCTGATCCTTGCAGACCAGGAATTTAATATTGGTTAGCTTCCTGTTCTGTCATGCAGACCTATTCATATGCCTTAGAAGTGAACTCCTTCATCTTCCACTGGTTCCACCTCTTGTCTCTCCATTGACCTGCATCCTTGTACTTTCTACCTCTTTCTTTTCTGTTCCTGCTACTGAGGTGAGTAAGAAAAACCAAATATAAAATTCTTCCAAGTCTATTCAGAGCTGACATCTGTCTCCTCTCTACCCAGGAAGCCAGAAATTGCAACAATGGGGAAAAATCATGGCTTCTGCCTTCTTGCCTCCCATATTTCATCAAATGAACTACTTTTGGGGACCAGTTCCTTCTTTTCTGGCAGAGCTTTCACACTGAGAAGGGAGAGTTAATACTACTCTGAAGTTTTCAATTGTTGCCACCTTAATGATTTCTTTCCTCCTTACCAGGCCTAACAACACGGACCTGATTGGGTTTGTCTTCCTTGAGAGGTCGTTATGGTTCAGATGACCTTGCTTGGTGCACTGTGGGCATAAACACCTTGATCAGATACCTGAGACCAGGAGAAGGGTGTGTGTGTCCTTGGTGGGAGCTTGGTTCTTACCAGTCGATTTGGAAGTTGCCTTCTGCCACCTCCTTCTCATTCATATGGTGAACTGTGAACTTCTTACTCTGATTTCCATCCACGCATTATGTTTGGACTTTGATGAAGGGTCCCAACATTAATGGCTGTGTTTTCAACTTGTGTATTTTATGTCACCCTGAACTGCTCACTGTGGGCATACGTCACCGATTGAATGACTCTCTTTCCAGAATTTGGATGAAGACTCATAATCTTTCTCAACAGTGTTATGCAGTTAGCCATCAAATGACCAGATTTATTGTGAGAACTGAAACCTATTTACTGTCCCTGCTTCTAGTTCAAATCCTTGCTTTCATCTTCAGTCCAGACCCTTTGGTAGGACTTTTTTTCCCCTCTTCTTTCCATGTTATTTTCTGCATTCTGTTCTTCACCTATTATTGGTGGTGGTAGTGGTAATGGTGGTGAGGGTGATGATACCTAGTGTTTATTAAACTCTAACAGTATGCCAGAATGCACAGAGTACTGTGCACGGATTATCTCATTCAACTTTTATAATAAATATAAGGCATACTTACCTACATTTTGCCAATAGGAAGACAAAGGCCAGGAGAGCTTAGGTGACTTTCCCAAAGTCATGGAGTAAATTATCATCCGAGCTTCACCTAAAACACACTGCCCTTTTCTTTCTGTCTCAGTACCAACTTCCTTAGCACCTCATTACATCTTCCATAGTCACTGAATTTTATTCTTTATCATCGTGGCTAACCTAAATACTGACTGCTTTGGAAAAATTAAAATTAAGGTGTCCTTAATAAAATAACTTTGGCGGGGGTGTAGATGTCTGCACTGGGAATAGTTTTTGTGTGTGAAACAAAAATTCAGCTTGTTATAGTCCATGAAGTCAATGGTTCAGTTAATAATGCCCCTAATGGCATAATTCTGCTCAGTGCCAGTGATGGATACCTTTAAAATCAGAGACTAGAGTTAATGGCAAGACATGGGGAAATCAATGCTGTCAGAAATACAGCTGAGCTGGGAACTACATGGGAGAGGAAAACCCTCAGAAACCACTTGATGTTACTGGTTCCAGTCTCATAAATCTCAGTCTCCAGTCCTTCCTATACATCTCCCATCCATCCCAGCAGCACCCCAAGCATATCCTGTCTTTGCAGGGTATGTTGCATTTCCGCTTGAGTCTTCTGTGCTCAGAGGTTTGGTGGTAGATCAGTGCAGTTATCCATATACACTGGTACTTGGAATTGCTCTGTTCCGTGTGCTTGTTCCAAATAGGAAGAAAATATTTTTAAATACTCTTTTTTAGGATGTGTTAAGACTCCTCTAAGTATGATGCCCTTCAAAGGAATGACCTTCTATTGTATAAATTCTCCTCCTTTGCGCTTCTCCCTGCCTCCTTGTATTGGAATAAGTCTCCAGAGACTTACTGTGGCCTAGGACCAAGATGTAGGCCAAATGGAAACACACCAAAGTGATTTAATAGAAAAGGTAATTCCTATTCAAACGGGATGGTCCCTTATTCATTTCCTCGGATTATCATCAAATTTATGTCACCAGCAAAGGAGCTTTATTGAGTTTCACAGAGATATTCCTTTTGCTCTCATTGTCGTTAGTTGGCACCCTGACATTTTCATATGTGTCTCAGCTAATGCCTCAAAATTACTCCATCTACAAATGTAACAATTGAACAGATAATTTTAATAAGATTCAGCTTGACTTCAGACTGCACTCCTTCCTTTCTTTATAGAATGCAAATTGTAACCTGTTTTTAAAGCCGTGCAATGCAGTGAACTTTAATGGGATTTGACAACATCATATTAAGCACAACAACTACGCATAATGTACCGAAAAATTGGACGTGAAATTGGAAACATAGCTGAGAACAAAGTAAATTTACATGGTTTGGTAGTTTGAATGTCTGATATCATATTCTCTCATGCAAGCCCCATAAAAAAGCAAAGGATTTAACAATGGATATCAGCAGAAAGTGCTTTTAAAGTTAAAACTGATGGATGGCTTGTCAAAAAAAATAATTGCATTGGTTGGAAAGTCGGGATGCGTGCTGAGGGGGAGAGAACAGGATCTACAGAGAGGATGATGGGAAGTGACAGTGGTCTGTCAGGAAGGACTGGCTGCCCAGAGGAGTGTGAAGCCGGAGCTATAAGGTGGCAGAGTAGAACAGGCTGTCAGAGCGGGAAAGTGGCTTTAATACCCTGAAAAGCAAAGGAATCCGCCTGTCAGCTTTGCTCAGCCGTGCTGAAAGAGGAAGGGAACATGGCATCGAGTTAGAGACATGGAACAGGGGTGGGGTGGGGACAAGGAGCAGCGCCGGGGAGCATGGGCGGACAGTGAGCTGGGGCTGGCGAGGCTGCTTCTGTGGGGCTTTGCTTTTCTACTATATGGTTTTCTCCTTTTTTTTCCAAGGGCCAGTGAATTAAATTGGACGGACTAGGGGTTTTGCTGTGCCTTTCAAAAGAATGGCAATTTAAGGAAGGCACATACATGTCCGAATGGGCCACCTGCCAGGCCAGTGGAGTGAGTGGCTTTCTTGCAAGGATGCCTAGGCATGCCCTGGCTTATTTCTGGCTTTTCAGATCTCCAGCCTTTTCTGCTGACCTTTTCTTCCCTTCAAGTCATGCTGTCCATTTTCGTGGGCACACCACTGATAGCGAGTCACTCTGGGACTGGCTTATCTTCTGCCAAAGTACTTTGAGAGGACTTAACACTTAAGCCATCCAACAGGATCATGATTAAAATGCAATAATCTGATGATTTTTCCATAAATATTTTTTTGCTCTGTCAGCATCGGGTTTTGAATAATTTATTATTCTTCCTTAATATACTCCTGGCAGTGAGGTTAATTTGGTCATCTTGCAGGGGCCTGGCTGGTAATGAACATTTTTATATCAGGCCTTGGAGTACTTCCTCCGTAACACACATCATGTCTTTACGATTTAATTGCCCCAGTTGCTTGGGAGCGTTAGTGCCTAGGAGGGGTTAGAATATGGTAGTTTATTATATTAAAAATATTTTGTATATCTGATGTTAAAAAAAACTTGTTTTTAGAACTGTCTAAAATTTTAAACTGCATACAGCTTCAAACACTTATTTTGTGCCAGGCAACATTCTCGATGCTTCTATATACATTAACCCCTTTAACTCCTGTAACAACCTTATGAGGTAGGTTCTATTAATAATGTCACTTTGCATAAAGTTATTAAGTTGAAAGCTATATATATGTGTGTGTGTGTTTGTGTGTGTGTGTGTGTGTGTGACTTTGCAGACTAGGAGTCTCAGGCCCAGAGAGGTTAAGTAACTTGGACAAGGTCACACAGCAAGTAAGTGGTGGAACTAGGATTCTCGTTCTGGTAGTCTGGGAATAGAGTCCATGCTCTGCATAAGTGTGCTACATGTGTGGGAACACTTGTAGATGCCAACTTTGATTCCTGTTTCATCTCTGTTATTCTTGTGTGTCTCATGCATTCTGGGAAGGGTTTTATTAAAATGAGGCATCAGTGATAGGCAGAGTGAGCTGTCCAGGAAACAGCACAGCCCTAGAGTGATTTTCCCTGTGCTGTGATCAGTGTGAAAAGAAGGGCAGGGCGGAGAAAAGATCGGCAAACAAGGCCCTTGTGATCACAAAGGCAGACCAGCTTCCATGCCAGGAGGAAAGCACTTACCTGAATGTTTTGGTCTCCTGCTGGAAGACAAACATAAGCTTACACACAGCATTCAGTCCTAGGTTGTAACCAGCCAGTTTCCAGAAGATGGGGACCTCTCTTCCTGGTTTTCCTGGGACCTGACTGGAGATGTGAGCTGGTAGCCAGCCCTTCTTTTTATCTCAAATTCACACAATGTAGTAGGAAACTGCTCATAAATGGATTAATGATTGGGGTATGCTGCTGCTGCTGCTAAGTCACTTCAGTCGTGTCCGACTCATAGGTAGGTGTAAATGGCCATTCCGGATCGTACCCAGGTTCTCCATTGTCCAGGCGCATCTCATGGATTACAGCGCGGGCCACCACACTTCAGTGCCCGGTCGTGTCGCCATGAACCTGCTTTCCCAGGCCTGTAACTTGCTATAAACAAGCAGAGTGGGTTTCTAGTTTGCAGACTATTTACCTCCCCCAGCGGGAGATCTTGTTTCTTCTCCTGGGAATCTCTGGTCTTTTTTGTTTGTTTGTTTGTTTCATTCTGTGTGATACCAAGAGGGGAGGGAATCATTCTATTGTTCTACATCAGAAGGCACACGGCATCCTGTGACACCCAGCTTGGTATGGTGTGATTTTTTTTAAAATATAAACTTATTTATTTTAATTAGAGGTTAATTACTTTACAATATTGTATTGGTTTTACCATACATCAACATGTATCCGCCACAGGTATACACGTGTTCCCCATCCTGAACCCCCCTCCCTCCTCCCTCCCCGTACCTTCCCTAGAAGCCTTCCTGGTGTCCCCCTCCACGTTCTGACTACAGCAGATCTAAAAGCTGCACAGTGACACTGCTCGTCACAAGTTGGATTTTCATGAACATCACTGAGTTTTCGATTCTTGAATCAAAGAGCTCCAGGGTTGGAATGGATGGAACTCAACGGGACTCTTCATTGGCCACTCTCAAGGGTCTCCATCGATGGGGAGCTCACTAGCTCCAGGGATAGCACAGACCAGCTTAGCTGAGCCAAGGAGGAAGTTTGTCCTTAGACTGAGCCAGGTGTATTCCTCCGCAACTTCCTTCTGCTGGTCCTTGTTTTAACTCCCGGGACTATACACATTCCAGGTATATAATGAGTACATCGTATCATCCAGTGGAAAACTGTGGAGGTGCAGGTTGGCTTATCTTCTCCCTCAGCTGCTGGTGCTGTGTGTATTTTGGAGACCCTCATAGCTAGAGAGGAGAAGGCAATGGCACCCACTCCAGTATTCTTGCCTGGAAAATCCCATGGACGGAGGAGCCTGGTGGGCTGCAGTCCATGGGGTCGCTAGAGTGGGACACGACTGAGCGACTTGACTTTCACTTTTCACTTTCATGCATTGGAGAAGGAAATGGCAACCCACTCCAGTGTTCTTGCCTGGAGAATCCCAGGGATGGGGGAGCCTGGTGGGCTGCCGTCTGTGGGGTCGCACAGAGTCGGACACGACTTAGCAGCAGCAGCAGCATAGCTAGAGACCTTCTCTCAAAACGTTCTCTTCCTCCTCCTCTCCCTTTCCTCCTTCTACCCTAGTTTTTATGGTACACTGATCCTTGCACCTCTTGACTTGAGGCCAAGGAGCAAGACTCATTCCCCTCAATGAGACTGCAAGCTGGTGATGCTGTTTCCATTTTACAGTTCAAGAAAGTGAAGCTCAGAAAGGTTAAACTGCTTGCCCAAGGACACTTAGCACGCAAACAGTGGAGCAGATTTGGACTCAGGTCCACAGACAAAAGCCCCAGCTCTTTAGAAGGCAGGTCTGGTGTACTTGTTCTTAGTGCAGGCTCCAGGACCCAGCAGGCCTGGGTTCAAATCTTGCCTCTACCACATACTCATTGGTAACCTTAAGGGAGTTGTTTACCCTCTGTGTTTCATCTGTGAAATAGTGATAATAGTACCTGCCTCAGAAGATTGCTGTGAACCTTAAATGGATTAAGTGCATGTAAAGCACTTGGCGCAGCAGCTTTGTGTGATAACAATCCAGTGCGTGTAACGAGATCATCATGACCACTGTCACCGTGTCTATTTTTTGTCTTCCTAGGGCGTACCCGAGCTTGGCACTGTGTTGGTTGCAGCAGAGTCTGCAGTGTGGCCTCCTAAATCTTGTGAGGGGGGTGTCAGCAAATTCATGGGTGGGTGCAAATAGCCCCTCATGCTGATGCTTTTCACTTGAGGTTGGGTAGGGTCTGGGAAGTGTGGCAGTCACTTTTTTTTTTCTTTTTTTTTGGTTTTGTTTTTTTACACTTCAAGAAGATTGCCGCAGTTATCTGGAAATCTATTGCTCGGGCAAAGGCAGGATTGCGTGATACAATTTAAAAGGCCGGCAGTTGCATTTCATCCTTTTCACAAGAAAATAACCCCTTACTCCAGTGAAGCTAAAAATAAAAATGGCAGTACATTTGGCAACCACGCTTCTTCCTTTATTACCTCAGCAGTATCTGAATAAAATGTCTTATTAAGCAAGATATAAGGGCAATGAAAGGGAGAGTAAGTCAAATTAGTTGACATCTAAAGCTTGGTGTATCATATACAGTGAGGGTAGTTACTGTTTAGTAAAATGGATTTAATGCTTAATATAAATGCTGATATTTAGATGGCTATATTTTGGCAACTCAGGGGAAAGAGTGGTAGCTTTTGAGCCTGTAGATCTAGGTTTTAACTCCTGCCCCAGCACAAACCACTCGTGTGGCCCTGGGTGATTCACTCTTTTCGCCTTGGACCCCACTTCCTCCATATATAAATGAAGGGTGTTGCCTGGAGCCCAGTGGCTTTGTGGCAGGATCTTAGGGTCACATGGGGAGGGGACAATAAGAAATGGGGCTCTGGAGACCCACTCCATTTTAACTGATGCAATGTTGCCTATATCTGCAAGAATGCCAGGGTCCCTGGATGAGTTTTTCTTTGAGGAAAGGATTGTGACAATTAAAAAAAATAGATTTTAGAGGCAGAAGATTGGATTATTTCTAAGGAGCCTTGTGATTCTAGCTCTCTAAAGTTCTGTGATGCCCAATAAGAGTTAGCTTTGGATGCAGTCTGGGCTCGTTTAGCTTTACCACCATCCATGATCAGAGGGACCTTCACGCACAGGGGACAGGGAAGCGCCCTAGAACATGGCACAAGGTGAGTGTGACCAGGAAAGAAAAATGGAGACAAAGCCTTTTGCACAAATATGGATGTGGCAGGCTTGTGTGTGGGGAGGATGAATGCATACCTCAGCAGTTTACTGTGTGGGGTGTTGGTGTGAATAAGTAAAATTTGTGCATGAGTTGGTAGAACTTATCTGTAAATCTGTGTCTCATGTTTGTAAAGACGTGTGTCTAGCCCTACCTGTGAGGTCTGTGCACTTGGTACTTTCCATGGCCTCCTCTTGTCTCTTTGGGACCTGCCAGTGCCATGGTGGCTTAGCCTTTATCTTCATGCTTGAAATGAAGAAACTGAGTCTTAGAGAAGCTGAGTAATTTCACCAAAGTTACACAGCTAATCATTTGCAGAGTAGAGAGGTTTTATAGGGCCTTTGTTTAATGTATGTCTGGGGTATGCCTCCAGCACTTAGGTAGATATTCTCCTTTATCTGTACTAACCTTCGGATGGCCTCCTATTTGAAAGTGGGTTACCAGTTTGGTAGCCTTCCTTTGTTCAAAGAAATGCGATCTCAAAGCCAGAGACAAGGAAAATTAAGCCTCATATCAAAAGGTCCTTTATCTACACAGCCATTCAATTTCTGTATAACAAGAAGCTTCCCAAAGTCTTTTAGAGCGCTGGGTTTTGTTTAAACTTCTGCTCTATTACTTTTGGGTCTAGTAGCTGAGGTAATGGCATATTGGGGATTTGCTCAGACCTTACTTGTTTTTGAGGCCTCCCTTCCCAAATTTCTGCTGTTATAGAGTTGGGAGCCTGTTGAAAATTAAGGCTTAATCAGTAGCATGTACTGTGCAAAACCATTCTTAGATACTACTGGAAAATAACTGAATACAATTTCCACCTTGAGGTCTTGGAAAATCTCGTTACCTTTTATTCCTACCATGAAGCTCACTGAAGACTTTGTCAGTCATTCTACTTCCTTCGTAGTCTGAGAGGCTTTTATTCTGAAGAAAACATCATAGAACTCCAAGTAGATTTATGCTCTGCTTCTGATGGTTCATAAAGTCTAAGCATAGCTAATAATAGTTCTTTCTCCTGCTTTGCTCAAGACTAAGATCTTTTATAAACATGCCCACCAGAACCATCAATCACTGTTTAGATATTTAAATTTTAGTAGGTAAAATGAGAATGGATTAAGGGCAGGCTTTTGAAGTTTGGAGCTTAGGCCTTTCAGAGAGCATTCTGTGGAATTTCTTGGTGCCATATTTGGAGATGAGGGGAAACTGGAACCTTTGCACACTGCTGGTGGAAGTATAAACTGATGCAGTCACTTGAAGAAATCTGGAAATACTGGTAAAAACAAATATATGTACTCTATGACCTAATGGTCCTACTCCTGGATTCATAGGTCAGAAAAGTTCTGCAGTAAGTGGACATTAGATGAAGGTGCCAAATTTGACCTTGCCCAGACTTCTAAATAACCATTAATGTATCCAAGTTGTTGCCACAAATTGAATGGCATTTCCTGCTAAGGGCTGTCAGTTCAGAATCTCCATTGCTCTAGGAATACCTGTAGCCTCATGGAGACCCAGATTTCTCAGCTATTAGCTAGGATACCATCTAAAATGATGGTAGATATCCTGGTTCCCCAACTGTAGACAGAATTACCAAAATACTTTTGAGAATCTCTATTGTTCTTATAAGGCAAACATGTGACTAGAAGGCAAACATGTGAAACCAGAATCTGCACTATTTTCTTCCTCTTGGCTTCTTCTCAAGGAAATTCACCCAAGAATGCTTGCACCTCAATGAGACTCTTTAACGGAGAAGAACTTCAGGACTATCTGGGGCTTTTAGCATCCTTTCTTATCAGCATTACTGAGCCACCTGATTCTCCTAAGGGGGCATTCCTGTCCTCGGATCTGCCTTTGCCAGCCATGTAACTACATTCAGGGTACCAACGTTGATTACTTTAGGAGTCTGCAACCAAAAACCATTGTGCTTTATCTTCTGGTTTCTTTACCTTACCGTGTTGAAGCTGTGTTGGCCAAAGAATCTCTGAGACCTTAGCCACACACAGACTGCACAATTTAACAACAAAACACAGGCTCACGAAATTGCCTTAGCTGTGATTGTGAGAACTGGGAGATTCTGAACCATCTCAATAACCAATCATTAGAAATTGTACCAGTAATGGGCTTCTTTGAATTATCATGTCCAAGCTTGATTATGTGTGTGCATCTAGGATGTCTTTTGTTCTTTCCCTGTGACTATACTTGCCTATAAACCTGGAACACTAATGAATATGGATGCTCATTTGCCAAATGATTTTGATATAAAGCATTCTGAGTTCTGCATGACCTGAAAGATCAAGCTGTATAGCAGCTGATAACACGTCTCGACTTCTCTTTCCAGTTGGTTGTAATAGAAAGGATGACCAGAAAACAATTCGATAGGGACCAATATGGTCTAAGCAACTAGCCTGAGTAAATCATCTGCCCAACCACAAAAACTTAAAAATTCATGTGGTTTATTCCAAAGGAGAGTCATTATTTTCTCTTGCCTATACTATATACAGTACTTTTTGTGAATTTTTTGGAAGTGACAAGAAGTTACATTTGGGTGTCTAGAATGGATTTAATTGTGAAGACTATTAAGGATAGTATCGAGATACTTGGCACAAAATACTGAAAATGGTATATGTGAAAGCTACTTGACCAAAATCTTTATCAAGAATCAGCATTAATTCTATGGAATTATCCAGACATAGACTGCTTTTCAAATGACTCAAGATGCTTGCAGATACTTTACTTCTAGCCCATTCTGAAATAATCACAGGTGCTTTCAACACATAGCTTTCCAGGCACTATCATTTCTGACAGCAGGTCTTAACTGAAGGAAGTTGTGGACGGGAACCTTATCTTAGCTGTCACCATCCCGCCTCATCACCTTCAAACAAAGTGATCAGGCACAAAGGATAGTCAGGCTACTGGAATGTCTTAGGAGGATGCTGGAGGAGATCGGTCAATGAGATTCACCAGGCTCTTCATCCCTCAACTTGTCACTCCATGTTCAACCATCGAAATCAGTTCTAATGCATCACTAGTAGGGAATTTGCTCAAGACTTGCTTTGAATACCTACAACCGTACTTGAATGAGGACTTTGAGAGCAAGAACATATTCCAAAAACAATGATGGCTGTGTTGTAATGTATGCATGAAAACTAAATAAGACAATCTTTGTTAAGAGAAGTGGAGCCAGCCCGTGGCTGTTTCCTGACAGTAATTGAGGTCATAGAGGTTCCGGAGTGCTCTATTGGCCCCTGTAAAATGCTCTAGGGCCAGCATGTAGATTAAGCAGTAATTCTTCTCTGGTATGCATCTGCTAGAATAGTGCTTGGGCCCACTATTACTACATAGAAATAGCTTTACAAGTGGTATGGAGGATTGGTGAGATGGGTGGGGAGGTGTGAGGCAAGACAAGGAAAAAGTAGTGATTTTGGTGTTTTGGGGTGCCTTTATATTCTTGCTGGGGACATCTTTGTTGGTGCCTGTAGGTGTACCTTGTTATGCTTTGCCTAGAGAAGTTTTTGCCTGTGAAAGGTTTCTTGTAGAACACCTGCTTCTCCCTTTCCTATCCCCTCATATAGGGTTGTTATGTCCAGCTGTGCAGGTCATAGACAGCACAACTGTGAACAAAAGCCCTAAGAACAATATCAAACATAATCACATCAGGACCATTCTCAGGGTTCCCCATAGAGTTAATGATTGGAGGATCAAAAGCCTCAGTCTTCTTGGTTAGTTCTGTGGCCTCAGACAAGCTATATAGCAGTAGTGGGCCTTAATTTCTGCATCTGTAAAGTCTATGTTTGTGGGTCCAGGAGTGGAGAAAAGCATCACGTACTGATCTAAGGAGTGACATAAGGATGAGTGGTTTTATCATTAATTCATTATGGCATAAACATTTATCATTATGCTCATTAAATACCTGAGAGTACTCTTTCACCCTTAGCTGTTTCCTTTGTATGAACCCATTAGTTTTTAAGGACTCTTTTTTTTTTTTTTTTTCGTAAAAGGAGGGAGACAGATTTTATGCATGCACTGAAATGCCTTTATGGGAGAGAGGAAAGGCCAGGAGGGGCTTGGGTTGCCTGTAGGACCCCGACCACCTTTGGAGGAGGCCCTTTTCTGAACTTGAACTGAAAGCTATGGGTTTCCATGGCTTCCACAGATCTGGGGCGGTGGGGGGGGGGCCGGGGCAACCTATATACTAGGCCATGTTTTATAAGGGACTTGAGCATCTTCAGATTTTGATATCTGTAGGAGATCTTAGAGCAGTGCCTCATGCTGACAGTACATTGAAGTAGAAGGCCTGAATCGCTTCTATTTAAACATTTTCCTTCCAACCATGCAGAAACCTGGGTGGTAACAAGCACCCCGAAGCAGGTGGTGGAGGCGTCAGAGGTTAGTCTGCGGCAGGTGGGGAAGGGAAAGCTGCTCAGCGTGCAGGGCCCCGGGACTGCTGACCAGCTCCATGGGGGCCTCCGTCAGCACCCTCTAATGGTGTTGGGATCTGTCCCGTGTTGGCTTGGGAATTTCCTGGCAACACGCACTGGCTTGTTTCCAGCTAGGCAGCCACCTGGAGGAGGGGCACATTCTCAGAAAGTGAGCTGCTCCCTTTCCCTTTCAGAACGGTTTTCCTTCTCTAGAGCTGTGTGTGACAATTGGCGCCAGTATGCTTAGAAGGAGGCTTTGCTGAACGTGATGGGCCTGCACTCTGATTTAGTCCCTCACAGGAACTGTGCCTCACGAGTGCTTTCCGTGGCTGGAGGGTCTTCTGGCTTAAGAGGCGCTCTGTGGTTAGGGCTCCACACCCCAATCCAGTCTCTTGGTTCACTCTCATTTTCTCACAGAGAAGGAACTCACTTGCAGTCACTCCCACAGAAACAATGCTCCTTATTCTTTCCTTTTCTAGCCCCTCCCCTACACCCACATCACAGTGCTCCCCTCCTTTCACCCCCCAAATTCCCTCCAAGCATTGAGAGTTCTGAGGAAGAGAAGGGCAGGGGTGAAAAATTTGAAACTGCCCAAGATGGATAGCAAAAACCCCATGCATAAATAAATTACAGCACAGCCCCCAGATGAACAATGATTGTGTGGTTGAAGACCTGGCTGAATAAGTGTGTCAGGCACTGATTGGAAGCGTGATAAATGCAATGACCTAACAAAGGATTGACTTCTCCTGCAGACAGGCCCCTTTTAATGGATGGAAAGGGAGGAAGCTTCATTTAGAAGGGAAAGGCTGTTTGCTGTGCAGATATGACAAAGGGGAAGTAGACAACCATTGATTTACGTTTGGGAATGACAGTTGAAAAATTCAGCAATAATCATGACAAATGAGAAGAGATGCAGTCAGAGAAAAAAAAATGCCAATACGTGAAGCTTGCAAAGAAATGCCAAGGTCACTGAGAGAGGTTCCCAAACTTCTGGTTTTGACAACCTTAATGGAAATAATAGAAAAGATGAGGGTTCGGGTTAAAAGGGATGGCTTGGCACGAAGGGTGGCAGGTGTTGGTAATGAGCGGTGAGTTTGGAGAGGGAGTCGCAGGAAGGCCTCCTCACACCACTGGGAAGACGCTGTCCACAGGCTGCTGAGATGCTTCCCGCCGCCGCCAATCCTGCCCTTCTCTCCAAGGTTTGGAAAATCAAGTGAGTGATTTTAATGTCCATAGTAACAGCAAAAAGGCAAAATGTGGGCTGGGTGTGCCTGTGGTGCAGAGGGGGAACACCAAATCAGATGTTTTGTTCGACCCTGGTGTATTGCCTCCTTTAATTCAATTTCATGAAAAAGAGGGACTAAGAGTGAGAAGGTGATGAGTTTTAGGTCATCTGCCTGGTTAAGATGGGTAGGGTGTCTCCAGTTTTGTTTTTTAAAATCATCTTTGTTTTGTAAGGCAGCCAGTGTGCTGGGTTCTGTATTTTTTACCCTAGTAAGAAAGACACACTCTGGAAAGTTCTATCTGTGGATGAGAAAAGTTGATTTAAAAATGTGTATGCATGTGTGGGGAGGCAAGTGGTGTGGAGGAAGCACCTNTTACTGTTGTGTAGCTATTTTACCGAGCAGTCTTGTTATATCTAAGTGGACTGGTGATGTCTGTTTGCTTCTCCAGGCAACAAACACATTTTGGAGGGATTGTTAACTTGAAGGTTGCAATAAAACCTTTACCATTTTGAACAGCTAGCTTTGGTGTCTGCTGAGGGCAAGCAAAGGCATAGAGTGGTTCCTCTGGTTTGACTTTTTGTTTTGTTTTGTTTTGCAAATATGAATAATCTCAGTAAATGCAGGCCAGCCACCTTCTGGATTTGGTCTGAGCCCTTCACCCCTGTGTTGGTAGCTTGGACACCTGCAGCCAGCCTGTCCAGTCTGTGGGCCAGCTCCCACTCTTCTGCGCAGGGAAAGGGGAGCAGGCAAGTCCATTGCCCGTTGGCCTCCTGAGACACCTCTGAGGATTAAATAACTAATGACCATAAAGTGCTCTGTGAAAAGAGTGCTCTATAAAGTGTTATTGTTGGGGCTGTTAAAAATGGAAAACGACTTTTAATTTAGAAAGAGAACACTCAGCGTAAGGACTGTCTCTTATACACATCTAGATGTGTATAAGAGACAGGGAGAAGGAAATGGCAACCCACTCCAGTGTTCTTGCCTGGAGAATCCCAGGGACGGGGGAGCCTGGTGGGCTGCCGCCTATGGGGTCACACAGAGTCGGACACGACTGAAATGACTTAGCAGCAGCAGCAGCATTGCAGTATAACCTTTATTTTGGTTTTCTCTCCTCCAAATGTTTATGAACTAAGGCCCCACAATTAAAAAGAAGGATTTTACTTGGATTAAATGAAATGTTGTAAAATCATCATAAGGGCCAGCAGGGGTAGAGGGAAGTCCTAACACCCTCAAAATATGTGTATCATGGAACCAGTTACCAATATATTCTCCATGGGAATTCCTTAACTTCAGAAACCATTTGAACTATGATTACATTTTTTGCTTAATTCATGAGATAAATATTTTTAAAAAATCTTGTTTATGTGAAATGAAGTGTCAGGACAAGCTTCTGCAAATGTGTCTTAATTTGTGAGTACTCCTCTCTAAATGAGAGATTATTTAAGCTAACTAACTCCCGTTAGCTAAGCCTTGAAGAGAAGTTATCTCATGAAAAAGTATGATGCATTTTGGAGCTGTGTTGTATTACAGTTCCTCTTCTTAACTGAATAGTTGTGGAGGCCTGCCCTGACAGGGTTAACCCCAAGCCTCATGTCATCAGGGGCCTGCGGCTGTTTTCATTGGAATTATCTGCGCATGCGAAGGTTCAAAATAAAACAGGTGCTAGGTTTAAAAACAACACTCCATCGATTCAAACATATGAACCATCAGGTTGCCAAAAGCTCTCCAGCTTCCATCAGTGAAGACAGGCTATAAACTGTAGAAATGAAGGAGGGAAGGACTAGATTATAAATGAGTTGGATCTGGTATGTGAGATAATCTTGGGTCTATAACAGTTTCTTAGGATGTCATGCCTACCTGGGGCTGCAGAGTGTGTGTGTAAGGAAAGGAGCCTCTTTAGATTAAACATTTTCTAATCAGCTTTATCACTCATATCTGAATTTATCTTATTTGAGGAAAATGCCAATATATTAGCAGGCATGTATGATACACAAGGTGACCCTACCAACTTAATGACATAATACATTATCCTTAATGAAGTCAATATCTTGTCTTTTAGCTGTCTGTCTATTGGGGCGATTAATTGCAGTGTCATTAAAGTTAGCTCTCTTTTCATTTGAGCTTGACAAGTCGCATAAAACTAATGTTCTTAGTTATCAGCTACTGGAATAGGATAGAGGATGGAGGAAATTGTAGGACAAATAAGGGGGTACTGCTACAGCTAACTTGAAGGACTTTTTCCAATGACTGTTTCCTTAGGTCTCTCTTTACCCAGGCGCTTTTGTTAGTTGAAATTCCAGGCAAAGCTAGAGGGCTCTTATTCAGACCAGGGTTTGCAGGTGGAGACAAGAGGGAACAGCTTAGAATTACACTTGGTTTGGGAGACTTGGAGCCATTTAGTTACAGGACCTTGGATACTGGAAAGGTTTTTTCCCTAAATAAATTTGTCAAAGTTACTTCTTGAACTGTTGTACGGGAGCGGAGCTGATAGCCTGTGAGAGGATGTGATAAAGAACAGTTGAGACCATATTTTCATTTTGCTTTGAAGTTTTTCTAATTTAATGGGCTCTCTGGCAGAAAGGGAGGGTTGAGGGTGGGGGAAGGGATTTGTGTCTCAACTACACTTTGCAAATGGTTCTAATAAACACCAGCTGATTGTGGGCAATGCCGGAGTGATAGCACCTGGTCCACTGCTAATTGTGAAGCCAAAGCAAGCCTCCCTCCCTGCCGTCCCCCTACCTCTGAAACTACGAGACAGGATGGCTGTAATTTACAGTGTGTTATCTTTGTCTATAGCGGCGAGATGATATGAAGTAAATCAAGGTACGAGTAATGAAAGACTGAGAATTTATTCCTTGGAGCACACTTTAAAGTGTAGTATCTGTTATAGTGGCACTGCCTGAAGACCCTGAAATGAGACTTGGATGAAGGGCAATAAAGCAGCATAGAGGCTCATGTTAATGTTGTTTGTCTGAGGTTAGTAATTGGGTTCCACTGATGAGTTGTGTGAAGACAAAGTGAGAATCCCAGCTAGTATTGTAAATCTTACATTGTTGGAACAAGAAGCAATCCTAACAAATATTGATCCTCTCCGTGCCCAGAGGCGAGGAGGGAAGCAGTGAACTGCAAAGCACTGGCTTGTTTCAATAGCACCAATTACCTTAGTGAAACCAGCGCTCTGCATGAAATCCCAGGGTGGCCGCAAACCGTGAATTAGCCATGATTAGGCTTTTTAGTTGGATCCCCCCAAAATCACACTGGCTTAGCATTCTGTCTCAATTATCCTTGTGGTTCTAAAACCATATTCCATGGAAGTAGTTCCTTCCAGTTATTAAAGGCTCTGGTCAGGTATGGGTGCCAGTTACGGTTATGTGACCGACCACTGCCTTATGCACAAAGAGCCAGGGTGGATGTGTCTGAGTTTGATCCCTAGAAAGATGTAGCTTTCCACGCTGGACTTCACTGAACCAGCAAGTAGAGGGGCCCATATCCCACATGTAATGGACTTTGTTGTTGTTTGATTCTCCCCACTGCTGTTTGTGTTATAAATCCTAAAGATCCTTGGAGAAATGATCTCCAGGGAAGAAAAGACATCTCAAGCTCTGTGTTTTGTGGGACTGGCTTCCTGTTCTTTATTTTAATTGTGAAAGTCCTCTGAAGATCTGTGTTCATCTTACTTGAATATCAAGCTTCCTTCCTTGGACTCTCCCCTGAGTTCTCATTGTGGAAAATTTGGGCCCATGGGAAGAGACAGAGTTGATAAAATCTAGGAGGTCACGCTTCACTTTGTCTTTCCAGAAGCAAGCTCTTGTTCTGGGCATTCCTTGACACTGCCCTCTACTCTGTTACCCTGGCTGTGAGTGTGCAGTAGCTACTCTCAGGGTCATTTCAAAGGCCAGATCTTGACTTTGGGCTAGGTGAGACAAGGTGATATTTGGCTGATGGGCTCCTGACAACTGTGGTTCATCAGCTTTCTTCATGTTTTCCAGCCGTGTGGCCTCCCCTGGGAGAAGAGAGGGAGCCCAGAGCACCTGATCTCTGATATAACACTTGAACGTATGTGTGGCAATACTTGCCTGCAGCAGAAGGTGAGGTCAGCCCCACGGAAATCAGGCAGAGAGCCAGGGTTTGAATAAAGAGAACCATGCACCTTCTGGAACTAAAGTTGGGTCTGGGGTGCCTGTCTAGGATACCATGGCACCGTAATTAATTAGGTCATTATTTCAACCAGTGTTTATCGAGTGTGTAACTTAGCAGTGTTCTGCATGCATAGTTGAATAAAACAGAGTTTACATTCTAGTGGCAGAGCTGGTAGTGATGGAATGTAAACAAATGGGGCAATTTCTGATGTGAACGGTAAAGAATACAAAGAGCTCTGGGGATAGAAAGTGGCTTGGGTGGAGAGGGGGCTTCTTGAGCGAGAGTGGCCTGNAACTTAGCAGTGTTCTGCATGCATAGTTGAATAAAACAGAGTTTACATTCTAGTGGCAGGGCTGGTGGTGATGGAATGTAAACAAATGGGGCAATTTCTGATGTGAACTGTAAAGAATACAAAGAGCTCTGGGGATAGAAAGTGGCTTGGGTGGAGAGGGGGCTTCTTGAGCGAGAGTGGCCTGCTCTCCTCACACTACACCCCAGACACCGGACCTGAATGCTTCCCTATGCCATCTCCACCCAGCCTTGTCTCTGCCCAGGCTCACACTATTCTGGGCAGCCCTGAGATTCCTTGGGCCCCACATGTCTAGTTTCTGCTCTTCCCAAGGTCTAGCTCAAAGAACATCTCCTCCAGGAAGCATTCTGTTTCCACCAATTGAAAATGAGTGTTTGTACTCAAAGTTCCTATGCAGCGTTCCATCCCTCCTCCAGCCTGATACTTGCACTTTCCATCTTATAGTAGCTCGTGTGTTCATTTTGCCTCCAGTCCTTGCTGTGGGATCCGTAAGTGCAGGAACCCGGTATGGTTGACATCTTGTCCCTGGTGGCACTCAGCAGTGTCTGGTGCACAGTAGGGACTCCATAAATGTTAATTAAATGAAAAATTATGGGGAAGAGCTAGGAAAATTTGTTGTATGGGGATAGGAAGTGGTAGCTTTTGAAATTGTCTAGAGTTTGATCTGATATATAGAAATGCCTCAGTGAAACACCAATTTACTGTTGTGTAGCTATTTTACCGAGCAGTCTTGTTATATCTAAGTGGACTGGTGATGTCTGTTTGCTTCTCCAGGCAACAAACACATTTTGGAGGGATTGTTAACTTGAAGGTTGCAATAAAACCTTTACCATTTTGAACAGCTAGCTTTGGTGTCTGCTGAGGGCAAGCAAAGGCATAGAGTGGTTCCTCTGGTTTGACTTTTTGTTTTGTTTTGTTTTGCAAATATGAATAATCTCAGTAAATGCAGGCCAGCCACCTTCTGGATTTGGTCTGAGCCCTTCACCCCTGTGTTGGTAGCTTGGACACCTGCAGCCAGCCTGTCCAGTCTGTGGGCCAGCTCCCACTCTTCTGCGCAGGGAAAGGGGAGCAGGCAAGTCCATTGCCCGTTGGCCTCCTGAGACACCTCTGAGGATTAAATAACTAATGACCATAAAGTGCTCTGTGAAAAGAGAGTGCTCTATAAAGTGTTATTGTTGGGGCTGTTAAAAATGGAAAACGACTTTTAATTTAGAAAGAGAACACTCAGCGTAAGGAGGGGTAGCTGTAAAGCTTTTATCGCCACTTGCTTTCCCGAGGATTCTTAGCTAGTGGAGTTGGCACCAAGGCTTGCTCTCCCAGGAGTCCTCTCAACCTGCTTGCAGAGTTTAGGAACGATGCCAACGTCTCACTGGCATGATGCCACCCTGGCCTCCTGCTTGTGTCCCAACCTCTTGGTCAGAGCTGTGCCTTGATGGGCCTTGGCATGCTTCTCATTGATGGACTTTGCGGGCAAGGACCTTTTTTCTGAGAGCCAGCTAGCTGGGATAGAGAATATTCTGGGATCAGGACAGCTGCCTAAACCACATACCACTTGTAAAGATGGAGGCTTATGACTGTCAGGCCCTATGGACTTCTGCAGACAGTCCTTCTGTCCATTTCTTGAGAAACAGGACTCATCTCCTCTTCCTGTTCAATGATGGTTTTCATTTTTTATTGAATTTTCCTAGGCTTCCTGTTTGCATTCTACTTTCTCCATGTCACATTTGTGTGGTTGGGAGGTTTAAAATACATTTGTAAACCTTCACAGTCTGTAATACTTGTTCATGTCTTAATGCATTTTCTGTGTATTTTTGGTCCCAGTGTTTAGGGTTTACTTGGGCAAGCCCTCGCTTTAAGATGCAGTGCTGGGAAAGGGAAGGGGGCTCTCTGTCTTCTTTTCGTTGGCTTCCCTGACTCCTTTGACGTGCAGGACTCCCCAGTGACCTGCAGCCCCTTTGGGAGAGGAGCCCATAAACTCAGTATTTATCATACAAATGCAGTGATGTGTCTGCATTTTTATGACCCTGCTAAGTGGTGAGTATTCATTTGTACCACCTCACCCCAGATGCCCATCCTGAGGCTGAGCTGTTTATCATGCTCTCATCTCTTTCCCAAAGCTTGAACAAGGAGCTTGGGAGCACTATAAACATGTTCCCTTTCATTAAAGAGGAAATTATTATCATGTATTTTTGTAATGACCAATAACATTTCAAATTACTCACATTTATGGCTTACAATCAAGCTTATGCTTAACCTCTACTCTTCATGAAGCTGGCAATGATGGGCTCATTAACCACTTACAGGAAGTTAAAGGCAGGTAGAAAGCCATGTGACCAGTAGGTGACCAAGTAGCAACTCACTTCTGAGATTATAAACACCTTGCTTGGCTTACATTTAACTGATAATGAATGAAGTAAGCCCCGTTGGTTTTGTGGTGACCCATGGGGGATTTGGCCTTGGACAGCTTTTCAGTGGTTCATATCCTGAAGGACGCTGGTTGTTGCACCTTGGATTTTGGTTCTGGGTCTTTGTTCCAGAAGCTAAGTATTTGGGGAGATTGGTTGCAACATAGTTGATGGCTAGCATTTGAAGCCTCTCAGAGACTCTGTAACTATGTGTCCTGACTGGTTTTCATCTACCTCTTGTTTGAAGTCCCATCATCCATGAGTCTGATGTAGAACTACTGTCAATCATGTGCTTACATTCACTTTTGAGTTGATACACTCATTTGGAAGAGAGGCTCATAGGAAGAAATGGTCTGGTTTGTGGTCAGCGCGTCTTGCTCTGCCAGCAGGTTGGGAACACAGGTTCAAGGGATTGTGGTTCCAGGACAATTTTCCTTAACTGGGGAATGTACTTAGTGGACTCTGAATTGGATGAGTTAGCAGAAGCACTCAGTAATATGTCCAGGGGAAAAAAAAAGAATGTAAGAATCGTCCTGAGTCCACTCTCATTTAACTTCTTTGAAGATTATATTTTAAAAGTTCATTTTAATTATTATCTCACCAGAGCTCACTTAGTATCACTCATTTAGGTGCCAGGAACTTTATTGATGTTTTCTTATTTAATCATAGCATAAACCCTATGATGAAATTATTATTTCTTGCATTTTACAGATGAGGAGACAGAAGCGTAGAGAACTTAAGTGACTTGCTCTAGTCTACACATCTAAAAGTTATAGAGCCTCACATGTTTTTTCATTATAACTGCCACACTATAAAGATACAATTTTGCTTTATATAACCATGTATTGATGAAAGAAGTTGAAATAAAAAAAATATAGTTTTTATATTTGATTGCATATTTGTAATTTCTTCGGTTCTTTGTTCTTTTTTATAGGACAGAAGTTTCTTATATGTGTGTATGTATGTGTGTTTTTTTTTAAGCTTTCCATTTCTTTTCTTTTTTAAAATTAATTTTAATTGGAGGATAATTGTTTTGCAATATTGGTTTCTGCCGTATATCAGAGTGAATCTGTCATAGGTATACATATGTCCTCTCTCTCTTAAACCTCCCTTCCATCTCCCACGTCATCCCACCACCTCCCACCTCTTCCCACCCCTCTAGGTTATTACAGAACACTGGATTTGAGCGCTCTGTGTCATACAGTAAATTTCCACTGGCTTCCTAACTTTACGTATGGCAATGTATATGTTTCAATGCCACTCTCTCAATTCATCCCACCCTCTCCTTTGTCTCTGTGACTGTAGAACAGAAATTTCATCTGGTAATGTTTCTTTACAGCATGAAGAATTTCTTTGAACTTTTTTTTTTTTTTTAATTCCTTAGGTCCCTGGCAACAAGTTCTCTTTCTTATCTAAAGTTAGCTTTATATTGCTTTCATTTTTAAAGAATATTTTCACTGAACTTTTTATTGTTTCAACAGTTTACAGAGGTCATTCCATTGTCTCTGGCCTCCATTGCTTCTTATGGGAAGTCAGTTGTCACTTCTGACCATGGTTTTCCTATATGTATATAATGTATCATTTTTCTCTCTCTGTTTTCAATATTTGTCTCTCAATCTTTGATTCTCAGAAGTTTGACAGTGATGTGTGGAGGTATGTTCCTCTCCCTCCAAAAATTCTAACTTCATAGATGTTTCTCATTTCCTTGTACAAGTCTTTTTTTAATGTTTGTTTTACTGAATTCAGGGATATTTTTGATCATTGATCTTCATATTTTTTTTTCTGCCTTATCCTTTTTTTTTTTCTCCCACTGAGAATCTAGTTACCTGTATGTTAGACCATTTAAATGGTCTCATGGGCCACAGAGTCTCTATTGTTTTGTATAATATTTTTTCCCTCTCTTTTTCTGATTAGATAATCTCTATTGATCTACTCAAGATCACTGACCTTATTTTCCCTCAGTGTCCATTCTCCTGTTAAGGTCATCTAGTATTTATTTTTTTCCATTTTAAATATTTTCATTTTAGCTTCCATTTAGTTTTTTCTTAAAAAATTATTTGTTATGAGATTCCCTTTTAATTCATCCACTCATTCATTATAATCATATTTTTCCTTTACACCTTGGTTATGTTTATTATAGCTACTATAAAGTACTTTTGTATCAATTCCACAATCTGGGTCATCTCAGCATTAGTGTCTATGACTTTATCTTGACCATGGGTCCTATTTATTTTTCCTTAGATCGTCTAGTAATTGATTACTGTATCCTGGACATTGTGGATAATACATCATATATATTGATAGGGTAGTTTCTGTTATTTTAAAAAATGTTTATGTGTAATACATATGCGTGTATCTATATTTATAGCTATATATGGTTGATTTTTTTTTTCTAGCAGGCAAGTAATTTAGCTAGACTAAAATTACAAATTGTGTCACCTCTATGATAAGCAGCAGCTGAGGTCTCTGTTCAGTTCTTTCTGACTTCCAGTTAATTTTCACTTAGCTTCTTGTAATCTTCCCAGTAAATATGCAGCTCAGGGTCACTCAAGAATTTTTGCTTTTTGTGGGTTTTGAAACTTCACCCTTTGTTGTTCTTTATTTTCTGGGATCTCTCCGTTTACTTTCCACTGTTCTGTCAGTGGCAGCATCCATCCAAGCACTGTTTCGGCCAATAGGATTGTGATTTTCTGCTTGTATTTTAGCTACTCTGCCATATAGACTTTTGTTAAGAGATGATGTCCATTCGTTTTCTGCCCGA
This sequence comes from Cephalophus harveyi, assembly GCA_006410635.1. Taxonomy (NCBI): domain Eukaryota; kingdom Metazoa; phylum Chordata; class Mammalia; order Artiodactyla; family Bovidae; genus Cephalophus; species Cephalophus harveyi. Next base: position 23,074 of record SJYT01005963.1, on the reverse strand, counting down.
TTTTGATTGCTTTCCAATGCCCTTACGTAGCAGCCATAAAAAAAAATTTTCTCCAAAATTCATCAATATCATTTATGAGAGGGTTAGGCCAGTGTAAGCTACTTTACCATTCCTGGAAGCTGAACTGCAGATCTCAGTGTTTAAGAGAATCCAGAAGTAAAAATTTTTATATGAAACCTCTTGATTATTCATTGTAGGCCACTACCTTGCTATTTAAATATCTTGTATGAACCAAAAAATCCCAATGATGCCTATGGGTTAAATATGGCTTATTCACCCACAATTTGCAAATTTTTAACTAGAGCTAATGTTTCTGATTCTTAGTAAAGTGCTTTCTGTCTTGGCCCAAGTTAATGTCCCTTTCTCTACCTGCTAGAAGAGATGCGGTGGCACTGGGTAGAGTTTATATGGGAGACATCAGGGAGGCATACTTCCGGAATATGGAGATGCAGTAAAGCCAGCTGACAAAGGAGCACCATGGCAGGTGACTACTAGGCTGCTTTCTCCTTTTCCACTTGGCGCACTATGTGGTATTGGTACAGAAAGGACAGGCAGACTAACGGGCTGAATCCAGTTCTCTTCAAATCTTGTCTACATTTAAGATTGCCAGTTCATCATTGGGCCCATGTGAGCTGTTTGATCTTCTAATCCAAAGCACTGTCACACCGGAGAACTTTTTCCTGAACTCTCGCCTGTCACAAATGTCACTGCATCCAGACAGACGTGGAGCATGTGGCTGCACCTGGGGCCTTGGGATACTTCCCTCAAAAATGGCAGATTTAGGACCAGACAAGGAATTGGTACTTCAGTCATAAATTCTGAGAAGGATAATGCCAGTTTCATTTGGCTGCTGGCATTTGATTTGTGAGTGTGCTAAAGGTCTCTGAACCTCTTAGAGGAGTCTGATGAGAATAATGTAATTCAGACTGCCCATTCCCTTTTTTTGTTGAGCAGTGCATACTCAACAAGTAGGCAGGTAGAAGCATTAAATATTTGGGCTACCAAGTCTGGTCCTTTCTAATTTTATAACTTTCATAATTTTGTCTGGAAATGCTAATTCCTTTTTTCTGGGCTCTTTTCCTCTTTTCTGAGGGATTCCACCTGCCCATGGCACGCTTCTCATCCCCTTATGGTGTCACTCTCAGGACAGCATCTGACGTCAGCCACAGGGTACAGCATAGTAACATTTCAGAACTGGAAAAACTTTTTAGGACTTGTGGTTCAACACCTTCATGTAACAGAGGAGAAAACGGGTGGAGAGGAGAAGGCAGGTTCAGTCAGTTCAGTTGCTCAGTCATATCCGATTCTTTGTGACCCCATGAATCGCAGCACGCCAGGCCTCCCTGTCCATCACCAACTCCCGGAGTTCACTCAAACTCATGTCCATTGAGTCGGTGATGCCATCCAGCCATCTCATCCTGTGTCATCCCCTTCTCCTCCTGCCCCCAATCCCTCCCAGCATCAGAGTCTTTTCCAGTGAGTCAACTCTTCGCATGAGGTGGCCAAAGTCCTAGGACTGTGTGGGCTTCTGAGCTTGTCTTCTTCCCCATGTCAGATGGCAAGCCTTCCTCTAGGTAGTCACCCCAACAGTGATGTTCCAGATGGGGCTGGGGGTCACAGTGAGAGGAAGCTGGTCGCCATCACTGCTGCTGCTATGGTGCAGTAGAAGGTAAAGTGGCCCTCAGTGCTTGTGAGCCTGACTCTATCTCCTTCAGAATGGACTGGTTGGATCTCCTTGCAGTCCAAGGGACTCTCAAGAGTCTTCTCCAACACCACAGTTCAAAAGCATCAATTCTTTGGTGCTCCTGAAGCCATAAAGCTGTTTGGGGCACAGACACAGCAAGAACTCTGTTTTCTAGGCCCTTCCTCCCCTTGTCTTGGAGAAGGAAATGGCAACCCACTCCAGTGTTCTTGCCTGGAGAATCCCAGGGACAGAGGAGCCTTGGTGGGCTGCCATCTATGGGGTCGTTGGAAAAGACTCTGATGCTGGGAGGGATTAGGGGCAGGAGAAGAAGGGGATGACCGAGGATGAGATGGCTGGATGGCATCACTGACTCGATGGATGTGAGTCTGAGTGAACTCCGGGAGATGGTGATGAACAGGGAGGCCTGGCGTGCTGCGATTCATGGGGTCGCAAAGAGTCAGACACGACTGAGCGACTGAACTGAACTGAACTGATGCCACTTAGCAGCAGCAGCCTTCCCTTGTCTATCACCTCTCCTCATCTCACTGCAGTATTTTAACTTTGACATGAAATTAAGGCATAACATTTTTTCTTGGGTGAAAATCCTCTCTAGCTGAGGTGGATGATTTGCCCCAACTTCTTCTGTCCTTAATTCTTGTGTTGTACTAGTTTGAACAATATGGAAATTGCCAATATTTGACCAGTTTTGACCTACAAAATGGGAGTTTTATATGGTTCAAGCTAATACTTAGGATTTGACATATAGCCCAGGACACCTACTAGGCTTTTGCTTTGGGTGGATGTTGATTTGGAGGTTGGCAGGTGACTGCCACACAGTGCTGATAGACTGAGATCACAGGTCCTAGGACTGTGTGGGCTTCTGAGCTTGTCTTCTTCCCCATGTCAGATGGCAAGCCTTCCTCTAGGTAGTCACCCCAACAGTGATGTTCCAGATGGGGCTGGGGGTCACAGTGAGAGGAAGCTGGTCGCCATCACTGCTGCTGCTATGGTGCAGTAGAAGGTAAAGTGGCCCTCAGTGCTTGTGAGCCTGACTCTGAGTCTTGGATTCACTCCTTTTTTAGCTGGTGACCTTGGACTTAAGTTCTTTGGTTTTTAAGTGTCTCATCTTTAAAATAGGAGTGAAAAGACTTCCTTCACGGTTTGTGAAAATTAAGTGACACACTATGCCGAAGTTCTTGGCCAGTGCTTGTCCCATACTGGGGGCTCAATAAACAGCTCTTTTGAAAAACATAAACACATTTGATGATACCAAGCTGCTAAGCCAGTCATGTTACCTTTAATTCTGAAGAGCTCCTTGTGCCAATTAATAGGTCTCCCCCTTTTCTGTCCATATATTTTCAACCATATAGCTGGACATTCAGTGTTCTTCATAGCTAATTGGATTCTATAGATGCAGTTTATCCTTCTAGGTACATTCTGTCTTCACCAAGGGGGTGTTAGTTGCTCAGTTGTGTCTGACTCTTTGCGACCCCGTGGGCTGTAGCTTGTCAGGCTCTTCTGTCCACAGAATTCTCTAGGCAAGAATACTGGAGTGGGTTGCCATGCCCTTCTCCAGGGGATCTTCCTGACCCAAGGATCGAACCTGTGTCTCTGATGTCTCCTGTATTGGCAGGCAGGTTATTTACAACTAGTGACATCTTTTGAGACTCCCAGTTACTGGTGAATAAAATTCTTTTGCAGACACTCACATACCTGATGTGTAAACTAGTGGAGATTCTCCTGGTGCTGTTTGCATGATGTTATTCATTCCAGCCCCACATTTAGTGCTTGGTGATTGTGAGGATTAAAGAGGACTTCTCTTACATCATAGACTGCCTATCAGAGTCTGACACCATTCTATGTCTTTTGCAGGGAAATGCTGCTTCTATCCATAGATTATTGGGGAATTCCAGCCAGGTTCCTACTTCCCTGTGATAATGCAGTACTTTGTTTCCCAAGCAGGTTAGGAGCTGATATCCCCATTATGTAGCATATCATGAAATGAATGGTATTGTTAAGTATAAGGACAGAACATATTGGTGGTATCTTTTATTACACAGTTCATTATGAAAGAACAGCTATTGCTAGAGTAGTCCCCATTTGATAGGTAGCTTGACATTGTTCTTGTGCTGTTAGCTCTGATTAAGGCTGGGATAATGCACTGCTCCTGCCTGTTACGTCCATCAGGAAACAAGGCAGACCAAGGTAAAATAGATGAGCATATGTTGGCAACAGATTAAAAAGACTGGTATAAAGTCCATTAATAATTCTCATATTTAGGATTTGCTTTCTACTGTACCTACTGAATCTGCAACATTTAATCTCTTCTCTGCAAGACCAACTAAGAGAACCTTTTTCCTCTTCTGAGTGATAGGCCTGGATTTTCTGAGACAGAGCATTTGTCTGTCAGGGCCCATGGCTGCTCTGGTGATTTACTTGCCGTCAGATGATGCTGGTGTCCGGTTGGTGATATAGCCTTGCTGGATATGGGGAAATTTGTTACCTTTAGCTTTGACAGGAAGATAATTGCTGATGGTTAACAGAACTGAGCCAAATCCATTGGTTTTTCAGTAACACAAGCATAGGACTGGCTTTGAGAACCCTCTTTTCCCCTGCATAAATGTCAGTTTCAATTTTTTGTTTTTGTTTTTATTTTTTGTAAAATATATATGTGTGTGTTTCTTGATGGGAATGTACTAGCTTCTTCTTTTTTAAATGCTAGCAATATATTAGCATGAGGGTTGAGGTAATACGTGTTCACTCTACAAAGAATAGATATTACAGGAAAGTTGAAAGAGAGCATGGGTGGAAATGTGTGGTGTGGTGTGTATGTGTGTGTAGGAGGAGTCTGGTGTCCTGAAACACCAGAGGCAGCCAGCCACTTGCAGAAGAGGCTTATCATCTGTGGAACATTGTTTTGTTAAGCACCTCTCCTGAGAATATGTGAATCTGGGCCTCCGTCGTGTAGTTTGTCAATTTTTCTTCACATTATGCAATCAAGTGATTGGTTCGACAATGCTTTATAATGTTTGAGCCTCAAGGGCTTCTCAGTAAAAGTCTTAAAAGAATAGGAACAAGCTTGGAGCACCCCAGGGAACAGAAATGTGCTTCACAGAGCGGTGGACAGGTTTTGGACTTCAGAGGATGCTGGACACACGCAGTTCCCCTGTAAGACAGGGGAGGGTGCAGGCCACGGGGTAGACTTTGAGAGGTCTCTGAAAGGAGTGTGGAGAATGGAACAGAGCTATGCTCTAGTCCTTCCTCTGTCATCCTCTGGCCATTATAATGCCAGGCCAGGCCCCTGAGAAGCCCTGGTGGTGTTACTCTCCTTTTTGGAGACCTGGATTAGGAAGTTGAGATATTCTGCGTCAGTGACTTGGTAGGCTTTGAAGATGTCAGTATTCACCTACAGGGAAGCTTGCTTTCTGGGAACTGAGTCTTCTAACTTGCAGTTGCATGCTGAGAGTGCCATTCACCTCCTTTTTCTTCTGCATTTTGGGCAGTTTCTAACCTGCCTCAAGATTTTAAATGGGAGCAAGAAGTGTGGGCACTATCAAGTCACGTATTGGTGTTACAGCTTTTTCTTGGCAACAGTAATATTCTTCCTGAAAGCTTAGGGGACTCTAGGTCCTTCAGTTTTTCAGGAAAGGGTCTCCTGAATCATCACGGTGTGTGGAGGTGGGAACTTAGAAGAGCCTTTATCAAGATGCTGAAGTTTCTAGAGAAACCAGATGTTGCCCTCCTTGTTCAACCACGTGGCCGTGTGTATGGATGACTGTAACCTTTGGAGGCCGGGCTCATCACTCATCCCCATTCCTCACATCTGTCGAGTCACCAAGCGCTCATTGTCCTCTGCCGACAGAATGGTCACTGCCCCCTTCTTCCTCTCTCTGTGGCCACCGTCCTCGTCACATCTTCCCTTGGCTTTGGGAATGGCCCCTTAGGTAGTTTATGCTGTCGGCTTTCCTTCCCTTGAACATATCCTACTCACTGATGCTGTACTTCCCTTTCTAAGACGTTGATGAGACCGTGGCACTCTGATAACAATGTGCTCTTTTTACCACTTCCTACCTGTTCAGACTGGCCCCCTCTTTTCTTCCAGACTGCACACTGCTTGAGGGATAGGTCGATATTCTAGTCTCCTGAAATGTTTATTCCTCTCATCCCTGCCTATTATGTTCCCTTATCATTCAAAGATCCACATTGGTGCCATCACCCCGTGAGAAGTACTTCCTGTTTACCCTAATTAGAATGGAGTCCTCTTTGGGAACCAGCTGCTGTGTTAGTACTACGAATGCTGTTCACTGTGTACTCCCTCAAGTCTCTGTTGCTGCTGGCTCATAGCCCCTCGAAGGCTAGGGCCAGGTCTTTCCTCTTCTCTGCCTCTCTGCCACCTGGGACTATCCTTTGCATAGTGATCGTTCAATCACCTGTAGTGTAAGTCAATGAAGTTAGAGTTTGATGGTAGACTCACTGAGTTGTTTATTGCTAATGACTGGTAAATGACTTAATTCATAAGTTAGTTAGTTTTATTGAGAGCTCCCTGTACATATGTCAGTGTTTTCTCCAAAAATATGGGAAAATACATGTAGATCATGACTTCATGATTCCATGCCCAAGACAGAGCTCCAGTATCTGCTCTCTGCATTCTCTGACATTGTTGTGAATTTGACTCAGCAAATTGGGCCGGGCAGCTGCTACTTATTGTTGGAGTCAGATTTGGAAGCCAAATTCCTGCCATCCCCAGTTCCATTATGGTGAGAGGTCCTGAGAGGGCTAATATTGTCCTTTCCCAAGGATCCTTACAGTTCACAAAGGAGATTAAGTGAATATTTGTAAAGTACTTAGTGTGTGAATCATTTAGAAAACAGTACAGGACACTGAAGGTTTCAGGACACTCAAGATCCTCATGACCCAGATAACCACGAGGGTGTGATCACTCACCTAGAGGCAGATATCCTGGAATGAGAAGTCAAGTGGGCCTTAGGAAGCACCACTATGAACAAAGCTGGTGGAGGTGATGGAATTCCAGTTGACTCTTTCAAATCCTGAAAGATGATGCTGTGAAAGTGCTGCACTCTATATGCCAGCAAATTTGGAAAACTCAGCAATGACCACAGGACTGGAAAAGGTCAATTTTCATTCCATTCCCAAAGAAAGGCAATACCAAAGAATGCTCAAACTACCACACAATTTCACTCAACTCACACACTAGCAAAGTAATGCCCCAAATTCTCCAAGTCAGGCTTCAACAGTACGTGAACCGTGAACTTCCAGGTGTTCAAGCTGGATTTAGAAAAGGCAGAGGAAACAGAGATCAAATTGCCGACATCCATTGGATCATTGAAAAAGCAAGAGAGCTCCCCCAAAAATCTATTTCTGCTTTATCGACTATGTCAAGCCTTTGACTGTGTGGATCACAGCAAACTGTGGAAAATTCTTCAAGAGATGGGAATACCAGACCACCTTACCTTCCTCCTGAGAAATTTGTATGCAGGTCAAGAAGCAACAGTTAGAAATGGACATGGAACAATAGACTGATTCCAAATAGGAAAAGGAGTACGTCAAGGCTGTATATTGTCACCCTGCTTCTTTAACTTCTATGCAGAGTACATCATGAGAAATGCTGGGCTGGATGAAGCACAAGCTGGAATCAAGATTTCCGGGAGAAATATCAGTAACCTCAGAATTGCAGATGACACCACCCTTATGGCAGAAAGTGAAGAAGCATTGAAAAGCCTCTTGATGAAAGTGAAAAAGGAGAGTGAAAAAGCTGGTTTAAAACTCAACATTCAAAAAATGAAGACCATGGCATCTGGTCCCATCACTTCATGGCAAATAGATGCAGAAACAATGGAAACAGTGCCAGACTTTATATTCTTGGGCTCCAAAGCCACTGCAGATGGTGACTGCAGCCATGAAATTAAAAGACGCTTGCTCCTTGGAAGAAAAGTTAATACCAACCTAGATGCATATTAAAAAGCAGAGACGTTACTTTACTGACAAAGGTCCATCTAGTCAAAGCTATGGTTTTTCCAGTAGTCAAATGTATAGATGTGAGAGTTGGACTATAAAGAAAGCTGAGCACTGAAGAATGATGCTTTTGAACTGTGGTGTTGAAGAAGACTCATGAGAATCCCTTGGACTGCAAGGAGATCCAACCAGTCCTGAATATTGATTGGAAGGAGTGATGCTGAAGCTGAAACTCCAATACTTTGGCCACCTGATGCGAAGAACTGACTCATTGGAAAAGACCCTGATGCTGGAAAAGATTGAAGGCGGGAGGAGAAGGGGACGACAGAGGATGAGATGGTTGGGTGGCATCACCGACTCGATGGAGATGAGTTTGAGCAAGCTCCAGGAGTTGGTGATGGACAGTGAAGCCTGGTGTGCTGCGGTCCATGGGGTCACAAAGAGTTGGACACGACTGAGCGGCTGAACTGAACTGAAAGCATTCAGAACTAAATGGCTGTGTGTGTGTGTGTCTGTGTGTTGGGGGGTAATGACAGGAAGTTATAAGGGGAGCTTAGAATTGAGAGCACATGCAGGGCCAGTGCAGTCAGAGAAAGCTTCCTGGAGGAGGTGAGTCTAAGGCTCCATTGAGAGGACAGATGTGGCAGGAGGGGGAACAACCTAGGCAACTACTCAAAGAAGGCAAACTTGGAGAAAGGAGAGATTTATTTTCTTTCTCATGGTCAGGCAACCTCTAGTGATGAAGAGGCCGGAAGTCACAAGGCCTTGGGACTCTGCCCACATTCTCCTTGACTTGAAAGCTGGTGCTTATCACCAAAGAATCCTTTTTAAATTCTTTACTGTGAGCGAGCATTAAAAAAATCGTCATTCTTGAAATCTGCCTTTAACCCCCCGATCATCTTTTTCCATTTATACTCTCTGGACAGTGAAAAACGGGACGGTTTCTGTGTGCGTGTGTTCTGCTCTCCGTGGGCAGCCTCTTTTCCCGCATGATAAATACACATTTGAAAATATTGATTTGCTGCTACCCCTTTGAAAAGCTTAAGAAGGCTGACCTCTGCCTCGGCGCGCTCAGACTCGAATTTTTCAGTGACCAATCGACCCTGCGAAAGGCTGAGAAACGTTACCTGTGGTCCTGGAGGGCCTTTCCGGGAGACTGAGGACGCGTTGGTAGCAGTTTGGCAAATGCCTAAAAGGAAGGCCTCTTAATAAAATGTAATGTGTCCCTGGCTCAAATCTAATGACTTTTCAGTAGCTCATGGGAGTAGGGGAATCTCCACTGTAGAACCTCTGAGTTCTACAGAGTGGCATTTTCCCGACTCTCCGAAGCCCTGGGGTCTCCACGCCCAGCAGGCGTGATGCTGTCTCATGCCTTAAAGTTGGCTTCTTCTCTGCCTCCTGCCCCCACACCCCACCAATTGCTCTCATTTTATTTTCTTTCCTTGGTTTTACCACTGTGTGACCTCGTGTTGTATTTTTTCTGAATGACAATGAAAGTAATTGAAAATATTGATTGGCAGTACAGTTAAGTTGTCAACACAACCATTTAATTTGTCAGGAGGACTTGTTAAATTGTCAAAAATCATATAAAAAAACTCCTTCAGTCACTGATGATATACATTAGAGATGTTCATGAATCAAATGGGCCATTTTGGAGATAAGTGTTGAAGAAGAATTCTAAAATGGTTTTCTTTAGCTCAGTGTTCTCTCTCTTTCTCTCTCTCCTATCTTTTGCTCTGTCTCTCTGATCACATGTGACGAAGAGTATTGGAAGGATTTGGGGGAGATTAGGTGTGAGGAAGACCTGGTGAGTTGGGGCCTCACCAAGTGTATTGGATGGTGGAAGATCATTTTATATCAATTCTGTTAGGATAATCTGAGGCAGGTACCCCAACAAACGGCTTGGAAGGTTTCTTTCCTCCCTTAGGTGTAGGATGTAAATGTGAATCTTGGGAAATTTTTTTTAAAGAAAATTGTCTTTTAGGAGTTCTGGACTCTTGGCTCTCCCAGCCCTGTGTAAGGGTGGGTGGGCATGCTTGAACCACTACTGGACACTTCCTGCCTTTCACTGTTGTTAATTTAGTTCCTGAAAAGCTTATGTTCCCAAGTAGAATTGGAATTAGTTTTATTTAGATTAATATGAGACTTATGCTCTCTGCTACCCACTGAGCAGAGAGTCAAAATAAGTAACCTGAATATGAGTAACCGAGAATAACCTGGTCAAAATGAGTCAAGTTATTCTTGATATTGTTGGTTTTTAGCTCTACTTAATAATATCATAGTGTCTCAGGTCTCAGAAATCCAACTTGATCTGGCTGAAGATAATACAGGATTTTACTGGAAAGCTATTTGAGTCACTCCCATAGTTCACAGTGGGGCTAGTGTGGCACACAGGTTTCTGAAACTGGCCCCTAAAGATTCCTTGCTCTCTAGTCACGAGAATTATGAATGTGATCTCACTGCCATGATTGTGTTAGGGTATAATGCACAGTAGACTCTGAAAACAGGTGATGATCCAGGTGGGCCTGATCTAAACACATGGTTCTTAAAAGCACAAAACCCTCCTTAGCTAGTGGAAAAAGAGGACCTCATCGATATTTCAAGCAAAGAAGGAATTTGATGTTGTATAGCTGGCTTGATGACGGAGGCTCACAGGAGAAGATACCTGGATAAATCCTAGAAGCAGAAAGAGAGTCCCAGCAGGAAGCCGGGAAGGAACCAGGGACATCAGGTCTATAGCTGTAAGAATCTGGGTTTTCCTGGTAAACCCAAATGAACTTAGAAGATGATTTTATTTTTCCCTTAGAGCCACTGGATAGCAATCCAGCTGACCAACACTTTAATCTTGGCTTTGTGATACCCTAAATGTAGAACACAGCTGAAGGCTGAGTGAATGCAGTCCTAGGATTGTAATTATGCATCCACTTCTGTGGCCAGAAGCCAAGGTATATCCCATGATAGGCGATGATAAAAATCTGTGTCTAAATTAGTCTAAAAGAACTATTTTAATAAGTATGAAATAAAAATTCAAAGAGATTGGAAAGTGTAGTGTTTCAGTTTAATAGCTTTGTTTTTCTCAGTACTGCATAAAATTGTGGAATATTAAAATCGATGGCATATTAGATTCAGCTAATTTTAAATAAAACATTTGTTGTGCATTACACATTAGTTATCTTACAATGTGGGGATATTTTACTTGAGGAAGTGGAGATCAGAGTTTGGCATTGTGATTAGCTAGAGAAATAGGTGTCTTAAAATTCAAAGTTGCTAAGGTGCCTCTAGATTAGAATCCGGGAGATTGGTCATGGAGCCTGACCTGGATTAAAATCATGCTCGTTCCGTGCCTCAGCCTCTCCCCTCCATAAATGACTCCCGCTGTTCTCTGCCGCCTCACATGCTCCTGGGCTCTCAGTTGGAATTTGTGGTCAGACAGGAGCGGGTTGAGATGTGAGGCTTAGGACCCAAAGTGGTTGGAGTAGGTGCCCTTGGCATTTGTAGTGTGGCCCAACTTGGTATTCCACTTGAGCAAAAAGAACATACAGGCCACATATTTTTAGCATTTTTGCCATTAAGTAGCGGTGAGACGGAGGTATCAGCATCCATTTGTCTTGGGGTTGTCTGTTTCTTCTTTTATAATGGGAGCACCAAATGAGCACATCACCTCAGATGTTGATGACGGCGTGAGCATTTTGTTTCCACAAAATTTGCTCAGTGCCTCCCTGTTTGCATGGCTTTTCCCATTTCTCTGTAAGTTGGCTCTGATTTTTTGAGCGCCTCTGGCTTGCCAAACCCTGTGCTGAACTCTGCATAGGAGAGAAGCTAAGATGTGGTTCTGATCCTCAGGGAGCTTACATTTTCATTCCAGGGAGAGGACAGAGATCTGAAATAGGACTAGTTCAAAGCATGGTGAGGAGCTAGCAGAATCAACACTGTGGACCATTGGAAGCTACAACATTCTGGAGTGGAGCTTGTTTTGTTTAGCAAGGAACAGCTGGAGGGTAAGGGCTAAATGGTCTGTAAATGTAAGTAAATCAGGAGTTCTTATTGTGTTTGCTGGTGGGGATCTCAGAATTGCCTCTTGTTTGTCCTCATTCTGGGCATTTAATGAGCTGATGTTAGGTGTGAAACACGTAAGGACCTTGAAGGCAGCTCTTTTCCTCTCTGGGCTTCACTCAGAGGCATCTGAAGGTCGTGGTGGAAATTGAGGATGTCTGAGTCCCCTTTCTTTCTTCACACAGGTCTCAACTGAGCCATCAGGGGTCATCTTAGCCAGTTTAGGGTCCTCTAGTGCCCGCAGTCTCTCTGCTCCTTGAGCCTGGGAGGACCCAGGCTCTCCCTTTCTGGTTGCTCTGCCATTCTCTCACTCGTCCTTGTCTTCATGGCCAAAGCTGACTCACCAGCAGCGTGGACGCACTCCATTCCATGGGAGGAAGGGAGGCAGCTGAATATGGCCAGCTTCCTCGTACAGCACGTGCCATCACCTTTGCCCCACCTGACGGATGGGCTGTTGGCATGATCTTAGTCAAACAGCAGCACTGAGCTTGAAGGGTCTCTGGGAGATGCAGTCTCCAGCTGGACTGTTGTCTAAATTAGTCTAAAAGAACTATTTTAATAAGTATGAAATAAAAATTCAAAGAGATTGGAAAGTGTAGTGTTTCAGTTTAATAGCTTTGTTTTTCTCAGTACTGCATAAAATTGTGGAATATTAAAATCGATGGCATATTAGATTCAGCTAATTTTAAATAAAACATTTGTTGTGCATTACACATTAGTTATCTTACAATGTGGGGATATTTTACTTGAGGAAGTGGAGATCAGAGTTTGGCATTGTGATTAGCTAGAGAAATAGGTGTCTTAAAATTCAAAGTTGCTAAGGTGCCTCTAGATTAGAATCCGGGAGATTGGTCATGGAGCCTGACCTGGATTAAAATCATGCTCGTTCCGTGCCTCAGCCTCTCCCCTCCATAAATGACTCCCGCTGTTCTCTGCCGCCTCACATGCTCCTGGGCTCTCAGTTGGAATTTGTGGTCAGACAGGAGCGGGTTGAGATGTGAGGCTTAGGACCCAAAGTGGTTGGAGTAGGTGCCCTTGGCATTTGTAGTGTGGCCCAACTTGGTATTCCACTTGAGCAAAAAGAACATACAGGCCACATATTTTTAGCATTTTTGCCATTAAGTAGCGGTGAGACGGAGGTATCAGCATCCATTTGTCTTGGGGTTGTCTGTTTCTTCTTTTATAATGGGAGCACCAAATGAGCACATCACCTCAGATGTTGATGACGGCGTGAGCATTTTGTTTCCACAAAATTTGCTCAGTGCCTCCCTGTTTGCATGGCTTTTCCCATTTCTCTGTAAGTTGGCTCTGATTTTTTGAGCGCCTCTGGCTTGCCAAACCCTGTGCTGAACTCTGCATAGGAGAGAAGCTAAGATGTGGTTCTGATCCTCAGGGAGCTTACATTTTCATTCCAGGGAGAGGACAGAGATCTGAAATAGGACTAGTTCAAAGCATGGTGAGGAGCTAGCAGAATCAACACTGTGGACCATTGGAAGCTACAACATTCTGGAGTGGAGCTTGTTTTGTTTAGCAAGGAACAGCTGGAGGGTAAGGGCTAAATGGTCTGTAAATGTAAGTAAATCAGGAGTTCTTATTGTGTTTGCTGGTGGGGATCTCAGAATTGCCTCTTGTTTGTCCTCATTCTGGGCATTTAATGAGCTGATGTTAGGTGTGAAACACGTAAGGACCTTGAAGGCAGCTCTTTTCCTCTCTGGGCTTCACTCAGAGGCATCTGAAGGTCGTGGTGGAAATTGAGGATGTCTGAGTCCCCTTTCTTTCTTCACACAGGTCTCAACTGAGCCATCAGGGGTCATCTTAGCCAGTTTAGGGTCCTCTAGTGCCCGCAGTCTCTCTGCTCCTTGAGCCTGGGAGGACCCAGGCTCTCCCTTTCTGGTTGCTCTGCCATTCCCTCACTCGTCCTTGTCTTCATGGCCAAAGCTGACTCACCAGCAGCGTGGACGCACTCCATTCCATGGGAGGAAGGGAGGCAGCTGAATATGGCCAGCTTCCTCGTACAGCTCGTGCCATCACCTTTGCCCCACCTGACGGATGGGCTGTTGGCATGATCTTAGTCAAACAGCAGCACTGAGCTTGAAGGGTCTCTGGGAGATGCAGTCTCCAGCTGGACTGCCGTATACCCTGCTGCAATTCCGGGCGCATGGGGAGAAGAAGGGAAGTGCTGGGGACCGTCAGCTTTTTTTGGCTTCCCTTTCACTCCACAGTGAGCTCTTTGTAGCCACCATTTATACTTTTGACCTCTATGACCCCAATGTTTATACTAGAACTTAGCACATAATAGGTGCTTAAAAAATGTTTGCTAAAGGAAAGGGCACATCGGTGAGTGGGTGAAGAAAGTGATCAGGGACAGAACCCACAGTCTGGGGGCCTTCTTTCTTTTGTGCCTCCAGGCCATGTTCTTTGTATTTGAGCACTTTTAGCTGACCCGTGAGTGGGCTGTGCTGAGTCCTCTCCTCCTGTGAGAGGACGCTTGGCTTACACCCGCCACGCAGTCTTTGAACCCAGGACTGGGGGAGATGGAAGAATATTTCATTAATCCTTGCACCATTTAGCCTCCTTATCGAATGGCCCAGACCTCTTCTTTGTTACGGACAACAATGAAGGGTGCCTTTAAGAAATCTCCAGTGAGTCCCGAGGCATTGCAGATTAGGTCAGTAGCTCTGCTGCTAGGTTGAACATGATGGATGAGCAGGAGAATGAGTTTCTGCTGCTCGGTATTGTGAAATCTTTTCATTGTCACCAACGGGCCTATGAGGAACTGATGAATGAGGGAGCAAGTGTCAGGAACGCCCTTCCTTGCCCCAGTACAGTTTTAATATCTCCCTGAGCTACAGGATGAGTATTGATAAAAGTAAAGTTTAAAAATAGCCACGGAGTGATGGGTAGCCATGATTTAAGAAGACCAGCAGTGGGGTTAGAGAGGGTTCATTTTCCTGAAAGCACATGAGAGGAAAGAGAGCAAGAAGGAGAGGAGGAGGAGGAGGAGAAGTGGCAGAGCCGGCATGCGAGGGGAAAGAGCAGGCGGCTTTTATAAGAAGCTAATGTGATGAGGATGACGAGGGCTTTGATGGATGAGTTAGATCCATCTGGTCGCAGTATATGTAATAAATAGCTGTGCTCGGGTTTGACCTCTCCCACTTACCAGACACATCTTTCTCTTTTGGGATATCCAGGAGGGAGCTTCCATTAGAGGGAAGAACCCGTCATGAGCCGGAGCTGGGGATGTTTATGGGCTTGTGCAGAGGGCAAAAAGGAGATGGGATCCGAGTTACAGGTTTATAAACTGAAAACTGGAGCCTGCGCGCCTTGCCTAAGATGGTGCTGGCGCCGGAAATGCATTTTCAGGGCTGCTGATGAGAGGAGAGCGCGGGAAGGAAGCGGGCAGGGGGTGGGCAGCAGTTTGCAGGGCCATGTGAGAGACAGCCTGGTTCCCTGCTCACGGCAGAGCCTGGCTCCCTTGTCACAGCTTCCCTTTGCTGTGAGCAAGAGTTTAACGAAGCTGGAATTGCTTGAGTCTGTAACTAGGCGTGCAGCTCTTAACTGGGATGCTTTGGGAGTGGGGGATTCTGGTCAATTCAATTTTCCGGCTACCTTGTTGGAAACATTATAAAATGTGTTTGTTCATATTCCTACCTTAGGAAATTCATAAGAGTGGGTTTATCATCACAGACCGCTGTGTTGGTTTTGGCTTATCATTTTACACATCAGTGACTGTCGCCTTCCCCTGGAGACAGAAAATGTGTCCTAGGCCCAGAACACCCCTAGGGAATTCAAGTTAAAAAGACTAGCCTGATTTATCTAATACATGGAGAGTTTTAATTTTTTTTTAAAGTGGATAGCTGAAGTTTTTTGAAACAACACTTCATGCTCAAGAGACGAATAGGAGGGAGGTGGTACCTGCCATGGGTTGTAGGGCTGGGAGCTCATTTGGGAAGAGAACAGGTCTGTTTTCAGGGCTCAGTGGAAAATCTGAGAACATCAGCAACTTGTTTGCTTCCTTGTGATCAAAAGGATCTTCAGGAAAACCCAGTTAGAAGGTCCACCCTGCCCCATGGCTGGACCACGGGGAGCAGGTCCCAGCAGCGACAGACCCCCTGCAGCGTCACCTGTGGGCTGGGTGGGGGAGGGAGGGTTGTGTTCTCGCCAGCATGGTCTGAACTTTTCTCCTTGTTACAGAGAACCTCCTGTGTGAGCATCTGGGGTGTGCACATCTTGGAGCCGGGCACAGCACACATTTGAGTCAGAGCCCCCATCCCCCAGCACAGAAACCCTTGCCCCTAAGAAGCTGGTCAAAGCATGGACCCTCTGCCCAGAGACAGGCACTCAGGTGCACATTTCAGCATATAATTCAGGTGAATTTGCTACCCTTGCCCTCTGACTTCTTTACCTGGTTAAGAACTCAGCTGAAAGCCTATTACTTATACATTTAAACACACCCACCCAGGTACATAGATGTATGCCCCCCACATGTTTGCTTATACATGTGAAATGACTAACATCATTCAACTCTTGTCCAGCTTGTTAATGATCAATATTCAGTATCAAAATATCAAAGCCTTGCCTGCCTAAGGGTATTTGTTATTCACATAATTTAAAAACAGTTGAGGTGCTTCTGTTGACTTTGAACATTAGTTACAAACTATAGCAGAAAGTGTCCTTTTGCAGAAAAAAAAAAAAAAAGAGAAAAAAGGATTAAGGCTACCTAAGTGGGGCCATGTGACCGCTCTGTGCCTTTGCTGCATTTCTGTCACCATCTTCTCTCTTTGCTTTTCCCTACTGTTCTATTTCCCAAATGCCCAGTGCCCTGTCCTGGTCAGTGACCTCTCTTTGCAGATGCTCTTGTGCTGCAAACTCACTTTCATTTATCATCTCTTCAAAACTTCATTTCTTCAACTTAATTGTCTTAGCTGGGTATTAGGAGGGAAACAGTGCTCTAAAGCTAATTCTCACTAAAGTGTGAACATCTGATCACTTCAAATTTCCCATAGATAATCATATTTAAGGGCTTCCCTCATGGCTCAGCTGGTAAAGAGTCCACCTACAATGTGGGAGACCTGGGATCGATCCTCAGGTTGGGAAGATCCCTTGGAGGAAGGCATGGCAACCCACTCCAGTAATCTTGTCTGGAGAATCCCCATGAACAGAGAAGCCTGGCGGGCTGCAATCCATGGGGTCACAAAGATTTGGACATGACTGAATGACTAAGCATGCGGTCATATTTAAAAGAGGATATGTTTTAACCCAAATAAAATCCCAGCTACTGAATTTGGGGTAGTACAGCAAAGGGAGAATTTTAAACAGTGATGTTAAAACAACCAAAAAAAAAAAAAAAAAAAAAAAAACTGGTTACAGAAAAGAAAGCAGCTGAAGAGACAAAGGATGATAAATGTGGGTTTTGTTCTTCATGGAAGAACCACTTGGAAAGATTTGAAGACAGAAATTTACCTCAGGCACCAGGGACAGAAGGGGAAATTTTTGCATAATTTCACAACCTCTAACTGGAGGTTTCTGTAACAAAGAAGAAAGTGGTTTTTTAATAAACTTAGTCTCCAAAGTGAAAGGGACCTTCTTCCTTACAGGGGCAGATTGTCAAACCTTTGGCAGATTTTAGGTGATATCATTGTATGAAGATGGAAAGAAAGAATGGAGCTGAGATGAACAATGAATAGTTGTGAATCTCAGGAAGGGATTCCCCCACCCCTAAGATACCTTCTCTTTATGAAAATAATTGATGCTTTTTACAGAAAACACAAAATAGAGGGGAGAAAAATGGTTCCAATAGTCTTGCCAGCCCCCAAATTAAAAACTCGTAATATTTTGATATATTTCTTTTCAGCATTATTCTACTTTTTTTAATATACAGTATTTTATATCTTGCCTTTTAACTTGATTTTATAGCATGTGTGTTTTCCATATAATTATATACTCCTAATGAAAAGTACTTTAATGACTACATAATCTCCTTGCAGCAAGCTTTTGTTTCACCTTGTATTCACTATTACTCACTTCCCAGGCACATGTATTTCCTCTCCGTGAGTCTGAGTTTCTTTTAAACCCTAAAAATAAAAGGGCTGAGTCAGAATGGGAGCATGTTGGAGGGTCCTGAGACCTCTCGCCACATGGCTTGAGTGAGGGGTTAGTACAGAGTCCACCCCTGTTAGAGCCGGTTCCTAGGCACAGACTTGGGAAGACAGGGGAGCCCTGGTCCTCAGCTGAGGAGTGTAGAGAATCATCCTTCGTGGGAGAAGGAGAGAGGACCGGGACTCCTTCACAACATCCGCTCAGATGAACCTTGGACTTCTCTCTGATGGTCTCCTGTAAAAAAGCATTAATCTGATAGGGCTGCCCGTAACAAAGTAGCCCAAACCGATGACACAAACAACAACAATCTATTCTCTCGCAGTTCTGGAGGAGAGAAGTTTAGGGTCCAGGTGTGCAGGGTTGGTTCCTTTGAGGACTGGGGGGCAGAATTTGTTCCCTGCCTCTCCCCTAGATTCTGACGATGCCAGGAGTCTTTGGCATGCTTTGGGCAGTAGATACATTACCGCAGCGTCTGCCCTCGCTCTGGGGCATCTCACATGGCATTCTCTCGGTGTTATGTGTCTGTTTCCAACCCCCCCTTTTTATATGGACCCCACTCATGTTGGATTAGGACCACCCTAATCCCTCATCTTAACTAATTACATTTGCAATGAAATAAGATTCACATTTTAAAGGTCCTAGAGGTTAGGATATTTTAAATATGAGTTTGGTTTGGGGCATAATTCAACTCATAACAGAAAGGATCCATCAGACTTTAGGAAGTGAATCATTGAAGACTGGCCCTGAGAGTGTCACTTCCCTTCTCTGGGTCTCTAACCCTCTGTTATGAGGGTGCTGGACTAGAGCAGTGATGCTCCAAGTGGAGTTCTCAGGCCAGCAGTGTGCGCATCGCCCAGGAACTTGTTAGAATGCAGATATTTTGTCCCCACTCCAGACCTACTCATTCAGAAACTCTGGGGTTGAGGCTCAGAAGTTAGTGCTTTCTCAAGCTTTCCAGCTGGTTCTGCTACAAACTGAAGTTTGAGATCCCCCAGACTATGGGATTGGCAGGATCAGCATTCTGAAATGTCCGTATGGTATCAGGAGCACACGTTGAAGCGCGCCAGCCCAGGCCTGTGGCCTGCCTCCAGGGGTGCAGATGTAGCAAGTGACCCTAACCAGTTTTGTTTTGTTTTGTTTTTCTGAAATTCTGTTTTCTTCTATTTCTTTTTTGTTTTAATTTAGTGCAGTATAGTTGATTTACAATGTTGTGTTAATTTTTGCTGTACAGAAAAGTGAGTCAGTTGTTTTTTAGTTGCTAGGTCATATATATGTGTGTGCATATATATATATATATACACACATATACACATTTTCCATTATGGTTTACCACTGGATATTGAATATAGTTCCCTATGCTATAGTAGGACCTTATTGTGGATCCATTCTGTATAATAGTGTGCCTCTGCTGGTCCCTAACTCCCAATCCTTTTCACCCCCTTGGCAACCACAAGGTCTGGTCTCTGTGTCTACGAGTCTGTTTCTGCTTTGCAGATAAGCTCATTTGTGTCATATTTTGGATTGCAGGTATGCGTGGCATCACATGGTATTTGTCTTGCTCTTTCTGACTCCACTTAGTGTGATGATCTCTAGGTCCATCCATGTTGCTGCAAATGGCCTTATTTCTTTTTTTGTGCCTGAGCAGTATTCCATTTTATATCTGTACTGCATCAGCTTGATCCAGCCCTTTGCTGATGTACATTTAGGTTGGTTCCGCGTCTTGGCTACTGTGAACAGTGCTGCAGTGAACACTGGGGCACGTGGATCTTTTCAAATTATTATTATTTTTTTTTCTGGATGTATGCCCAGGAGTGGGATTGCCCAGCCAGTTTTTTAAACACAAATGATACACTAGTTTCCATCCTAGATGAGTAGCTGAGTAACTAATTCCAACGGTTTTGTAAGGCCCTTCTGTTTTCCAGTCTGCATACTAGACCCTCAGAAAAACACATTCACTCAAACTGAGGTTTATTGATGAGAAAGAACTGTATCAGGCCTTGGGCTCACATTTTTAAATACTATTCCTTGTGCGAATAACGTGACTTTCATTTTCTCCAAACTTCAACTTGTCCCTTCCCGCATTTACTCCTTTTTCCTAAGAGATACTAATGGCCAGCACAGTGGATGGTCCATGGACCTAGATATAGAAACATCCTGTTATTGATGTATGGATTGTATGTGAAGACCTAATGGAGACTGCTGTGGGGTTCAGGGAAGACCAATTAGGGAATTAATTCATTAGAGGCCAGCAAACACGCTGTCATATCTATTTATTTATTTAAGCTAATGTCTTTAGCTTATCTTCTTATAGCCATAAGTACCTGTCAATAGTTGATAATGGACTTGAATTTCCTTAAGTATATTAAAATTTTAGATACTGGACATTCTATAGCAGGAACCAAAGTTTACTTTTGACTTTGGCATCCTGATATGTAGGGTCTTATTTATATGAATAAAGTAATACAGATGTAGAGTCACACATGGGCCAGTCAAGTTTTTCTGCCTCTGACAGTACCTAATAGACTTTTTTGAGCCATCCTACCTGTACGAATGTGTTTGTAACCCTTGTCACAGAACAGAGCTGAGCGGAGAAGGCTGCGCGTTTCTCACATCAAGTGCTGCTTAACATCTTCTTTGTCTGTCCTTCAGTCCCTGGTAAGACATCTTATTTATCTCTTCTGACTAATGATGCTTTGTCCTTTATGTTTTGTACCATGACTAGGAAGTCCTTGTCACGGTGCCTGTGTGGTTTATCCCAAAGAAAGGTACTTTTAATGAGGAGATCATAGATAGATCTGGATGCCAGAGAGGCTTGGGTTCCAACCTCAGTTTGCTGACTCACAAGGTCAATCCAGGAAGGTCACATCTTTCTCTCTTCTTGCAAACCCCGTTTTCAGCTGGAATGAGGCCTGTTGTCCATAGCTCTGAGGAAGGGCAAAAGGGATACAAAAATGAAATAGTGGATGTGACACTGCTTTGGAAACTAGAAAGCAGTGTACACATAGATGCCAGGGATTCAGTGCATATCCATGCACATTTGAAATTCTTGTCCAGTTCACATTAAAGACAACTTTATTATTACTGTTAAAGCTGCTTATGAAGCAATATGCTAATGTGTGCGTGTGTTTCATGGTGGAGGGCTTGCTTTAATCCTTCCTGCTTTGGGGTGCTGCTACGTTTCATTTTCTGGCGATCGGGCCTGGTAATGATCAGCACTGATATTTACCACATTTTATTAATGTTATTTTTATGATCCTGCAGGAGATAATTAGGATCGGGTTTATTTTTTTCATTTCCATATTGTGAAATTTCAAGCTAAATAGTGACATGGTGGCAAGGAATGAAACAGCACAGAGAAGGAATGTGTTACAAATAAACTCAACCCAGAAACCATATTTAACATGAATTAAAATTAATGTAGCCCTGTGTTCATTATTTATATCTATTATGTAGAAAATACATTACTGGACTCTCAAGAATAGATGTTAAAAAATGTTCTATGCACCCCCTTTGGAAACCCTCCAATTAACACATGATACAAAGGGAAAAAATTCAGGGGTTGGGGTAGACAGGAAATGTTTTCTTTGATTTATTTATTTTAAAGCTTTCATTTAATTTCTAACATTTTATAAAATCAGACATCGACTGGATTGAACTAATTAACTTTCTTTATATCAGTGTGAGAGTTAATTTCAACCCAGCCTCTGCTGGCATAGGCTTATATTTTGTTTCCTTTTAAAAATAAGTTCTTTGACAAGTAGGTCTATATTTAGCACAAGTTCTCTCCATACATAAAATAATCAAAATAATGGAATTAGGAGGACAGTTCTGTGATCATAAATGAGATATTGGTAGGAACTGTTGCCCCCTTATATGCACAGAGAAGGTTCCCTGCAAACTTTAGTTCATGGAGGCTGGATAGGTCCTGGCTAAGAGTCCCTGAATCGAGTCAGAAGACTTAAGTTTGAATCCTGGTTTCAACACTTACTATCTGGTAGCCATGGACAAGTTAACTCTTTCAGCCTCTGTTTCTTCATCTGTAAAATGGGAAAAATAATAGTACCAAACTTGCATGATTATGGTAAGTTACGTGAAATGCCATTGCATAGACAATATTTGGCAGAGTGCCTAGTATACAAAAGCTCTCAAATATTAGCTATTACTATTGTTGTTTGTATTGCCACTATGACTATAATAATAATTTAATGGAGTGAAAACATTACTTGCTATATAAATTAGGTGGGGACAGAGTTGCAGGTCACAAGACAAGTAAAGGGTTTCAATCTTCAGCCAATTGAAATCAACTAGAAATTATGAAAATGTTCTTTTAGAAATATATTTTGCATGCATGGAAAATGAGCTTTCTGTTAATGAATATGATTTAGAAGAAACATTTAGGACTTCTAAGCTCTATAAGTGAGGTATACTGAGATGTATAGCCGTGTGGACACCACGGGGGAGCTGTCTTTCTTCATTCACACTCGTGACTTAGAGGGTGACATGAAGCAGACTCTACCTATTGGGCTCTCTGATGTTGTTATGGACTAGCCTGGCCCCGTTCCCTCACTCCCCTTTTCTGAACAACTTGAGGACATTTGTACCTTGAGTCTCTCAGAATATTTCTTTAGTAAGACTCTGCATAGCTGCCAACTCCAGCACTGGGCCTAAACCTTTCAGTGAAACAAGTAGATCCAGACGCTTTCCAAAGTGAGAGTTCTTCACTGTCGCAACCAAGCCATGGTGCTCATCCTCCACCGTCCTTAGCTCCATGGCACTAGGCGTTCACTCATCACTCTGAGAGGCTATGGATTGAAGCCGGGTGCAACCCAGACATCAGCCAATCAGCAGCAGCCTTTCCTGGTTTGCCGTATCTGCCCCATAGCTCTTATACCCTCATTTTCTTAATATTTTCCTGTAAATCTAGTCTAGCATAGCATTGCTTGCTACCTTAATCTTGGCCTAAACAATGAGATCTGGATGATCCCAAGGTATCTATGCTAGTTGTATGTTTTCCTAATATCCATTCAGTTCAGTTCAGTCGCTCAGCCGTGTCCGACTCTTTGTGACCCCATGAATCGCAGCACGCCAGGCCTCCCTGTCCATCACCAACTCCCGGAGTTCACTCAGATTCACGTCCATCGAGTCAGTGATGCCATCCAGCCATCTCATCCTCTGTCGTCCCCTTCTCCTCCTGCCCCCAATCCCTCCCAGCATCAGAGTCTTTTCCAATGAGTCAACTCTTCGCATGAGGTGGCCAAAGTACCA